>OX376190.1:1010872-1610872 GCA_947363905.1 Lithophane semibrunnea
CTGACGGTGAAGAAATTGAGGACCCTGCGTCCACAAAACGAGGAAGTAGTCATAGAAGCTGAGAAAACTTATACAGCATCATACGTTTTGGCTGATTGGGATTCTTGCCAGTTGCAGCGATCGTAGCTTTTGTTTTAAGAAGTATACTAAATAAGAAAACCAAAGAAATTTACACGGAGTACGAGGGGTACTTCGAAGATGGAGATATTAAGAAGGAGTCTCCCATAACGCCGGTAGCAAGGCCTCCACTGCCGACGCCGACGAAACCTGACCAGAAATGGGAGTTCCCTAGAAATAAATTGAGGCTACAGACGTTATTGGGACAGGGGAATTTTGGACAGGTGAATTTACTCGATTTCTCATAGTTACCTCACATCATACTTAAAATTAATGTAGGTTTGATTACCATAATACATCAAAAATAAAATGAAATTCATCATCATCATAATCAGCCTATAATGTTCCCACTGCTGGGACACAGGCCTCCTCTCTATGAGAGGGAGTGGGCCGTAATCCACCACGCGGGCCCAGTGCGGGTTGGTAGATGTCACATGTCTTCGAATTTTTGGTTCTAAGACATGCCGGTTTCCTCACGATGTTTTTCCTTCACCGTTTTGAGAGCAGTGGTGATGAAATTATTTACACAAAGTAAAGCGCCTATCGGGGTTCGAACCTACGACCTACAACTCGTAAGTCGCGGCCGTTACCACTGGGCCAAAAATGAAATGAAATTATAAAATATAAAAATAGAATAGAATCACAAAAGCCCATAAAAGGCTGTCAAGTCAAGACTACTCTTAAAATATTTTTTCTTCACAATCACTCAACCGAAATTATTGACATTGCAGGTATGGAAAGCTGAAGCAGATGACCTGAACGGTCACGATGGACTGACGCGGCTGGTGGCAGTCAAGAGCATCAAAGAGACAGCCTCGCAGAAGGAGAAGCAGGAACTGCTCCATGAGATCTACATCATGCAGAAGATAGGGACACATCCCAACGTTGTCACGTTGCTTGCGTGTTGCACTGAACTAGGTACGTTTGTTTTACAAATATATAATTATTATACAATATACATTAGGAAACGAAGCAGTTGGCTTGAATAAACAAAATGGGTAAATGTGTATCCATTATAGAGTTAAATCAGCTAAAAGCACTCTAGCTTTATTTTAAAGTGTCGCAAATGTTTGAGAAGAATAAACTTTATATTAAAATTGCATTTTCAGTTTGGATGTTTAGAAGATCATTAACATATTTGAAAAATACATAGTGAGTTAGTAGGCTTTCAGTTCAACAAGATGAAATTGACCGTCAGTTTTTTACATAGAGTAACTACCATTTGGGCACAATTACTCAATTTCCATAGATTTAGTTTATGAATTTAATTTCTTTGTTTCGTAACTGACTATTATTTCTTTCGTTTTCAGAACCCTATCTCCTCATAATGGAGTATGTGATGTGCGGCAAGCTGCTCACATACCTGCGCGAGCGCCGGTCTCGACCCGATAGGTTCAGCGGCAGTGGCGCGCTCACGTCGAGAGACCTCACCGTCTTCGCGTATTGTGTGGCAAGGGGAATGGACTATATTGCGTCTAAAGGGGTAAGTTACTTGTTTATGTAAGAAAAATGTACTTTAAAAGAATTCACGGAACCCTATTACTAAGCTTCCGCTTCTGCCTTCTGTCTGTTTGTCAGCGAGCTGTATCTCATCTTTGTTGTGCAAGTGAACTCCTAGGCCACGTGCCAACATTTCAGTAGTGGTGATAAGGCTCTGGTGATAGCTACAGGGTACTTAATTGCCAATTTGGCAATAGTGAAGTTTGGAATAACAAACATTTTGGACTGAAGTAAGAACGATAAAACTCAATCTGCCTAGCCTTTTCCCAACTATGTTGGGGTCGGCTTCCAGTCTAACCGGATGCAGCTGAATACCAGTGTTTTACATGGAGCGACTGCCTATCTAACCTCCACAATCCAGTTACTGGGTAATACGATACCCCTTGGTTAAGACTGGTTGGCAGACTTTCGGGCTTCTGACGACCTGTAACGACTGTCAAAGTTCCACGAATGACAGTCGGGACCAACGGCTTAACGTGCTTTTCGAGGCACGGAGGAGTCTCGGTGTGTAAAGATGGTCACCCATTCACGGCACAACCCCGGCAAGCGTAGCTTAACCTGATGGATCGACCCGTGCGGCTGTCATTACTTAGCCACGAGCTCCTCAAACGAACGATAAAACTGTGAGTATTAAAACTAATAATTTTTTCTTACTTTTCTCCAGATCGTCCACCGCGACCTGGCCGCCCGCAACGTGCTAGTGGACCACAACAAGCTATGCAAGATCGCGGACTTCGGCATGTCGCGGTGCGCGGGGGCGGGCGCGGGGGCGGGCGCGGGGGCGGGCGCGCGCGCGGCGCGGGGCGCGCTGCCGGTGCGCTGGATGGCGCCCGAGGCGCTGCTGTACAGCGTGTGCAGCCACCACACCGACGTGTGGGCCTTCGGGATACTGCTGTGGGAGATCGTCACGCTTGGTGAGTGGGACTGAAACGTTGAAGGGTAGATATTGAGTTCAAAATAGCCCAAGGTCAAAATACATAATAAAAAATTAAAAAACTACCGGCACGCGTAGCATGACCACCGTAGAGTCTTTTCGACGGAAGAATAGACAAAATAACAGATTGTGATTGTTTATCTGTCATTTTGTCTATTCTTCCGTAAAAGAACTCCGGTATAAAAACTCATCAACATGACGATTTTGAAATTAATCAACAATGCTACTGAGTAGTGCCATAATTCAGGTACTAAATCAAAATAAAACACAAAAACCAAATCAATTTCCGATTTCTTTTATGTCTTGGGTATCTTTCAGTCATTTTAACTATATTTTTTTTGCATGAAAAGAGAATAGAATGAAATATTATTTAGCTTTAGCTGTAGGTGTTAAACAAATAAAATTGTTTAAAATAAAAAAAAAACCCTCTAGGGTGTACAATAATAAGAAAATAAATAAAAAGAATATTCTAACATGAATAACAAAGTCAAAGTCAAATAATTTATTTCAAATAGGCACATTTATGGCACATTCAAAGAAATAGAATAATAGTCAAATCAAAGAAATAGAATTGATTCTAGTTGCCCCTTTCCAAAAGGTAGTTTTCGTATGGAGAAGAATGGGCAAGAAACTCCACCGTTACTCTTTTAAAAATGTTTTACAATATTTTGTATACATGAATTATATAATTATATGTGAAAACGATGCACCTACAATAAGATTACTGTACCACAAAAGGTAAAAAAAAATATAAATGGAGCAATGATAAATAAATAAATTACCAGATACATGGTGCTCACATATTTACAAAGATTGTTAAAGTATACGATATTACATAACAATAGTCGTAACATTGTTACAAGTAGTACTAATAAGTCAGTGCGTGAGTTTAAGTAATGACAGAGTGTCTTTGACATACAAATAATAAAATAAGAAACTAAATTAGCTATCAGTTTGATTTTGTCCAGACACTAAATCGTCCTATGGAGCAAGACCAGCATGTTTCCAAGCATTCTTATCTTGGATATAATCTTCTAATTTGTAATAAGCTTGTTTACAAAGTATACTTTTTATATGAGTTTTAAATTTTCTTTCATTTAATTGCATTATACCACAAGGTATTTTGTTATAGCATTTAACGCAGTACCCCATAAAAGATGTTTGTACTTTAGCTAATCTGAAAAATGGTTGATCTTTTTTATCTTTATTTCTAGTATTAAAATTATGTCACACATCACTTATTTTATTAAAAAGATTTAAGTTTTTTCTTACATACATAATATTCTCATAAATGAATTGGCAAGGTACCGTCTTGATATTAATCCTTTTAAATAGTTCCCTGAGAGATCCGCGGTGACATAGATTATAAATGGCTATAACAGACTACTAAACTATGTACAAGAACTATTCTACGAGAGTTCTATTTTCCCAAAATTCTGCTTTGATAACTGATCAACTCCTTACCTCATATTTCCAGGTTCAACGCCGTACGCAGCGATGTCAGGCCGCGAAGTGCTAGCAGCGGTCACAGAAGGCTACCGACTGGAGCGACCTCCACACTGCAAGCCCCAACTGTACCGCGCCATGCACTCCTGCTGGCATGCCGACCCCTCGCAACGACCCTCCTTCGCGGCCCTCAAGTCTCAGCTGGCAGAACTCCTAGATAATGAACCTTCTGAAGGAAACTACGTGGACCTGGACTCCTTTTACCAGGAATCCTCGGTGTATAGCGACCCTTCGGCCATTATTAATGATGATGAAGGACTTTCGGCGGAGTATGACCGGGAGAGACGGTGCTTCAGAGAGTGAGTAGTTGCGGTGGTGGGAGTGAACGGTGTCCATTAATCTTTGATTAATCAATTATTCAAATTCGGATCAAGAACGATAAACACTTAAAATAATGCTCGTGCTGGTCGGGTTACGAAAGAACATCATTTACTCGCACCACATAATCCCTGTAAATTGATATTTCCAATTTAAATTACAGTTAAACTTTTGAATTACTATCTTCAGAATAGTTTTTCTCGAACTAATGGAATTAAGAAAAAAACATTCTTCAGTATATTTTATATATGTTATAGGCAAACTCCGAAGCTCCGGCGGTCCTAGGTTGGACTGGTCAATCCTCAGGTCAGACTGAATGACTTAGTCAAAGCCCAAACAAATGTAAATTTTCGGCCTTTTTCTAAACAATTTTCGTTAAACCTGGGAGAGACTAATTTGGTCAGGCAAACGTCAAAACACAATTTTATTAAATCGGGGTTTGACGAGTCAAACTCCGATATACTTAGGTATGAAGTGTCTTATCTTCGTATATTTGGAAGCATTTTATCATTTAAGCAGCTTTCAAGTCTTAAGAACCGCTTAACTCTGCCAGTTCTGACACCTGATTGGTCAGCTTACGTGATTTTCAACGTAGTATTGTATATTTTTTGTATCTGACAATGGCTTAATCAATTTTTTTTCGTCCCCAAAACAAACAACGTCGTAGCGTTTGAGACGGCGATACTGCAAAGACGTTTTCTTTTCAGCTACTTTAGCGGATTCTACCTCACTGATAATCTGCTCATACAACTGTTTGTTTTTTATGTGAAATGAACACTTATTTTTATTCAAATTAGAAATTTTCTCTTTAAACTTTACTTTTAAAGCTTCTTTATCCACGTTTTTAGTAACAACAACACCGTTTGATTCACTCATCTTCAATTTTACACAATTACACGCCCGCACGCTCAATGAACGAACATGAAATGACAAAACAATCGGTCGGAACACCGCGAGAGACATTATGAACCTGTTTAAACATGTTCAGATCAACGTTTGACCGAGTTTTGCAGTCGCTTCTAGGATTGACTAGGCCAAAACCGAAACAGAATAATTTACTTTCGACGTTTGACTGAAAAGTTAGGAGCTCCTGGGTTTGACTAAAAATACTTCAGGCAAAGGGCGAAATTGAAATGTATTTCGGGGATTGCCTGATGGCTTTGGCCAAACCTAGGATAAACCAGTCCTTCCGCGAAGAGACTGTGTATCGGACTTTGACTATAACATATACACAACATTTGCGCAATATTTATGGAATTTATCTTCTAGACTCACCACTGGTCCTGCCAAATTCGAGAACCGAGCGTTCAATTTCCGCGACGAGGAACTAAGAAACAAGTTCGGTATCGGCACTCCGCGGATGGGAGGCTTCGGCATCCGGGACGTCCCCTTCAACGACAGAAACTTCTCCGACGGCGAATTTAACGAACGGAATTTCCCGAAAGAAAATTTCAGTGACACGAATTTTACCGAACGCAAAGACGGGAAACTGTCGACTTCCAGTTTTCATCGAGAGAGGGAAAGAGAAAGGGAGAACCCTTTGGTCAGTAGAAACAGCTTTAATGGGTTTCCCCGAGTTGGGACTAGGGATAGGGACAATCATTTCCAAATGGCACCTGACGGCAGGAATAAGAGGGTATCAGAATTCGAATGTGACATTTAAGCGCATCACTAAGATGGCGGAGTTAGTTCAAATGTGGAACGCTCCACAGTAATGCCAACTCTGCTATGTGAATTCAACGCACTTTGGTGAAGATGTGGGCATAACTTAGCCTTGTTATTTAGTTGGTAGTGATGTTAAAGTGAGATACAATAATCGCCTGATTATGTATAAGGATACGGTATACGAAATGCGGTTGTATATTAAGTCGGAAGAATTTGGAGTTAGATCATCTTAGCTTTATTTTTTTATGAAATCTTGATTGAAACGTAAACATGTTTTGATACTTGATGTAGTGCAATCTTCAGATCTTGATATTTGAATTTGAAAAGACTAAGTTATGCCTGATGAATCTCAAATGTCACATTCCCACTAATTCAGTGAAACTCGACTGAAATGTAATTAATTAGTGTGTTTATATTAAGGCTTAATCCGCCAAACACTAGCACTGATTTGACAAAACACTATAATTTTGCACTAGTGTGTGGAAACATGACATTACAAGTTTGAATTTCATACTTACTGAAATTGTAATAACTTGGCAACTATGTTTATAATTGTAAATAATTTGTTAATTTATAACAGTATTTTTATATTAATGTATGCCGTGGTTTTCTATGATTATTTTGTAAATAAAGAACTGTTATGTAAGTATGTTGATTATGTATATGTGTTATAGGTGGATAGTTTTACGCATACCCCGAATTTGATACAGGCCTGATAAATATTAAAACTTGACTGTGTTTTACGTAACTCTGTACTTAAATAGTATTAAAAATTCGTTCTATAAAATATGTATTGTAGAACATTATTTAAATTGCAGAAATAAGAAAAAAAAACATTTTTTGACACAGGTTTTCGCTTACATACGAAACTTTTTCGCATACAGATAATAAAATTGATGCGCGCCCAGGCGCAGTAAGTATACAAGTTTATTTATGTTGGCTTATCTCTCGAGAAATTGTAACTGACATCTCCCGTTTAAAAGCTAAAAGTCAAGTCGCTTCACTTAGTAAAACTTTAAAGTATCAAATGTATAAAAAGTTGGATCATAATGGTGCTATACATTATATTATGAGCGTACTGTAAATATCAGATGTTATTTTATACTGAGTGTTATATAACATTTTATATTTTATGTTATTTACTCACAGTTTTATCTATTGTTTCTCTATTCCAGATATCGCTGTCTAGTCTCAAAAATTGTATGATTGTATGATAGTATTGGTTATAGTATGATCTGATTGTATTTTAAGATTAAAAATAATTATTTTATTATAAATAAATATTAAAATGTATTGAAAAATTATATGGTCATTTCGTTCAGCCTTTTTATGAAGAGGTTCAACATTCTATCCTTGATACTCAACTGTTTAGTCAGTTTTTCGAAAAGCAATTCGATGTTACCAAAGGGACTTGGCGATCTGACAGAACTAAATTGAACAAAAGCAAAACCGTCTCGATGACAGAACAGCTCATCTTTGAGAAAAATATCTACAAAAGGTATTCTCAAAATTGATCCTTTGAGGTGGGGGGCTGACTATGAAGTATTAATGCCATTATTATTCCACTGCGAAAAAAGGATGGTGCTAGCGGCCTTGTATAGCTCCGTCTCTCACTAACACTGGAAAAATGGTGGCATTAATACGTCGTAGTATAGGTGCAGGTGTATAATGAGTTATTACCCACAGAACCAATTGACCATTCTTGGAAACAAAAATAAAGTGATAAATATTAATATCGTACTCGAAAGTCAGTTAAGAATAAAGAACACAAGTCTGCAAACAAAATACAACTTCACATCCATCAATCCAAAAGGGAAAGTACACTCCTGCACATTTAACAGACCCACCTTACCCAACAGTGAAATACCGCAAGTTTACATTTGGTGCCATCATCGTGCAACACAGATAGCTGAACGTTTGTCTATACTGCAGTAATGATAGTGCACGCCAGTGTAATCGTAGTGTACTTTCGTTCAACCGCAGCCTGTGCGCCGTTGCTTAACGCGTTTGTTTGATGTCCTTTGCTATACAGGTGTTTGAAAATAATATTTTAAACACACACACATATACATAAACTCACGCCCTCTCATCATACACGTACGTCTGTTGCGAGTACTACACACCTGAGCTTTCTGCAAATGATTACCAATAAGGTCACTATATCTAGGGCGTCCCTTCCTGGCGTTAATAATCACCTCTGCCTTGTAAATTTACCTTTTGTTAGTCGCCTTACATTCATCCTCTCGTTTCGAGAAAAATAAAATAAACAGATAAAGTCCTTCAGACGTCATCGGGTACCTAATAGAATAACTTCCTTACTAATACGTCTATATAGTTACACAACTTTGTCTTCTTCTTTCAAAAGTCTAATTACTAACAAATGAAAGAGAGATATCGGTGTGTAACTATTCACCTGATATTTAACATAGTCCTTTTTGTACTGTTGCTATTCTAATAGTGCATACATAGTTGGCACCTTCGTCGGACGTTATGCTACGTCCAGTGTCCAGCTAGGAAGCAAACTGCTGCCAACTGGCCTGCTAATTAAAACTCTGTTTAACATATCAGAATGAATTAGCAAGTACTTTATTTAATGAACTTACATACCTACGTATGTTAATAGTCAAAGAAGCGAGAAGTCAGAAAGTCTGATAACCAGATCAAGGGGTATCGTGTTACCCAGTAACTGGGTTGTGGAGGTCAGAGAGTCGCTCCATGTAAAATACTGGTATTCAACTGCATCTGGTTAGACTGGAAGTCGACATAAACATAGTTGGGGAAAGGCTAGGCAGATTATGACACTATTAAGAATATTAAGTTAGCAAGTATAACAAAAAACCCAAAAGCGCCTACATTATATTATATAGCACTATTCAATTCATTGACTCAAAGATAGTGTTAAAGTTTATGCATTTATTATTCTTGTTGTAACCATTTATATTATTTTGCATTGGTTATCTCCAACATATAAATCATATTCGTCACTAGCTTGCACTTTTTATACATATTTGTTCCTTTTCACAATTTCACCAGCCAATAATCTTCATAGATTTCATGTTAAGAACATGTGAGAAGCAAATCATTTAATTCTTGTTTATGTTCTTTCAATCGGAATTGCAGTTCATTTCATGACTGTTATAAATAGGAATATTCTCAAAAAGAATATAACATAGCATCACGCCTGTAATTTCCGAAGGGTTAGACAGAGGTCAGGTACACCCCCGCCAATTTTTTTTTAAATTAAAAAACAAAACGTTGTCTTAGTGCTTATAAAAGGGGCGAGCCATAAAACGGGTATGAATCCAGACTGCTGGCTACTACTGAGAAACTCCTTAAACAAACAACAAAGAATATTCTAAAAAAGAAAATTGTTATTTATTTAAACGCACCCTGTATATATTGTCTTGACAGTGTTACGCACAACCGGCACAACAAAGCTTCAATCACAAAGAAAGTAACAAGTATCGACAAACCGCACGCTTCTAATATTTAAATTGTTTCCTTCTTTCGTTTATAAGCTGCAGAGACAATGTTGTTGTGAAGAAAATAGGTATCTTTGAAATTATTTGAGTTGTGTCAAATACAAAGTGGGATTTAGGAAAACTTTTACCCATTAGAAGAAAAATTGATGCAATAAGTTGGGAAAGTACCTATTCATAGAAATTATTTATGTTTTCAAATCGCTTGTTTTAGGTATTGTACTACAAATTCTGAAATAGTAAAATAATACTTATTTCTAAGATAATATAACGAGACACAAAATATATATTTTTTAGAGTTCCGTACCCAAACGGTAAAACGGGACCCTATTACTAAGACTCCGCTGTCCGTCTGTCACCAGGCTGTTGCTCATGAACCGTGATAGTTAGACAGTTGACATTTTCACAAATGATGTATTTCTGTTCCCGCTCTATCAAAAAATACTAAAAAATAGTATAAAATAAATATTTAAGGGGGCACCCATACAACAGACATGTTGTTTTTGCCGTTTTTATAAATAATGGTAAGGAACCCTTCGTGCGCGAGTCCGAATCGCACTGAGCCGGTTTGTTACTATAGACTTCTGGCAAATCCACAGTTGAACGGCCGATCATACAAGTTGTGCAGTTTTATCTTGATATCTAGCTGCTACCAGGCTATGATAACTGTCTCACAATTATACTATGTTTATGTTTTATGCGCAAACAACCAGAGCGAGACAATTCGCATAACTCCCTTCTTTGTACGTAGCTTATCGTTCGTACAGGTGATATTTATCATAACGGTGATATTTCATTTATTAAAGTAAGCTTTTTCATTGTATTAAATTCATGTTCGTAATAGCTAGCTAGCTTTAGCTCCATAAATTAAGTCACCGAGGTAAAGAAAATGTAAGGATACTGCAGAACGAAGAAGTCTTTACCTACTTTGGAACGATAATTATTTTTTTTACTGCCAAAGAAAATTCTTTTCATAATCCATCATCTGGAAAAAGACATGTGTATGCTGTAAGGCAGGTAAATTATATAATCGAAAGACCAATATACATTTTAACCATTAAATTGTCTCTCATGGATACGAAATTGACAAAAAAGGCCAAGATTTCAAATTGTGTTAAGGCTCTTACATACTGGGGCAATAAGTCGCGCGACGCGACGCCGCCGCCGCCGTATTGTTCGCCGTAAACTTTTCTCAGAAATTGTTTTGTTAAAATTCGCGTCGCGCGGCGAATCGCGCCTGTATGTAAGAGCCTTTATTTGTTATACTTAAAACATTTTCAATATCATTTTGTTACTAGCGACTGTCGTGCATCAAATGGTTTTTACGACGTGATAAAAAACATCGGGCTTCAATTATGATATGTAAGTTTAATATGAACGTTATGTGTATATAACGTTCATATTAAACTTACCTACATAAACACATAAACCTTCCAGCATACATTTTCTAAATGACAGTGAAAACCGCATCAAAATCTGTTGCGTAGTTAAGAAGAAAAACGCGTTCACACATACAGATACGAAGCGACTTTAATTTGTAATATCTATAATATAATATTATACTCGTAAAGCTGAAGAGTTTGTTTGTTTGAACGCGCTAATATCAGGAACTACTGGTTGGAATTGAAAAATTCTTTTTGTGTTGGATAGTCCATTTATCGAGGAAGGCTATAGGCTATATAACATCACGCTACGATCAATAGGAGCGGAACATAAATGAAAAATGTTGCAAAAACGGGAAACATTCCTTTTTGAGAGCTTCCGTTGCGTGCGCTGCGTAAACGGTTTAAGTTACGCAAATATCAAGTGTGACGGAATTGTTCTACTTTAAAAGTTCAAAAAAAGAAGTCCGCGACAGCATATGTCTATCTTTTAAGATTGACTCACTATAACTTTTTTTATGGTAATCAAATTTGTTCGAAATGAATGCATTATTTGCGAAGGAGTTTTATCAACATAATATTAATTCTTATTCAAATAAATAGTTTTAACATCGAGGGTATTTATGTAGCAGTAAAATACTTTTTAATTCATTCGAATCGGACACTTAATTTCAAAGTTATTGCGAGTATAATACGCGAACCGTTCGACGCCGGCGCCGCGCCGCCGCGGCTTTTCCAAATCGAGAGGTGAGGACATGCACATGGGTAGACCATGACCTGGAATAGGACATGGGATATGTTTTACCGCGTAGGTCTCAATCCCGTGGGAATATAGGGAATATTCCCACGGGATCGAGACCTACGCGGGTGAAACCGCGGGGCACAGCTAGTTTATAGATATAGGTAATAATCTATTGTAACCAACAGCAATAATATATTATCCAAATTCAAGTCCATTTACGTCAATCAACCCAATATATATAAAGAAAAATACGTGCAAATTAAAATTACATAATTAAAAGCGCTTTCACCTCTTTATAAGATAATGTTACTCAAATAACGTAATACAATAACTTGACATATTCCTACTACTATAGTTTTACGTGTATCAAATATCTCTTGATGATTATGTAAAATATTATCTCATTTTTACCAACTTAATTTGGCTGCCACTGTCTAAGCAAAAACCAACGCTTTGCAGTTTTGAAATAGAGTTCTAAATGTACGCTGGACAGGACATATACATAGTTGTAGGCAAGTCTGTCGATAACAATACTTCGATTGATGTCTTCAACAATAACTTCCGAACTGTGAAAGCTTCTTTCCGTACAAGACAAAAATAATTGCGTTATCATCATTACTAATAACATTTAGCCCATACGATTATTTTTTCTCACTTACATAATATACCATCAATGAATAGGTGTAAATTCTGACAGCAGAATTAACTTTTATACGGTCTACAATCTAAGGATGTATTGTCCAATGATAAGAGAACTTATCAGATGACCAGAGATGACCTCAGCATCACGGTGAAAGTCGTCAGTTCCGGTATTACCCGACACCTGTATACAAGATGAGAGAGTATGTTTGTGTGCGTGTGTGGGGGAGCGCACGCGTCCATTTGACGTTGAAGCGCGGAGCTCTGCGTGCGCGCATCGCTCCGGAAAAGACATCAACGCGCGCTCACAATTTTTTTTTTATATTTATTTTTTCATGTAATATGTGTTCGTGCAAAGTGCTAATATGATTAAACTGTATCGGAATATAGAAAGATAAATAAATAAATAAAAAAATTATTAAAATAAAATGGCGCGTTTGTCTACAGTTTTTCTCGTCGCGGCGTTCGTAGCGCTTCTGAAAGCGGAAGATGATTTAAAAGACTTTGAATTCAGTGACCCTGATGAGGTGATGATTGCGCAGGAGTCTAGACAATATCAGACTGTGGTAAAACCTCCTGTTAGAATAGTGAAGCCGACTGGAGTGACGAATTCCCATAGACCTCAGTATAATTTGGATTCTTTTGAAGACAGACATGATACGTTTGAAGAATTTGATCCTTCGCCCCGAAGGACGTTGGTCAAGAACTATAAGTCATCTCATAAGATAAGGGCTAAGGAGGGGATGATAAAGGATGCTGTGCTGAGGGCGCTGGAGAGGAAGGACCACGTGGGCAAGTTTGCGCAGATCCTGCCCATCATCAGGGCGATGTCGGGCAACCAGAGAGTAGCGCTAGCGTCCCTGGTGTCCAGCCAAGTTAGCACCCCACCTGGGAGAGCACCGCTGAATCTTGCGCAAGTAAGAATGACTTTATACAAGTATCTAAGAGTAAACGTTTGTACTGCTTAGTAATTTTCTTAAGGTAACAGTTTTTCTTTTCAAAAGTTATCTGACTTTGTCAGTTTTACAGGCTTTAACTTTACTTTTTGTAGTAATAATTATCTTTCGAATCTGCCAACGTTTTTGGGACTTCTTTTTATTTGGTGACGTTTGTACCCTGTAGGTATATTATAGCTTGTGGCATCATCAATTAACATCCATAAACATTAATGTTATGCAAAAGTTAAGTTTACTCCAGAAAAAATGGCGGTGTTGTTTAACAAAATTCTAATCAGAAAATTATTTAAATCACAAACGTAACAATCGTAATTATTATCTAACCGTCATTTTGAGGTGAAGTCCGTTGTTTCATGTCATTGACCAAATCGTAATACAAATCTATCGTTTGAGAAAATCTCTCCATTATTATGTTGCATAGAATAATAAATGAGATCCCACGAGCATAGTAAAACGGAATGAATAAGATTCGAATCATATTCTATTATAACACCTAGCAGGTAGGCTTAAATGCTAACTGCCTACAATGTCAGCGAATACAGGGTAGTTTTTTTGCACAAATGTTGTTTGCGGTTTTTTTTTCAAAGTTTTCTCCAAAATCAAGGTTTATGCGTCTTTTGACTGCTACGCTCTATTTATCATAGTTTGGTTTTTGCCCTGAATTTCCACCTTAAAAATCATCCTGAAGCCTTCAGGATGATTAAGTCAAATATATTTATTATTCTGTAATGACAGAAGAATATAATAATTATGTCAAATATATTCTAAATCATTTTAATATTTTCGAACAGGTTTCTTCTAAGCAGGTTTGCAATAAACAATAAATAAAATTCACTTATATTTTATAACGAAGACGTTTTCTAAAATACTACTAAAATGAATCATGTTTTCTATAAAAAGTCTCGGTAATCGTTTTTAAATTACAGTTTTGATGTTTTTTACTTTTTTGTGGCTACCGAGACAAAAATACCTTTCGGTCCTATTGATAAGAGTTGGTTCTTTCATGACGACTTTAAAAATTTAGGATAATGAAACTTCTTAGTGTCGGCCGCATTTAAATATCCAACACACTACACCTACTTCTCTTCAACTAAAAGCTCGAAGACAATAAATCAAAACTCAACAATAGGTACTGACATTGCATAAAGTCGCTACTAAAACTAACATTGCGCACCTACTAAAAAGAAAGTGTCTGTATTTGTGTTGACACGCTATAGCTCATTTTGCATATCGCTTATTCTGGCATTGTCAATACATCATCGTCATCTTGTTATTTTATTTTGTTGTGTCAATAACCCTTCATTATGGCTTTGCCGTATAGTTGGGTAATGAAAAAGGACTTTCCTCCAGGAAAGTCCTTTTTTATTTGTAGTGTTTTGTTTGGACATATGTTGTCATGGAAACGGTAGAGGGCAGGGTGGAAATCTGAAACTACCATAACATAAAATCATGCCTGTTTTACCCAAAGGGTTAGGCAGAGGTGGACTTTCGTGTCCCAACACGTATTTCAGGTTTCAGGTATTCCGATTTACTGATAGACGTTTCATGGTAGATTGGCTTGCTAGACGAGGAAGCTACCAGCTCTCACGAGAAAACACCATGATCAGTTGATCATTGAGATGTTCATGATATCCAATGTATGGAAGCAGTACCGTACTTAATTAACAACTTTTTATAACTTGCGTTACACCATTTTTTTTAAATAGGCTTGTTATTTTAAATCTATTCATAAGCCACGCCGTTTTCCCGACAATACACTTGCGGCCAGCAAAAATACTCCACATTATTATTTTACGACACAATACAGTGAGAGAATTGGTTCACACAATTATTATTGAGTTTTTACTTTTCCGTTTCTCGGGTACAAACGTGTTGTAATTACTCATGTGAACCAACGTAATGTCTAAACTAATTGTATAGAAGTATTCCGTTATGTACCTATTTCTTTGCGGAAATGCGTATCTGTATTTCATTATTGATTTTTCCTCATGAATGCATGTTTCTAAGTAATACAAATACATACATAATACCTAAGTACCAGTGTCACAGCAGCCTGCTTAATAAATCTAGACTGATCTGAATTTACCATAAAATAGGACTTAGATTGCTAAGCTAATGTTGAAGATACTGGTAATGCTACTGGTACTTTAGGCAAACATGCTGAAGCCAAACTTGTATCGTAATAATATATCATATTAGTACATTGTTTGTTTGCAATGTGTCAAAAAGTTAATAATAATTCTTTATTTCTATCGTCAAGCAAATCATGAATTCCACAAAACTATGTTTTGTAAACTGAATGTAAGTAAATATATATTTAAACTTAAATATGACATGTGTTGTTTGCGGCCAGTCATTTGTTATAATGGGGCTGCGGAAGTCTCAAAACAATATTTTGGATACCTATATAAATATTTTTCCCTATACAAACTTTTTGACCTACTGTGTCTCTCTCTATCTAGTTTTTACAAAAATCTAAATATTACGTAACTAAATCCTTATTATGAATTTATTTATGTGTCCTACTAAACTTCCGTTGCAAACAGGTTTTTGTAAATGTCATAATCTCATATAATTATGCAATATAAAATTAAAATAGTACACTTATACAATTATTAAGTTATGTAAATGGTACACTTCTTACCATTATAATTAATTTACATTATAATATAATTTGTTTACTTAGCATTTCAATCAAAAAAAGGTAATTGATGATCACCAAAAGAAACTTCGACTATCTCCGTCAATCAATCATTTCAATGACTCGCACATAAAACACAACTTACGCCGCAAGAATGATAGTATAGAAAACACGACAGGAACCACACATTTCACTTGTTAACTTTTTATCGATTGGTTACCTACTAACCAATCGGTAAAAAGTTAACAGGTTAATTACTATTACACCGATAAACATTCCATCTCACTCATTGTTCTCTCTAAAATATGGAAATCGTCGATGTAGAGATTTCATTCGATCTCCAATATCACGGAACTGGGTCAATGTTTTTGTCCTACAGTATAATCTTCACTCTTCTTCATATTGTATGAGATTTGTAGTAGCTTTTGTTTGTACAATACTTTCTTTGTCTTAATTATTAATTAAGGCATAAAGGTACTAAGGTACTTGAATAAATTGTTTAATTTTCATCTTTATACATTATTAATTTTCCATCTTACATCGACGGCTTCTGACGACCCGTAACAACTCTCAAAGATCTACAAATGAGAGCATGACCAACAGCTTAACGTACTTCCCGTGGCATGGAGGAGTCGTGGTATGTAAAGATGGTCACCCATCTACGGACCAACCCCGGCAAGCGTCGTTTAACCTGATCGATCGACCCGTACTTAGCGGCTAGTATTACTTAGCCATAAGCCCCTCAAAATAACGTTACTAGTATCTGCTATCAAAAAACGGTTCTTGCAAATAATAAAGAATCGTAACTTGTCTGTCGATGCATTTTATTATAAAAGAATTTCAGAATCTAACAACTTAGAGGTAGCAGCCTTATTCTTATTAACTAATTAAACTCTTGAATAGGTGACAATTGTATTTTGATACATTTACCAGAATCTGTATTTTGTTAACCAGTCTATGTCACGTACTAAACCTATTTCGCTAAAAATACAAAAGGTATTTCGTTTTCAATCCACTTAACGTAATCTTAAAATCAATTTGTCCACACAATTATCAAACGGCAGATGTTGTAAACATTGTCTGTCGCCATTTTCTTTTCATAAAATATAATCGTAGGTACCGTAAAGAGTCGTGTCCGACATGAACTTTTAACCTTTTCTAAGAAATCTGTGGCGTTGCTATCAGGTGACGTTTTTAGGAGATTACAAAAAGTTGTATTATTGCAATTGTTGTGAATTGAGATTATCATGTTCTCATCTATATTACACGATAAAGCTATGTATCACTTCACTGTAGGTGCGCCAAACTTGCTACGGTATCTTTATGACAAGTGGCGTAAAGCTTCATTCAATCTACAACATGCCTAGCCTTTTCCCAACTATGTTGAGATCGCCTTCCAGTCTAATCGGATGCGCTGAATACCATAGTTTAGTACATAGAGCGACTGCCTATCTGACCTCCAAAACCCAGTTGCTGGGTAACACGATACCCCTTTTTTTTTTTTGACCCCGCCAATTGTGCTGACATCTCTTTGAGGCGCGCGTGGAACACGACGCGCCATCGACCCGGGCCTGGTACACACGATACCCCTAGGACTGGTTGTCAGACTTTTGAGTTTCTGACTACCCGTAACGACTGTCAAAGATCTACAAATGACAGCCGGGACCAAGAGCAAGTCTCTTTTAAGCACGGTATAGCTTATCTATGGAAATTTGATAGTCGTTTTCATTGCCAATGCTTCCGTCGAAGGAAGTTATATAGGACTTGAAATAATTATGAAAAAGTTATTATGAAACAAATACCTAATTACACGGTTGTTTTCACGTAGCGTAATAATGATTGACAGTTAATTCAATAAAGCAAAACGAAATAAATAAATAATTGTGATTGTCATTATATTATATTCTTATTAAATTATTGCCATGGAGTTTCTTGCCGGCTCTTCTCCATAGGAAACGACCAATTGGAACCGTGCGACTAGCTTCTGACGTTTCATAAGTGCCCATGTAGGCTTATGTGAATTAAAATATTTTTATTGATTTGATTGATTGATTTCTTTTGCCGAAATGCGTAGATATTTCCCAACACAAAGATACATGAACATTTAAAATTCAAACTGTTTATAATTCAATTTGTTATATGTTTCGTTTTAGTTTGTTAGAATAATGCCCTTGTCCCTATTAATTGATTTGTGAAACTAATAGAATTACTATTTTGTTTGTCATCCAAACGAGAGTGTGTCAATGCCAATTTCTGATGAAGGGTATTCTAATTTTATGATTTTGTTGTGATAGTTAGTAGTGATGAGTTTTAGTTAAATATAGAAAGTAAATGTAGATTTACCCATTGGTATCATGGCTTTTGCATATCTAATGCCAAGGCTTTTCTTACACAAGATTTTGACCGCGTCAGTTATACCATGTTCGTATATAGAGATAATAAATAATAATGCGCTTTCTAATTAAATACGGTACTTTTGGGCAACGCGGGCGGCCCCCCTGGGGTTTTAGCGGAGCTGCATTTTCTTAGAAACACAAGCTTTTATTCTTATTATTTATTTATTTGCACAATGTACACTACTGTTACAAGCTAGGCTACAACTAATGAGTTCATGACCCTGTTAGGGCGCAGCAAGTATTATTACATAAGTAACTTAAATCTAGGATAAATAATTATATTACATAGGTAACTAATAGATATCAATATCACAACATTCATTATTATTGCTACTTATATTTAATCTCTAACACATTTTTATTTAATTTATATTAATTAAAGTTATTTGAAATATATAAATATGTACAAAAAAAAATCATTTTATACATAGAGATATATAACATATATCATACATATAACATATTTTTGTAGGGATCTTGTTTGCAGACTTAAAGACTGCAATGCAATTTGGAAGGTAGTTTATAGTTTGACTCACAGGCAACAGCTCAAGAATTACATAGCTACCTTAAAACAACACAAATTAATGTCAACAGTGTCTCATGAGAGCCAAAAATAAATGTAAATAATTGATTTACATGCACTAAACGTCTGACTTTCACCAATACTAATGTTGCATAAACATTTAAGTAACTATTCGACTTATTATTCCAGTCTTAAAATAGTATACTATTTAATCTATATTCTTTCCTTTCTTTTTCGCGTATTTAGTGATTAACCTGATGGTATCAGAGTTTTTTTTATTCCGCCCATGGGCCCCTGACTTGGCTTTACATGCCGTCAAGAAATATCCTTCAGACATGCCGGTTTCCTCACGATGATGTTTTCTTTCACCGTTTTTGGAGCAAGTGATAGATACGATACGCACATGAATCCGAAAAAAACAGAGGTCGGGTTCGAACTCGAGACCTATAACTTGGCAGTCCGATGGTCACACCACTAGGCTATCACTGCTATATCTATATACCTACATCTTTGAATAATGTATCTCACAGGTTTTTATTCTAATTCGTTTAGAAGAAAACATGTGAGATACTACTCGTATAATTTTATTGGTTTTAAGTGATTTTTTGTATCTTATATATAAGAATAACCACGGGAGGTACACCAGGTAGGAGCTCGTGGCTAAGTAATAACAGCCGCATTAGGAGCTCGTGGCTGAGTAATAACAGCCGCACGGGTCGATCCGTCAGGTTAAGCTACGCTTGCCGGGTTTGGTCCGTGGATGGGTGACCATCCTTACATATCGAGACTCCTCCGTGCCTCGGAACGCACGTTAAGCTGTTGGTCCCGGCTGTCATTCGCGGATCTTTGACAGTCGTTACGGGTCGTCAGAAGCCCGAAAGTCTGACAACCAGTCTTACCAAGGGGTATCGTATTACCCAGTTACTGGGTTGTGGAGGTCAGATAGGCAGTCGCTCCATGTAAAATACTGGTATTCAGCTGCATCCGGTTAGACTGGAAGCCGACCCCAATATAGTTGGGAAAAGGCTTGGCAGATTGATATCAGAATAACCACTCGTGTCTTATGTGGCATGAAAACTCTAAAGTAAGTATCACAAATGTACAGATGAGCACGTACTTTACAATATCGCGCTGATGCAAACTATAGATCATAAACAAAAATTCCCAAGTAACAGTCTCTTATCCCTGTCTCAAGAACTGTCTAATTTATCAAAAATAGTGCAGCACCCGCTTTCATATCGGCGTCTGCGCAGCGGCATCCGATCCGATGCACTTCAGTGACTCACAACTATTCGAACATTATGCTATGAATATGTAGCAGAAACCGCATCTTTGTGGGGCAGATGTAGAAAATATCGAGGACGTCTAGAATAATTAGCTGCTATGGAGTCATATTATGACAAAATGTAGATCGTAATTCAGCAACTATCATATTCTTTATTATATTCGCAAAAGCTTCCAAAGATACAGTTCCTTGTTGCAAACATAGAGTTCGACGAATAAACCTCCAACTGTCACTAACGGGACACAATAGAATTTTAATTGTTATCGGCCATTAAAAGGCCAATCAACACTTGAGCGCAACGAGATTTACAATCCATTCACACCAGATTTTCATTTGGGTCCTGAATTGTGATGAGTTGATGAGGTTAATTATGAGATAATGTACTGTTGGATGCGAGAAGTATAGACACAGTGAGTTTGGCCTTGTAATCCTAGATCTTTTTGGAAGAAAATATATTAAAAATACAATTAAAATGAACTTGTACATACTTGGATATTAGCATTAGCTGTAGATTCAGAAAAGGATGTAGTATTATTTTTTCATTTCATCGACTCGGTGAATAACATCTTTTTTTATATAGGTATAATCCTATTTACATATTTAATAATCATATGTTTTTATATACAATTTAACACTAAAATTATATACAAAGCAAAATAAAAATTATTATAGAAAGTAGGGCTCATAGGGCGTCAAAAAATTCTTCCGCATCGCTGTACAGTGGGAAAAGTGCCCAAAAGGCTGGCAGCATTGCCACGTTGGATGGCAATGCTGATTCTTTGACCTAGAAATTGACCAGCCCTCTGGTCACGTGAAGAGTCGACCAACCGCTTGGCGATGTCCCGAAATACTCGATGAGCACTCGGACCACGGCCCTAGTGTTTCAACCCCAAACGGCTCAAAAATATAGCTACCAATAAGGTTGTTATATTTGCACCGATTGAGGTTTTCTGCACCTGCAGCAGCCGCCCCAGCACAGCCCGCCGTGCTAGGAAGATGGGATGGCGCGAGGGTGTCGACACAGGTTGCATCCCACATCAAAGGCCTATCCAACTTCCAAGGCATTATGGTCATTCCGTCTGGTCTCTTCCCATCGTCGCGTACCAAGCTATTGGGTTCTAAAACAGCTGGCACCCCGGCGGTGACAAGAGCCCGACGGATGATGTCATTAATGCTTGCGTGCCGTGCCAACCGACCAGCGCTCTTGCTGCAGGAAAGGCCATGGTGTCCGAGGCGGTCGACTGCTTCACCGCACTGACAGCGATGTGGGGCCCCACAAGGAGCGCCCAAACGCAGACTTATAGCGAGCCGAAAGGGATTGTATAAAGATCAGAAAAGTTATGCACTAGTAAAAATAAATACCACAAAGGATGTTACAACTTCAGCAAATATAGTTGAACTTTTCTATATTGTCTAACTTGTTTACTCGAGCATTACGTAAAATATTTAAATAGCTGAGCTTACTGGCTTAAATATTCGTACATGAATACTGGCAATATGTGATGCACAGACACCACATCATACTGATTAGGAATGCGGGTACTAATTGCGGTTTTCACTTTTGCGACTAAAACGATTTTGAGGTACGTAGTAATTTATTGACGTAACTTATTTATTTGTATTCTTTTCGTAGTTTATTTCGTGCACAGTAAAATCAACGTCTATACGTGATATACATATTTCAGTTTCAGTCTCTTTGAGACTTGCCTTTTTGTAATTTTGTCTAAATCAGTTATTAGAACAATTATAATAGCACGATGTTTGTACGTTCCATAGCAATTGTCTCTTTCATAATGATATCTAGTTGGGTTCGTTTTGCGTCTATAAACTCATCTACGATTATTAAGAAATTCTCAGTGCCAGTTAAACTCACCTCATACTAGCAGGTGTAGCATTTTAAAATGTCACGTTTGCACAGCCACCCGCATGATTTCACATGAGACATGTAGCTGCCTCACCCAATTACATTGCACTTCCATGCAGACAGTTATAGGCACTGTGGCCTCTTGAAATATCCCTTAACTATTATTACTGTTAGCTAATATAGTATGTAAATATTATAATTATTATCTTGTTTGGAAATAAGTTACACTTACAAACTATTTAAATAATAAAAAATAACACTAATACCTTATGATATTAGGTATTAGTGTTATTTTTTATTATTTAACTGGAACTATTAACAAACTTTTCATTAAATGTCAATCAACTCCCATAATTATTTACTTTTAAAGTACGATACTTATAAATACAATTTTCAAGCAAGTCACCGGCAATGTTACTATGAGTCCATCATTATTTGAGAAAAATACTATACAAGCCTTGGCCGGAATAAGGTATTAATGGATTCACGTATGTGTGCCTCGGCTTCGCCTCGGCACTCATTTTCACGATCATCCATTGAAGCCCTAATTGGTGGCCGCGAGAGTACTATAACTTAAATATTATTGATGCACATTACTATAAACAGTTTTCTGTCGTCCAAACTATATCAGTAATCTATGAGGGAGATATAAAAAGAACCATCTATGATTGTTTGTGTCAATAACTAAGAAAAATATTGTCGTTTCTGAACTTCTTTCTTCGTCACACCGGTTATCTGTGGTTAGGTACACCGCAGTCTTTGTTGTTTATTGACCTCAACGTTGAATAGTGATGCAACTACAATTTCTAGACGAATCGATATTTGTTAATTCGGTGGTTCGACCGATCGCTGTTCGAGAAAAAGTGATCGAAATTAATCGAAACGAGTACTTGGCGTTTTTCTAGTATAGAACTGAAAAGAAGATTACCAGTGTGTTTGATGTGATTGGTAGGTAATTTGTTCTTCTTAACTTCTTATTTGGTCAAGAAAAACAATCGGTTACATTCACATACATCGGTCAATTTCTAGGTCAAAGAATCAGCATTGCCATCCAACGTGGCAATGCTGTCAGCCTTTTGTGCACTTTTCCCAGACAGCGATGCGGAAGAATTTTTTGAGGCCCTATGAGCCCTTCTTTCTATAATAATTTTTATTTCGCTTTGTATATAATTTTAGTGTTAGATTGTTTATAAAAAACATATGATGAATAAATTACCGTTGCATTTACTGGATAAGAAAATGTCTTTGACCCAATACATTTGCATGTTTAACTTAAAGATTTGTATGCATACTCGTGATTATCATACGGACATGCGTGACGGAACCACGGTCGCGTGCGCCATGTTGTCAGGAAATCGTGTATCTGTTTGTTTGCATGTCTGGTTGTGTTCCTGTCAGAAACTATGGTATGCCTCTATGTCAAGGTTATTGAAACCTGCAGTTAAATTGTGTGTTCATTAATAATAGGGCAGGTCACGCGCATCATCGAGTTTAATTTTCTTTCTTGTCGTTACGAGCTCGAGAATATCTCTTGAAATTTTTTGGCAGTCACTAGTTGTTAGCTAGGTTGACTGCCTGCATCTGAGAAGCTCTTGTCTCTCAGAATTGGGAGGAGGATTTTTCAATGCTGTATTGGAATTCGATTAATATACATATATTATATATATATTAATATTAACATATTATCTTTTTGATTGTATAAAGCAGCTAAACGTTAATCGTTAGTTTCCATTTAAAAACTATGATGGATGAATGGAATAATTTATGCCATGAATCGCACCATTCATGTTTTGCTGCTCAATAAACATCTTACGCTGTCTCACACGACACTGCTATTCCAAAACACACAAGGCCGAAACATATGACATAGAAACCACAACATTCTCTAAATTAAATAACACACGTAATTTTACGACCACTGCCCCTGACTCTGACACATCGAGCTATCCATACAGTTTCCGATTACTTTCGATTTCGGTCACCTTACGTCAAAACTTTCGCTCCACAGTCTATGTTGTTATCTCGGGCAGCTCACCAGTCATTACGTCAATGGCTTTAGGGCAAAGATGATGTATTGAATAAAACAGGCGAGACGGGTTTGTATTGATTTAAGACGGTTGATTCATTGGTTCAACCGTCTTTTTGATAAGAATTGGTCAGTTGTACCATTGTAAGTTTTCATTGAACTAACATTTGTTTTGAAATGATTAATTACAGAACAATGAATGGCTAGGTTATTTATTACTTCTAAATCAACCGAAGATGGTGTTATTTGCAGATGACACATCATTGATTTTTAAAATAAATCGACGTTCACAAAATCTTGACGACGTGAATAGCTCTATTCTTCAGGTACAAGATTGGTTTACGGTAAATAATTTGGTACTAAATGAAAAAAAAACCAAATGCATTCGATTTAAATTACCTAATGTTAGAAGTAGCGAATGTGACATCATATTGAATGGAGAAAAACTGGAGTTTATTAATCAAACAGTTTTCTTGGGAATCACGCTAGACGAGAAATTACAATGGGGACCTGATATAAAATCTCTTGCGGGGCGGTTAAGCTCGGCCGCTTATGCTGTTAGAAAGATAAGACAGTTAACAGATGTAGAAACCGCGCGTTTGGTCTATTTCAGTTACTTCCACAGCATTATGTCGTATGGCATTTTACTGTGGGGTCGGGCTGCTGATATTGAATCCATTTTTATTTTGCAAAAAAGAGCTGTCAGAGCCATTTATAATCTATGTCACCGCGAATCTCTCAGGGAACTATTTAAAAAGATTAATATCATGACGGTACCTTGCCAATTCATTTATGAGAATATTATGTATGTAAGAAAAAACTTAAATCTTTTTAATAAAATAAGTGATAGGCATAATTTTAATACTAGAAATAAAGATAAAATAGATCAACCATTTTCCAGATTAGCTAAAGTACAAACATCTTTTATGGGGTACTGCGTTAAATGCTATAACAAAATACCTTGTGATATATTGCAATTAAATGAAAGAAAATTTAAAACTCGCATAATAAGGCTATAATGTTCCCACTGCTGGGATACAGGCGTCGTCTCTGTGAGAGGCAGTGGGCTGTAATGAAACACGCGGGCCCACTGCGGTACCACCACCATAGTAGGTACTTGTTTATTACCCATTAAAGATACAATATTTAAACGTACATAGCTTCTTAGCATGGCCTGGGCCTCCTAAGATCGCTTATTTTCAGGTATATAACTTGCTACCTCTTGTTATAGAAAGAAGAACGAAAGAAAAAATTGTTTATTCTTTAAAACAAGACGCACATTACAAAACAAATGCTGTGCCTTAGCCTTAGTTGCCTCTCACGAAATAGGTATTATTAACTATCTACGTACCTACAGAACTTTATCGGTATCGTTGTAAAAGCGACCTCAAAAACGATATTGAAATGACTTACAAAAATTATTAAACCAGAAAAAATTAATATGAACCGTAAAGAATGTAGTTCGTTAATAATTTATCCATAAACCGATATCCACGAGCAAGTTAATGTAGTTATTTCTGGGGAAAGTGGCGTTAATTGGCGATAAAAGGTTGCGATTATAATTCTGTTTGCGTCCGGAGTAACTGCCTCTTTAACATTTACATAAGTTTAACGTCGTAATCGAGTGTTTTTTTAATAAAACTGCGAATTTCTAGACATTGAAACAAAACAGTATAGAATATGGAGGTATTAAAAAGCTTTCTATACCAAAAGTCACTTTAACATATTTTTTTGAGAATAATAACTAGGTTGTAGAAAACGATTTTTCAGTAGAAAACTAAAACTAACTAACTACTTTAGTGTTTATTGAGAGAAATACAAAGAGGGCACAACAACATACATCAGAACTGTAACAACAAACATCAAGTCACTAATAAAAGAATGTCTGTAACAAGACAATAACAAAATAAAACTCCTCAACTACTATAACAACAATCGTGTCCGAAAATAAGGCTAACTACACACACGCAGCAATAACACAATCAAACAATCTCAAAACCAGTAGTGCACACGATACGAATCTCAAAAGAATGGATACCTCCTAACTGGAACTAGGTCTTCTCATGACCGTGAAATGGTCGTTGTATGGTTTATAGTGTAACTGGCAACTTGAACGAGACCTAAACAATTCGTCATAAAAATAAAACAGCTGCAGTGTCAAATCGTTGTTTTTTATGTTAATGTGGGAACACTTCTTAAGTGTTCTAACAGAAATATCCATTTATTTTAAGACACTCTGTTTATTATCATTTTCACATGCATTGCCAACTATGTTAGCGGCACTTCATGAAATCGTTACCAGTGTAGTTTTGTATTCATCATCTAATCACGGTTACCACTATTTAAGAAGTGAAACATTTGTCATTACTTCAACTTCAGCCATATTCAATCTATCTTCTCACTTGGTTCCTTCCTTGGTTTTGGTCTGCTATTACATTTCCTTTTAAACATTCCTTACTCATGTTGTCATCATTGTTTCTCACTTTCTTTTCCATAACTTTCATTCAATATCAATACGACCACAAAAATACATAAAACATTTTGCTGATTCCAGGTGAGATCAATGTTTGGTAACAGTGACAACACCACAGACCTTATGCTACCGATACTCTTAGACATGGCCAATTTGATACGAAGAGCCGTTAGATCGGGGAAGGAACCAAGGGAAGTCAAACAACCTTATGAACGTGCCCCACCACAGTTACTCAGACGGTCTTTTACAGAAGACACAGAATTAGATGATGAACCATTCGACATGGGTGTAGAACCCCTGCCGCCAATCACACACAACCGTAGAATATATCCAAGGAATTACACAAACAAAACTAACACTGGAAACAGAGTACAGAACACGATACTTAAAGAAATAAATAACGTTACGAACATTAAAGATGGTGTAAGTAAACAAAACGATGATTCTAATATAGTTTTAGATGTCTCATTATAAGCGGTGTAACTCTTATAACAGAATAATTATAGTAGGTAATAGACGTAAAGTAAAGAGTATTTTTCCTACAATAATCAATAATCATAAAATCAACTTGCCGATAACATATTATTAACAACTTGGTCACAGACGACACAAAGGCTTAAAAATACATTGTTTCCAACAATGAAACTAGAAGCTCACTAGTTGATTATTTTTTGACTTTGTGTTCACATATCATGGTGTTTTTGGTTTGAAGGTATAGTAAGTACTACAGCTGAATTTCGTTTTAAAGCTGTTTTAATGGCTGTTTCAGAACAACTCAACAACCCCATCATCAACAACACCAGAGCCAACAACTCCAATGTCAGTGTCAGTGACCGTCAGCAGAACATCGAGTGTGTCACGATCAGATAACGGGACACTGGACCTGATGGCAGAGTCTACGAACCAGACGATAGCACAAGACCTACCAGTAGCAGAGAAGCTGAGAGCATTGAATAGATACCACGACAGGAAAGGTAAGATGATATATTTTTATTTAGTGATAATAATTGCCAAGCCAAGCTTCTAGCACTGAAAATACTAAACCTCAATTATTAGCAAACATTGAGGTAGGGCTTGAGCAATAAACAGTCAAACATTCATAATAAATTTATTCTTTGAATAAATTTATTATAAAAAAAAAAAAATATTCAGAATTCTGTCATGTGGCTCATGAGTCAGAAGTTATTCCATTAAAAGTAGCTGTTGATATAACAAACGGGGTGCATGACGTGTCGACAAAGTGAAATGAACTCAATTTAAAGAAAACAGAGCTTTTCAACAACGCCAACGTGTTATTGCACAAGTCGTGAGTTGCAAGAAAATCTGTCTGATCTTTTAACCCTTCTTTACATCAGCACGCAGAGTTGTACTTATGTAAACACTCATTGTATTGACAGAAACTTTTGTCACTATAAAAAGAAAGTTGAAAAGAGTCCATTTGAATATGCTACTTCATAATTTAAAACTCGTTAAAATCCATAACTATCATTATATCTAAACATTCCAGGATCTTCGTTCCGTCGTGGTGTCTACCAACCGAAGCCGCCATCTTTGATTCGCCGCACCACTCCTGAGCCGGCTGCCCCATCACCACCCATACCTAAGAGAAGACCTACTCCTGCCAGGAAGCTTCCCACGTTAGCAGCAGACCCGAATAAGTGCGAATTGTTCACGAATACATTGTGTCTACATTCTGACGATTATCCTACGTAAGTATTCAAGTACTTACCTATTTAATGATTAAGGATTGTTATTATAATCCAAAAATAGGGCATTCTTACTTTATACATACACACACCCTCTCACATTCACGCCTCCTTCCCATGGAGGCCGAAACTACAGAACGCCAACTGCTACGATACTTACATACTCCTTTAGCTTCGATTACGCTCATACGTCACGTTCGTTCGTTCCTCGTTCTCGCTTTGCGCTCTGTCTGAACTGCAATTAGCTGAGTTGTAACTCTTTGTTAAACGGATTATTTGACTACTTACAACAAGCTCTTTTGCACAAATTAAAGTTCACGTACATCTTAATCTATGTCAAGAATTTCCATTGGCATACATTTTAGAAACAATAAAATTCAAATGGCATTATGTTAATTTACCGTTATCCAATATTATTCGCTGTAGGTGGCATGTTCTACTATTCAAAAAAATTATTAAAAGCCTATGCTTGGAAAAATCTGCAAAATAATTCAATTAAAACAGGATCGATTTCATAACTTTGAATATAAACTCAACGAATTGAATAACTCTTACATCTATTAGCAATATAACCAGTCTAGCAACTTCTTTATCATTTTGGATGGTTTCCCAAAAATGTCTGAAACGGGTTTTTATGCATTGATATTTTATTGCATAACCAGGATTGTATAGAAAGCAAGAATAATGTGTTAGCGAAAGTGATTCTCTTGGTGTATCGTGTGGTTTGCGAATGTCATGTGATTTTCGCGGAACGATCTGCGTGACCGTTATTATCATGAACGAGGTGTGAGTTTGAGAATGTGAGGTTTACCTCCTTTGTATTTTTATGGGCATTTCATTACGTTGCATTATCTTTGTCTATGGCTTTTACTCGCTTGTCGTTGGTTAATTTATGAGCATTGTTATTACGATTGCTATAAGGTTCTCCACTATTTATTGTAGTACTAATGATTTTATGAGTAAAATAAGATACTTTGTGTAATATTAATTGTTGTGTTAGACATATGTTCCAATTCGATGACTTGGCTTACTTTTTTTGTACAATGCTTATGTCATTTTAATGTCTTCATTGTCTCCACTGGAATAATGATACACAATCTTATCTGTATAGGCTATTAAGACGAATGTTTTTGTTAAATCATAATGAGAACATCTTATATAAAAGTTCTGGTAATGTTTTTGTGGTTTGCTTCGATATCCAATTGCATCCACAGTCACAAGTCGTTACCCATCGAAACGTAACGAATTAACCATTAAAACGAATCTGTTATGCAGATTTCTAGGGGAGCCACCTATTAATTGATTTTATGGTCATCGTTTTATTGATATTTAATTAAGTCATATTCATCAATGTTTATTTTGTTATAACAATAGCTTTAGAAATGCTAATCTGCTTTAAGATAAATTATTTCTTGAATGTTACTAGATACAAAGAAAATTTGATTCCGTCTATGACATTCAATCGATGACCTTATTTGTGATGTTCTTCAGAAAAGTCAGACGCGTAGTAGGTACTCGCAACCGGCGTGCGTGTAAGATGTGTCAACGTAAATGAGGCAGAAGGAGTATGTAATGATCGTAGCAGGTGGCGTTCTTTAGTTTTGCCTACCCCCATGGGATAAAGGCGTAAGTGTTTGTGTATGAATATTCAATCGATTAATGACCAACTTTTGGTAATTAATAAACCGAAATACAATTCAATGCAATATAATAACATTATCATTTTTTTTTATTTTTTTTATTTAATGTTATTTAGGATTTTATTTGTTTAGTAATAGTTAGTTGTATAATATATTGTTTATAATTGATTGATTTAGGTTTTAAGAAGAAAGGCTTTTTTTTTTTTTGATTGAGAAGAAAGGCCTTTGACGAAAGGTTTAAAATATATACTTAGGTACTTACTTAAGATAAGAGATAAAAAAAGACATTGAAGTTTCGATTAATCTTCTAATTCGAGTAACGAATCTTTACTTATAGCGCGGATAGAAAGTATAAATCGGTATTGATGAGATATTATAATAAAGTTGCTCATTCAAGCGTTTTATGATATAACAAAAACGGTTTTTTACCGATTTTACATATCAAAACTTTATTTACCATAAACATACCTACCTACTTTGCAAAGTCGAGCATGCCAAATGTGATTATAATACAAACAGTTAGTATTTCTATTTCTATTACATAATGCCTATAAAATTCCATAAAAATATATTTTTTTATCATTAAACCATTTTGCAATTTGCAAAACAGCGAACCACTTTCTAAATACTGCTTTAATTTTAAATATCCTTTAAGTTATGACTGGCATAGTCTAATATATTATGTAAGTTTTTCTCTTTAAAACCTAGTAAGCTCTAAATATTTATTCAGTTGTGTAATCACCGTGGGCGTTGTTTCGGTTTCAACTCATATTTCCATAATATTCTTCGTTTGTTAGGTTTTTACAGCAATTATTAACTGATAGGCACCTAAAGCCTTAGGACAATCACAGGCAAACTTAAACATTAATCTTAAAAAAAATGATGTGTTGTTGAAGTTATTTTGTAAAAATGTAAATCTGCGCCGACAAAGCGCTAGTAATTTGCAAACAGTCATTATAATTTCTAAAAATCACATAAGTTTAATAATTTGTTTGTAATTCCAGTGAAGCCATCGTGCAGTCAATAAGACGCAATAAGGCAGCCGCAGCCGCCCTGCTAGCTGACTACAAGGACCCGGGAGAAGGAATCATTGACGGAGTCACTGCGGCCCAGGAGGCTAAATACAATGAACAGCATTACCTTGTGTCTAATAGGTAAGTTCGTATTAGCGTGTCGATGACAATCTAAATAGACTCAGCCCAGAATTCGGCCACGTGTTTGGCGCCATCACTAGCGTTTTTGTAATTATGATGATGGTAAAAGCTAAGTGGAGTCATTGATTTTCACTTATTTTACCTGTAATTGACGATACGTAAGATTACACTTAAGAAAAACCACATGAACAGGCAGTCTCAAAACGTGTTCTTGCTGGCTGTACTGCTGATTTTTACCGCAACATTAGCTATCCCAACATAAGCTGGCCTAAAGCTTGTGTTAACAAGTAGGAGGATAGAAGTAGCAGCACTTATGAAGAACTATAACTAATAAAATGTTGCTTATGTTACATTCAGGCGAGGAGACACAGCAAATCGGGACTTCGCAGGTGCCGGTGAAGCGGGCTTCATGTGTCCAAGCACAGTGAAGTACGCCAGACCACAGCGGGCGAGGGCCACGTCGGGGCAGTGGAAGTACATCGTGAACACTGGAGAACACACGCAGACTCTGAGGCTGGAGAAGTGTTTGTAAGTAATGATGTAATTTCTAGCGAAGCTGAAAGAGAAGACGTAAAACTTGAGAGGAAAGAGTATAGAACCAGTGAAGATACAGGTGGTACTAGGTCAAATCTAACGATTTAAGCTAGACTACAGTACAATATTTGAAGGTTATGTGGCGTAAATGTATGACCTGATATAAGGTAGGAGTATGTGTAATTGTGTAGATGAGATGTTGCGCGCTTGAATAGTATATCTATCACCGTATTGAATACTTATACTGTAAGTCTATGTTTGGAAATGTATTTCATCAATGTCAAAAGTGAGTATCTTGTAACGCAATGGTATGATTAAAACTATTATTACACTTGCCCAACTATAAATTAAAATGACCGGATGTCTGTTATTTCAGCAACATGTCAACGTCTTACAAAAATATAATTATTTCTCTGGCTTGCAAGATCGATATCATTTGAAGAATAACTATTTTTTAAGGCAATTAATGTACAAAAAGTCGTCGGTTTTGTGAGAGCCGATTGATAACTTATTTAGTTTTATTATTTGGAGAGGAGAGAATTGTTCGTTTATTGATTTATTTTCAAAGGTTATATCAATACGTGAATTCATTATTGGAACATGATTTTGTGCATGTCGAAATTATCCCCGTAGTTATAAATCACATTGTCTTACATTAAAGTTACAATGTGATTTATAACCTATTTATTAGTAAGTCATCTACTCATACCTTCCCTTCCCATGGGGGTAGGCAGACACTATAGAACGCCACTTGCTTCGGTCCTTACATACTCCTTTTGCCTCGTTTATGTTTATACATCTGGTCATACACTCACCAGACTTAGATTAGTAAGAACATTAATTAAATACAATATTTCTTTTTACAGGAAACCAAAAGAATCGTGCACCTACCTGACGGACAACTTCAAATCAAAATGCGTTCAAGTTTATAACTACCATCGGCTGCTGACTTGGGATCAACAAAACGGCCTTCACATGGATATATTCAAGGTATGCACGTTATACGAAAAAAAAAATCCCTTTCTTTTTATCAAAATTTATGGAAAGCAATTAAACAAAAGTGTCCTATCAATTAAGGACCTGAAATTAAAATTGACACAAAATTATAATAATCAAGTTAATATAGCCCGGACAACTATCCCTTCCAGGTTCCAACATGCTGCTCCTGCCACATTGAAGGTTACAGCGTGTCATTTCCACCACTAGGCCACAGACTGCAAGAAACCTCTTCAGAACACTTCCCCGGAGAAGATTTATCATCAGAGACAGGAAACCATGCTTTTGAAAACGTGCAATCTACTATACAAAAACCAAAAATTAAATCACCACCGTTTACTCATAAGAAACCTATAGAATCATTCCCACCATTTACGGATAATCAGAACTTAATACCTGGCAGTCCTTTCAGCAAACATAATGATAACGATGACTCTCTGCCACAAAATCCCATAGATTCTTATGGAAACTCATATTTCCCAGACTCGTTCAACCAGGCGAGCTCAATAAGGCATGTCAAACGACCACCTTCAGCCAGAAACCCTCCACCATCATCAAACTTTGATGAAGTCACTTTGCCAAGTTACCTGGAACCGCCAACGCCTGCAGCTGGTCAATCATTTAACTTCATAAAAGACAGTCCACCTAAATATAAACTCCCTGGAAGCCAATTTAAAAGAACTACAAGACCAAGCCCATCAGTACGAAGACCAATCAGAAAGAAAACATCTGGAGGACCAGATGACCTTGTTTCATCAGGATCACAAGCCGTTGAATCTTACCCGAACAGCAGCGGAGACACATTAGAAGAAGTTAATGATTACGAGGAGCCTGATATCGGTCAGGCAACATCTATAAACACTCCAAGGCCAAGAGTGACCATTGCTCCAAAACTGACTGGATTATCAACGGAAAAACTGACACCAGCACATAAATCAAGAGAACCTAGTAATAACAATGAACAATATATTATTTCCAATGGAAAGCGTGTAAATTATAACTATCATCCAATTATAGATTTCTTTGATGAAGAAAAAGAAATGGAAACAGATGAATCTATAGATAGAGAGGACGTTGAACGAAGTTATATACCAAGTGTAGAATCAGAATGGAAACCAATTAATCATCCCTCTTCTAGAGACAGCCAAACAAATACTGTTGGTAAAGAGAAACATAAATAATATAAAACGTTAGATATAAAATATTAATTACGGTGATGTTATCAGTATAATGAATAATGGAATGAAGTGTCAATGATGCAATTATTCATGTTTTAATTAATGAGTTATGTAGTATCATTTGAGTTAGTGAAAATTGTTAGGACGAGCGATTGAGACGATGTTTCTGCTGATGTATTATTTGATACTGTACGCCTACTTTTATTCGTTATTTGAAGGAATGATTATCATATTGATAATAATCAAGGGCTTCTGGATATCTACTGACATGTTTTTTCAGTCTTATTTAGGTGAATTCGACCTTGCCTTTGCCTATGTATAAAGCTTTGTTACCGCTTCTAATTCTTCGCAGTCCCTAAAGGCAAAACGGGGTGTTAAGATTGCATCAGCCATTCTCTACGTTATCTGTCTTGATTGCTTGTCTTTATACTCCCATAATAGTCGTAGAACTAGCTTTAAGTTCCGCAATATTGTAAACTTTCATTATCGAACGAAACCAAAACAAAGTTGCAATGTAAATTGTTGATATTTATTTATCGTTAAATTTTATTTTGTAATTTATTTAATTTATGTTAGTCTTAATGTAAGTTTAAGTTTCATGTCGATTATAAGATTTCAAAGACTTGCCACTGAAATAAATATAAATAAACTTAATTGTCTTTAATTCATTTTAGTTTTTTTCTGTGTTGTTTAAATTTTAATATATTTTGCGCTAACTGAACGCATCGTCCCATAACACTCCACAAGATCAAACACTTGTCACACATTGATCTTAAACACTTCTTCTTTTATTTTTAATTCACTTAAAAGTTCACAAAATACAGTCGATCAACTAGCGTCAAAAGTGAAAGCTGCAGCGCCAAAGTTGAACGCACTACGTGAAGATATCTCTCATTCGTTCAAGCTCAACAGATACTGTAACAGTTTAACAAAAAGTGTGTTGGGACACTAGTACGTAACCCAGATGTGCACTGAGACAACTCATTGTGTGATAACACAATTTAATACAATCTTTAGCAATGTATTATTGGTTATTGTGCAACTTGTCATGTTCGAAAATTAGTCGCGTACACTGGGCTGTTCTATGTAGTTCATTGGTCAGATTGTTGTTACAAATATTCTAAAATGGTCGCGGAAATCTGTTCCGTGACTTTAGCAATAATTGTAACTGGTTTATATTTGAAAATAGACTCGGTTTAGTAACAATCTGAACTAGTGTTTAGTGCAACCGTTCGGAATGATTCAAATTATTTTTTTAAGCGAAGTACAAGCAGTTAATTTCTAAATGTTTGATTATCGTAAAAATATGAACAATTATTTTCAGTAAAAATCATATAATATCATTTTAGAGAAAACTTTATTTATAAAATAAAAACTTTATAAATAAGTTATCTTCGTTGTAAAAAACATTAACAATTACCTCTATCACAGTACAGTTAACAATAGCGAATAATTATAGATTTTGATAACTCAATCGATCGCTTTCGACTCTAGTCCCGCGATACGTAATGTGGCACTTTCTATTACAATAGACTAATTACTTTCGAAAATATCCATCGCCAACTTACGAAACTATAACAATAATTTAGTTTTGCTTATATTTTACCCGCGATTGTGACCTAACTTTTAAATTATAATCTATTTATACAATACCATAATGCGAATTTAGTGTGGAATTGAAAACCATAGGTAAGCCAATCGGAAAACTGAAGTGAATACATTGAAACTTAAAATTCGTAAACCCAACAACCATAAACTGTAACGATTAACTGACTGTAGGCAATAGCAATGTTGCAATGTGTTCCAATATGTAACATTAAAGCAATTTTATTTATCTTGTAAGAAAAAATGAGCGCAAAATTAATGGACACTATTAATGTTGGAACATTGCGATCAATCAGCTCGTAATACAATAATTAGAGTTTGATTATACGACAATTCAATTTCCCCGTTAAGTAATTTAAGTTACATAAATAATAGTGGCGGCATACGTTTAGCGACTTCGACTAAAAATAGAATAATATTACTACTATTTTCAAATCAAAAGTAAGCAACTTTTAAGTCAAGCAATTAAATATTGGTACTGGTATTGCCTGAGTTACTTAAATACTAGGTTTCACCTAAAATTTCGTCATGCTACGAAATAGTTTCGGGACAAAATGGAAACCTGTCATCTTTGTTAAGAATAGGGACAGACTGACAATTTCTATATTATTTATGCTCAGTCGACGTAATAGTACATTCGTTTGCTAGGGTCTACAATGTAACCTGGCGTAGTGGTCAATATAGGCACGGCTTGAGCAAAACTGTTTAGAAGAACGGCGGCACTCCTTCTAGTGTTTTTTGATAAACTTTTAACTTGAATGTCATCATTATCTTCCTGAGGCACTGGTGCTAATAATTTAGCGCTTCTGTAATTTCCACCATGCATTCTTTCATGTCCTGAATTTCGGGATTTGTAATCATCGTCCTGCTGTGACGGTCGGTCTTCTTCATGGTTGTCATCGAGTTCAATCAGTTTCTCGTTCTTTCTGCCGCCACGTCTTCTACTGCTATACTTCAGATTACCATCATGCATTCCTCGCGTCGAAGATTCACTAAGTTCAATAAGCTTAGAATTTCGACCATTTGTCGAGCGATTTACATCACTCAATGATTTTAAGTTACCTCCATGCAATCTTTTAGGAGTGTACTCATCTAGTTCAATGTGTTTTGTGTTCTTGCTCTGCGAGGTTTCTGCGTCTTTAGGAGATTTTGAGCTACTATCTGGAGGTTTAAATAGTCTAAGGTCTTCTTTTGTAGCTTGTCGATAGTTTCCACCATGTTTTGGACCCTTATCAAGATCTTCTTGATATCTGAATATTTCAACGTCGCCTAAATTATTAATTGCTTTTGCTAACTCATCATCTTTATATAAATCTAAAGCTGCGACATTTTTCTGCGGCTTGTTTTTAGGGACTGCTGGTATTTCTTTAATGATTTCAACTTCCTTAATATCTTGTTTAAATTGTGTTACGTGTGGAGACGATTTATTTGCAGGTAACTCTTTGTGTATTTCAATTCTTTTTCTGGTTACAATTGGCTTGTTGTTACGAGAAGGGATGGGGGTGGTAGTGCGAATGCGAGTTGCTACAGTAGTTGGAGGAGCATCTGTTGTTCTTGCCAGTGTACGTTTGGTTGGTTCAGGGGTGGTCACTTCAGGGTCGGGTATCTCTTGTTCAGGTATTTCCACCGAATCTTCGTATACACCCTCTATTTCTTCTTCAACATCATCATCATCGTCATCGTCATCGTAATCATCGTCATCACCATCATCTTCGTCGTCATCATCAGCTTCACCACTTTGGTTATCTTTTTGTTTATTTTTCTTTGATTGGTGATGGTCCTTTTTTTCATACATTGGCACGTAATCGTCCATGTTAGTTTTAACACCAATCAAAGCATCAACTTCTTCTTTCCTCATATCATCTTCGTCATGCTCACCATATTTTTTAGTATCTGTCACTAAAGTGCTTGTACGCGATTTCTTTTTCTTTTCTCTATATTTAGGTATCACTATGTCATCTTCGATATGTTTATTTTTTAGAGGTCGCAGTGTTACTTCCTCTTTGTTTTCAGTACTTTCATCAGGATTATAGTCACGGAATCTAGTTATAAGTTTTAATAGTTGCTTTTCTGTGGTATAGTTCGGTACTTTTTCTGTTGTTGTCTTCAGATTAGTTCTTTCTGCTCTCAATCTTCTTCTAAATGATGGTTTGGAAGTCGTCGTGGTTGTTGTTGATGTTGAAGTTGTTATTTCATCTTCATCTTCTTCCTCATAATCTTCGCTACTATCTTCACTGCTCCCGTCATCAGAAGGTTTTTCAGTGTTTTCATTTTCTTGTTCTTCGGTTGTATTTTCAGGAGCAGCACTTGTAACAGTTTTTTTAACAGAATTTGAAGCAGCCACATTCTGAGTATCGACAGTTTTAGGAATAAATTGAGTTAAATCATGAAACGGTCTCGTTGTAATTTGACTCGGCCTGAAACGTTGCCTACCTCGAAGAGATTTTTGGGTAAAACTTTCTATATTTTTTTCAGTAGTTGTGTGCGATTTGTATGCATCAACTGACATTGCTCGTTTATTTTCAACGGGAGTATATTCTGATTTGTGATTTGTGGGTCTGATTTCGTACCTTGGTTCACCTCTACGATGATCTACACTGACGTCAACAAAAGTTGCATCAGAATTCTGATTTTCATTTCTAGTAGGTTTCGTTCTCTCATTTCTGCCAATATCAACATATTTGCGGCTGTTAGTTTTTTGTTTGTCATCTTTATTTGATCTTGAAACTCTTTCAGCCACTCTGCTTGATTGCAACTGCTTTATCAGTGGGCTAATATTACTGGTTGTTGTAGTTTTCTTTGAGTCTTGAACTTGGCTATCCCTTATAATTTTGTATGGTTCATAAACAAACGGTGTTGCTCTTTTCTTCCTTAATGTAGTCGGCAGCTTTGTAACTTCTTCCTTGTTTTGGAAAAAGTTGTATGTTGCATTGGAATTATCTACGTCAGAGTATAATAAACTTGCTGGTACATCGTTGTTTACTACTGGATTAACCATGGTTTTTATATTTTTCAAAATATCTGTGTACACATTATCTTGTTGGGTATCATTAACTACTAGTGTACCTTGTGGCGTATACAAAACGGTTTTTAATGCTTCATTCGTTATATTTAAAGGTTCTTTAAAATCACGCTGATCACTCCTTAATTTATCTAAAAGAACAAAAATATTTGCTTTCCCAGCCTCTTGCAATTTATTCGTTGAATCTATGACATTGATAATTTTAGATTCTTGAGCAATGTCTCCTTTCAGATTTTTAAGCTTATATGTCGGAATTTTAGGTGCAATAATAGGTTCCGGATTTGATATTATTTCTTCTTTAAAAAATGGGCTATCTAAAGGATTTTCGCCGAAATATTTGGCTTTGAAACAGTCAATTTTATCGCCAAGGCCTTTGAGACGAGGTTGTTTCCTCGCAGTTTCGAAACTTTTATTTGCTTTACTTTCAGATTTATCGTCATTTTCATAATCTTCATCGTCTGTGGGGTTTTCACCATTCTTTAATTTGTCTGGTATCGGATTTACTTCTTCATCCACTTCAGAGCATTCGAGACGAGACCGAGAGTCATAAAATTCGGTTCCACCGTTTGATTTTTTCGGCATCAATTTGAGATTTTCAGCATACTTTAGGGGTGAATTTTTGTTTATACCCTTCAAATGTTTATAGTAATATGGATATTTTTCTCGTATATCCTCTTTCTCTTGTTCTGATTTGTGTTGTGCTGATTTTGTATCTTCGATTTTAAATGACAAGGTTGAATTTATATCTATTTCTGGTACTTTAAAATTTACTTCTCTCTTGCCGACTTCGTGTTGGGCGTTAGTTTCTTGTTCATTTCTCTGTATGTCTCTATCTTCACTATCGTCACTGCTGCTTTTGGCTTCATCTTTGTCAGTATTGCTTTTGTAATTACCATTGGCACTGTCATCATCATCATGATCACTAGACGAATCCTTTCTTCTGTTTATGTTACCAATTTCTGGAAGACTGCTTTTATGTAAATTAGCATCGACACTCTCTTCATCTTCGTCTTCAGAATATTCTTCGTTTTCTGTTTCTTCTTCGTCGTCTTTATTATTATTTTTCCATTTTTCTCCGTGTTCTTCGTTATCTCTGTACTCTAATCCTCTACCGTCTTGATAATTTACGGTGAGCGTAGGTATTTTATACAATCCGCCACTTTTTTCATGCTCCTTGAGGAAGCCGCCGTGACCTTCATGATCTGAAGCGTGTTTTTGCTCTCCAGCATGGTCATATGCGGAATCTTCGTAGCCTTCTTCACTGTACACTGTTTGCGCTTTTGTACTTTTAACTGCTTCTCTTAGCCGAGGTGCATTCCTTATTTCTTCGTAGGTTTCTGCATCATCATAGGCAGCTTTTTTGGGTAAATGCTTATACGTCTCCGTTTTCCTGACTTGAGCATAATTTTTAACAGGGATGAACTCATCTTGGTCAGCTTCACCTTTGGGTTCTTGTTTTTGAAGTTCTAGTTTCTGAAAGTTTGGTGGTCGATTTTGTTGTACAACGGCGTTGACGGACTCGTCCAGATTATTTCTTAGATTTAAATATTTTTCTTTACCTTTTTCGTATATATCGTAACCCTCTGGTGGCTCCGCATTGTTCCCAGAAATTTCCACTTGGGGATACTCATTACGTTCGTCATTGTATTTCATAGCATGCTTTTGTCTTAAATTTTGAATATGATGCTGTACCGGGCGGTAATGCACTGGTCTAATTTTTGCGTATTGATTCCAAGGGTGTTTGTATTTTTTATTAAGTATATTATCCCTGCTGACGTCTCTAGGTGGAGCTTTGTAATATACTGGTCGCCTTTCAGGTCTGTGTATATATAGTGTAGGTATATTTTTATGCGGAAACAGTTTGCCATCTGTTTTCTCTGGACTCTCTAAATACTCATCTTTAGCAATATTAGGTTCACCAGCTTCTTCTTCATAAGCCTGCAACCTATGTTTGCTATCTTGTAAATCGTTTCTTATTTTTGTAAGCACTGGATCTTTATAGATCTCTTGCAATGATGGCTGTTCTGCTTTATATGGGTGAAATATTTCATAGTTACTTGCCGTCGGGGTCACATAGCTGTTTAAATCTGCATCTTTTTGTATGTACTTTTGAAACGGTAGATAAATCTTCTTTTCGTCATCTAGCATATGATGAATGCCCAATGTGGCCTTCTGTTTACCCGTATACGGTTTGACAGGATGCGCTTTATAATGTTGTTCGGGGTTTTGCACTCCGTGGAACGCTGCTATATCGGCGGCAAATTTAGGTTTTTGCGCAGTGTATCGAAAGTACTCGACTGGGACTGGCTGTTGATTAGATGGTCTGATGTGCACATTTTGTGACTGGATGTTCTCCACTGGTAATTCTTTTTCGGTTTCATTTTTCACTACACTACGAACAAGGTCGTCCCATGTAAGTGGGACCTTGATAGATGAACACAATTCACAACACAATAGCACTAGGAATAAACTGGGGACTTTGGTCATGTGCATTGTTCACATCACGGATCGCGACGGTGGCTGGCGGTTGACTGAACCAGGTCGATGGGCAACCGAACGGTTTTTATCTCCTCGGTCGTTCGTTGCGGACCGATTGCTTGTCGGCCGGTCGCTTTGTTTATTGCGTTTGGCGTAAGATATCGACAGGAGCGGATCTTATAATAACAATATGTTCTTGGTTAATATATTTTGAGTATTTAGATTCATGTACTATCGTAAACCATTTCGTCAACTTTTTAATTTGAAATTAATGTGGGAATAAAAAAAATATATTTATTTTAAATCTGTAAGCATCATAATCTTTTAAGCAGCTGAACAATTTTTTTTGTTTACAACTTTTTCTTTTCAGTTTATATACATTGGGTTCTGAAAAAATTTCAAGATCAAACTGTTTTTCAATTGTAGGCCATTATGCCATTATATTATGCCAGACCAATCATTTGTAAGACTTATTTTTAAAAGTTGTTGAGAAAAGGTTGATAAGATAATTCAATAGAAAAAAAATAAAAGAAAGAAAATAAAGAAACATGAAATACTGCAGCCTCACGTAGCTTGCACCAAAAATATCTGTTCAATGGAGAAATTAAAAAAAAGGTACATAAAAGATAACGAAACAGATAAATGGCTAACATCTGGCAAAGACGGATGTAGTTGCCTTACAAGGTGTTACGTGAAAACACATGATTTATTATTTATTTGCAATTTCAGTAATTTGGACCACGTCTTGAATGTTGTATAATTATATTGTGTAAAGGAGTGCAGTTCCTATTAGTAGGAGTAGAAAGGGTTAGAACAGACCAGCCCCTCCTTTCAACTCAGTAACGGTCAAGCATTTTGCGATACATTGAAAATCTGTCTCCCACACTTTTGGTGACTTGCGTAAGCTTTGCAATGCGGAATATTATGGGACTTTAACGGTAAAGGATAAAGTGACGAAATTATTTGAAATTACCAACAAGCTGTGGGCAGTGCGGTGATTAATACTCATTCCTTCTTTTTATCGAAAGGGATCTTTGCCCTGCAGTAAGAGAGTGGCTATTGATGTTTTTCGATTTACATGACATTAGCTGCTGTGCTGCTGGGGAGTTTGTTGCGCAACTCCACGCTAAAAAAAAACTGCTGGGGCCATTTTGACGAGTTATGCGAACATAAATGTAGTGAACAGCTGATTTTCTTTTCACGATTTCAATCATTTCGAACTAAAAATCCTTGTTTTGTTAATAATTGTGACCCGGGTCTCCCCTACTATTCAGCGATCATAAAAAATATTTACTTATAGAATAAATTTATGTAGAAAACTGAGGATGAATGAAAGAATAGAAATATAAAAAGTTATTTATGTTACATAGAAGGTGTATCTCTATTCATACACGAAATATTGTCTGGAATATTTTTTTTTCGTCTCAAAAAAGTTTAATTTAAATGGTTCATTTTTGCCTCATGTTCGGGGCTAGAATTAACAGCTCTGAGGTAAGAATTTTTAGAAGGGGCAACAATAAATATTATTTTATGCCAACGAATAGAGAAGATAACATTCAAGCATGTGAATGACGTGATACACCCAGCTTGGGGCCAGTAATTGCAAGCATTCTTTTTTGGAGTATCGTAGAGAATTGCAGATTTTGTTTTTTTTGGCGCGTTTACGATTAGACTGAGCTCGTAGTGGAGCTTTTGGCAGCGGTTTTGCTTGATAAACTTAGTATAATCAGCCTATGATTTTCCAACTATTGGACCTCCTCTCTTCACTCAAAAGGGAGTGTACTGGCTGGCTTTAAACTATCATGCAGACCCAGTGCGGGTTGGTAGATGTCACAAAGTCTTCGAATTTTTGGTTCTATGACACGCCGGTATTCACACGATGTTTTGATGATTGATTACATTGAGTGATTGAAGTGTGATGTGAGTGAGATGAAGTGATTAAATTATTTACACAAAGTAAAGCACCTGTCTGGGTTCGAACTTACGACCGACAACTCATACGCCAGGGCCATTACCAATGAGGCACCACTGCTCAATGTTAATACTTTCCTCTATTAATTGTAGCCCCGGTCTCCCCTACCCCCATTATTCAATTGTTTGAAAAAATTAACTATAGTAATTATCCATAAATAAATAAATAATAAATAATATTGCTATTTTACGGTCCACAGGAACATAATGTTTATGATTTGTCCATTAAGACGCATTTTTTGTAATTTCTCCTTGTTTACTTCATTGGTTCTGTGAAAGTACCATAACACTATTCTTATAGGATTTGTTTGTTACACCGTATTAGTACAATAGATAGGTTCGTTCATAAAGGGTTCATGTGTTTCCTTTTATATATTATTTATTTACACCTGCCTGCTTGAATACCCTAGGTTGACTGGTACAGAAAAGGAGGTACAAAGGCGGTCTTAATGCCTCAGCATTAAGACCGCCTTTGTACCTCCTTCATTGTCTCCACCTCCTTGTACAAACATCTTTTATTTCATATTTTAACAATAAACTTATTTACTTTACTGTGGACTGATGGTGATGATGATTAAAAATAAAACAGAGGTTACTGGTATACTATCTGAGCACGAACGCAAGAAGTAAAGTAAATAAGAAAGATAAAAAAATTAAAAATAGAAGTTTTACACGGAATATTTACTTAGTTTTAAGACATTATTCATAACTATGGGTGTTATTTATTGGACTTGATGGAATAATTTTAACCAAAATGCTAAGCGATGCTTGTAATTTTTATTCCAAAATCGTTTGAAATTACGTTACGTTTACTTCGCGCGTTCGTGTTAGGACTTTTGGCTTCGAGTTTGTACGGTGCGTGCGTTTATGAGTACAGTACCTATGTGACAATTCTTATCAACAGAGTGGTTAGTTTTCCAGTCACCAATCTCGTATGTATGAACACTTAGGCCGTATAAATAGGTACCTGAAGGCCATACATGATAATGTATTCCGGGCCGGTATCGAGCGAGCGACCGTCATTCACCTTCCAATATTTTATTGATTGCTATTTGATTGCATTTATTTTGGAGTGCACTTACATAATCTTAGACTAGCCAGATTAGATTTAGACAATTATCAATCATTGGTATCAGTAGGAGGTATATTAGATTTGGTCAAAAGTTGTGTTATGTTCATTGCTGAATGAAAATAGAATAAAAAGAAGTATATTAAATATCTGTAATAGCCTTAGGAAATAGCTAAATTATTATTTTGGGTCGTTGTTTTTTAACTGTTAATACACTACTTATCTAGTGCTTTTGAATGAAAAAGAAAGTAAAACTAATTTTGCTGAGCCATTGAATAGTACCCACTTGAAAAGTATAGTTCGAACCTCATGATTTCCTATTAGCTTCGGCCTTGCCTATATCTGTCCAACTACTTATTATTTTAGCTTGTGCATGGCGAAATACCTACTTGGTGCGTGCAACAAATTATTGGTTTGAACTGGGACAAAATTGTTTACCGAAAGTTTGAGACTGTTAAAAGAACTTTTATATTTCGATATTGCTAATAATTATGCAGTAAATGTTATCATTGTACAGTCACGGACTTTAATTGATGAGCCACCTTCAAACTTTTCAATTTTGCAGTTTCATACATTCACGAGATTACACGATTAAACACGAACTCAAATCGCACGCTCGTAAACAAGATGACAAATAAATTACTTTTAATCGGAAATATCCATAGAGGTTGACTAATAAGTTCTCAATGATAAAAATAAATACAATGTTGCATTAAGGTTATCCAATCTATTTGATACCGACCTCCTTTGAATCATAGCTATTAACTCGATAATTATGAAAACATAACTGAAGACAGTGACAGTTGAAATATCAAGATGACAAAAAAATTACTTTTAATCGGAAATATCCATAGAGGTTGACTAATAAGTTCTCAATGATAAAAATAAATACATGTTGCATTAAGTTTATCCAATCTATTTGATACCGACCTCCTTTGAATCATAGCTCATTAACTCGATAATTATGAAAACATTACCTACTGAAGACAGTGACAGTTGAAATATAAAGATGACAAATAAATTACTTTTAATCGGAAATAGTCTTATCCATAGAGGTTGACTTATAAGTTCATAATGATAAAAATAAATACAATGTGGCAATGCAACATTGTATTTATTTTTATCAATATGAACAGGTCAGTATCATAGCCCATTAACTCAATAATTCTGAAAACTTAACTGAAGACAGTGACAGTTGAAATATCGATGTCAGAGAATTTCTCCGTACGCTAACGTTACTATGCAGCAGTAACCTAGCAACAATTGTTTATCTTTGCTAGGTTACTGTTGCTAGACCTGCAATTGGTTGACTTTGAGTAGTCACTGCTGTCAGTAAAGATATGAAATATAATTTTCTTCTTCTACTACGAAGACATATGACTTTGCGTGTCGGGAACCGAATAAACCCGATTTGCATTACACGGCTAAAATGCGAACAGTACCAGGTGGCTCATCAATTAAAGTCCGTGACTGTACATAATTATTTCAAAAATTACTTTCTGATAAACAATTACGGGTACGTTCAGGTCATCGGTTGACAACTTCCTTAGAGTTACTATATCCAATCTCTGTTTTGGAGGAACTCCTTTGTCAGTAATCACTTTCCTTGAGGTACATCGGAGACTGAACAAAGTTACCCCATATAGAGTCAACTATGGAGTCAACCGTAAGTCTATGGAAAGAGTTCGACTCTGACAACGTCATTTTGTCGTAACAGTAAAGGCTCCTCGTAGTCTACCGTGACGATCTGAAAATGTTGGTCCCCACCACCCTGTATTATGCCCATGTTGGCCCCCCAACATGGGCATAATACGGGGAGCGTTGGAAGGAAGAAGGGGAGGCATTTGACTAGCAGTGGGACACAATATAGGTTACCAAAAAAAAGGGCTGCTTTCATAGTTCACCGTGTGGTTGATCGTACCATATTGTGTTGAAAATGTTATGATCTAACAACGAATCTATTTACATTCCTATATCTTACATTAATCGAATCTACAATGTCGACAGAAGGGAGCGGCTCTCTTGCACCAGACTCGCCTGCAGCCGGTAGCAGGCGAAAGGCTGTCCTGTCCAGTGCAGTGAAATATTGTAACAACTGTTAGGACTGCATATTTATTCGGTACTTAGTTTCCAGTAATGTTTGGATCCTAAATGTTGTTATTATTGTGCAAGTTGGGAAGGGCTAAGATGGAATAAACGTATAAATATAATATAGTTATCACTCGACATTATCGACAAAGTCATATTTAATGAAACCATATTATTTACTGCATGGCTGTCCCAAGAAACCAGTTTATCAAAAGACAAAGTATTCGGAATCATAGCAGCCCAATATAATTATTATTTAGGTAATATCTAGTTAGATTCGTTTTTTGAACAAGATGATTATTGTGTGCTTTGTTATGGCGTGACCCTTAATCGATTTAAACTGCACAATTTCACAAACCCGCTCTACCCATTTCCCATCATTTTTACTTTAAAATTGTACTAAGTATTAAAACCGAACAGGCCTAGGCATCGTAAGGATCAAACAATAAGTCATTCTGAAAAAAGAGCCAATTTTCAAATTCGTGCAACACGGTCCACTAATGAAGCAACCCTGATAACGATTACAACTCTCAATCGTATCTAATTGGAAGAAATTGGAGTGGTTTGTGAACAACGCAACGCCTGTAACAATTCAATGGTAAGTTTGTGAAACGTCTCGAGGGGAACTCATTTATGTAATGACGTCTGCAATCGGTAAATGGAGCATTTGGTTAGAGTTGATGTAATGTTGGCGGGTACGTTTTGAGTGGTCGTTTACCACGGTAAACTTGAAACAGTTTTTGAAGAACACTTAAAATATATAGAACAAAATCTAAAGTGCTTTGATTTTTTAATATTTTTGGCAGAATATTTCGACGCCATCTTTTAGTTTATAGTTTTAAATAGATACTTTGTTAGTATAATTTGTTTGTAATTCTTTCAAACTTTCGTTGTTTTTACTAAAAAACAAAACATTGATAAATAAAATACATAAAATATCAGTAATAATATAAAAATGGAAAATTATTTTTGTGAGATACAAAACAGATTATTTTACTCAAATAATTGTTACTATGCTTAGTTTTTTTTTAAACTTACATATGCGTAACAAAATACTACATGCTCAATCTTGATTAGGTGCAGAACGATCGACTAACAATAAAACTCGTAATCGAGATCCAATTCGCGCATACGAGGAAGTACCTAAGCTCTAGGCGTTTCCTAACACTCTGCTATTGGTTAATTATTCAGTCGGCTGAACTGACTCTCAGTGTCAGTCACCTAGGGTCTAGGTCAGGTCGCTTGGGTCTGACATTTGATTGGTAAATATTGGCAATTTGTAATAATAATTTATAATTTTTAGGGTTCCGTACCCAAAGGGTAAAACGGGACCCTATTACTAAGGCTCCGCTGTCTGTCTGTCCGTCTGTCACCAGGCTGTATCTCATGAACCGTGATAGCTAGACAGTTAAAATTTTTACAGATGATGTATTGCCACTAGGTATAACAACAGAATAAAATAAATATTTAAGGGGGCTCATACAACAAACGTGATTTTTTTGCCGTTTTTATAGATAATACTTACGGAACCCTTCGTGCGCGAGTCCGACTCGCACTTGACCGGTTTTTTTTGGTATTGTTTGCGGCAACGAAGTTATAATTGATTTTTTTGCTTATTTGTGGATTACGAAAAACGATAGGTTTAAAAAAAAATTAATGAAACAAATTTAATACTGAAATGCAAATAAATACTTACTTATTTACTGTTTTTTTATAGCAGGTAGGTTTTTTTTAAAATAGGGATTCAAGCACTTACGTGATCAGAAGATTTTACATGAACTCTGAAAAATTAATCGTTTATTACTGTTTTATTTTTTCAAAGTGATTACTATTTTTATTACCATGCGCGATGTCATAATTTTATAGAATGTTTTCTAATGATAATAAAACAATTCCTATTTTTATAAAAAATATATTAAGTTATATTGTTTTCTACATAATAAAGACCAAAATGCTTGGGTCCTGTGAATCCTCTTGTGAATCGGCGTGGCCCCTCCGCTCATCACACGTAGAATAACTAACTAGGTTATAAGTAACGTAAATAAAATGAAAAAACGCAAACGAAGTGAACGAATATGCGATGACATATCCTTTCACCTCGTCTGCCAAAGGTTGATTTTCAGAAGTACCTAAATCGTCTTAAAATTATACCCGGCTATTATTGTCCCACTACAGGGTAATTGCCTCTTCTCATAAAGAGAGCCCATGAGTATTGATCACCACGCTTCCTCAAGACGAGCAATTTCATACTTATAACCTAACTTCCTAACTTTACAAATGCGAAAATGAGTTTGTTTGTTTGTTACGCTTTCACGCTAAAACGGCTGAACGGATTTGGACGAAATTTGGCACAGGGGTAGACCATAACCTGGAGAAGGGCATAGGATACTTTTTATACCGATATTCCTACAGGATCGAAACTTATGCGGGTGAAACCGCGGGGCGCAGCTAGTTTAAAACAAAAAAAAACTATAAATCGACACAGCGTAGGTTAAGTACTAGCATAAAGCAATCAGCATAAAAACTCCAATTTTCCCCATACTTGTCCTATTTTAGCCACTGACTTCTTTAACAATACGACCATTATTTACTTTTGACGAAAAAAGAAAACAAACGAAAGCGATGGTGTTTGTTCGGTCATAGTTACCGTGTTTCCCGTCACGATTCGTCACGGTTGTGGTCGGTTTGTTGTCTAGCCATGGTTTGCTCCTCATACGGCGAAAAAAATTTTATATGGGTGAACAAAGTTTATTGCAAATTAGCTATTACCTGCAGTTTCGCTCCCTGGTCTATCCCAAATGAACGGTGCATTTTCTGTATACATAATATATATATATAGCTATATAGTCGGGTCGCCGCGCCGCCGCGCCGCGCTGCCGTCACCGTATCCAGGGACAGCGACACAGAACTTGGAAATTGAACTTGATAAAAATATAGCAGTAGGTAGTCTTTGTCACTCTCCGGCCCATAAACTATATCTATGGTAAACCATTGAATACATTTAAACAAGAATAAAGTTACATACCTCCCTATAAAGTTGTGGTCTGTGTACCGACTTCCGAAAATATTTCACACACAACATTACCTACTTTATAAATGGTTCTTTGGTAACCGAAGTTAAGGAATTCTCTTGGCGCCTTTCAAGGAGAACTTTTGCCTCTAACACCACTTTTACCAGTTTGTTAGATCGGAGTTATTGACCTAAATAGGACTACTTGGGCACTGAAGTTAAGGAATTTTATTTGATTATACTTTGAGAGGTAACAATGGAAAGAAATGTTTAAAGAGAACTTTATACAATTGTTTCCAGTTGTTAGTCAGTTCAGAGTTAACGACCTAAGTGACTACTTGGGCACTGAAGTTAACTTTTCTACGTTTTATTTTTCTAAGCTGGAACACTTGTATCGGAAGCCGCACGGTTTGTAACCAACCCATTCCTAACTTAAAAATAGCGTGCGAGTCTGATATCAATCTGTACCTTAGTTCAATAACGATTAATTTCGCAATGTCTAAGAAATACATTATTTCGCAATTAGATCAAGATATTTAATTTGTGCCTGCATCTTGTGCAATCCGTATCTGATGCTATAGAACTTAGGCGAAGTAAAGAGTTAGTTATTTTTTGCGCCAAAACAATATAGCTTGATTTGCATTTAGTAACTTTAGATGACTGTTGACTAAGATTGGAAACTATCGAGTCAAGGAAATCGTTTTTTATAAGCTCCATTTTGTAAAACGTGTCTAATTTGAAAATGAACTGAAAATATCTTTAAGTTCATAGATTGTTAGAAAATAATCAATTTCAAGATAATTTTTTCATACATTTTTTGGCTAATTTGAGACCATAGATCATAGAAATAAAATTTAGTTTTACTGCTTTATTACGGTTGTTGGTCCCAGTGACCTGAAACTAGAAGATATTCTGAAGTCATCAGTTTAGCGTAAAAGGACTAGGTCGAAAGTGTAGTGACATCACGTGACTTTTACTTCCACTAAAGAAAACACCTTTTGTTGTCATACAGTACAGTACAGTACAGTACAGTACAGTACAGTTAGTCTGTACAGTACTTCAGTTGCATATTTTTGGCATCAACGCCATCTACAACAATTGTCTGGAACTTTTATAAACGAGTACGACATGAAAGCTTCGAGTAAGAGGTTTGGTTTGAGTATGCGCATTGTGCAGTGAAAAACTCAGGTTTTCACCGTGTTATATCAATATAGTGGTCGCAAGCGCTACTGCAGCTGAGCCTGGGATCCCGGGTTCGAATTTTGAATTATGTTTACCTTTTTAAACTTATAGCCATTCACCTGCTATTGCCTACATTCTGATTTGCCTTTTATGCTAAAAGGATAGGCAAGACTTTTTTATTTTATTTATGCACCAAAAAAGGTGCTATCTATGGAATTGCCGTTTTAGTTTTTGAATGGTTCAAATAATTTTCTTTAAAAAGTTTTCACGTCTCTCGTGAAGAGTAGTAGGTATTGGTTATTATTGTGTCCGTTATTATTGTAGCCATTTTAATAGAAGTTCTTTGGTACCTGAGCATTGGCTGGCAACGCTAAGCGAAGAACTCTTGCAATACTTTTTCGCGGGTACATGCAATAGGCTTGCCTTATGTTACGTAGTGTACGTCCCTTAGATAAGACAAAGTGGATGTTATAAAGGGAATCCTAATCTAAGGGACATACTTTTTATAGCGAAACTGTATCGCACACCTCTGCTCACTCCTTCGTGCAAAAAGGCGCGGTGTTATTAATGTTATAAAAAAAACTTTTTACTTTTTACTGTACCCTATAGGGTCCGTAACAGACTGTCATTTTATTTAGTAGTCTATGACAGGCTGGACGCGGAGGACAGGGTATTGTGGCGCAGCTTTGGCAGCTATGTCCAGCAGTGGACTGTGATAGGCTGAGTTAATAGGGTCCGCAATTGTACCTTAGCTTTAAGTCATTGTAAGATCTTGTTAACAGAACGCAAAAGATATGAATACTCGTAGAGGCATAGGTATTAACTACGGTCAGGAGAGACATGATTTATCTTTCAGTTCCTTAGTTTGTTTACTGATACATTAAATCTAAGTAATAAATATAATTACGTGGTTATTAATCAGACACAAAGCTCACACACCTGTATTTGACGGTCACTGTCTGCGTATATAAATGGCGGTGGTATCGCCGCGCGCCTCACTAGAGTGCACGAGTGTTGTCTGTGGCCATCATGATTTCTTTACGGGTGAGTTGAGTTTTTTACATAATAGTCATAATTATATTATTATGATAACAGTAAGTTTGATAGCCGGTTCTACTTTAGACATTTTTCTCTGTTCGCGTGTTGAGTTGGAACAGTCGCCATCAAAGTTAGACTTTTAAGATTGAACGTCAACCCTTAAATGGTTTGGAAAGAGCTAGAGGCCCTGTGAGACCCTAATAACACAATACTTCAGAAAGGAAGACTTTCTTTTGTAAACACTATTTCAAATGGTGAAAGGCCAGGAAAGGCCAGCCCTTACAATGAAAACAACAACAAAAAATCAGGATGTAAGAAGTCTTTGTCAACGGATGGCGATTTTTTCTTGTACAAAAAAAGGAGGGTATATAAAGAATATAAACAGACATTCGACTCCTGTCAACTAAAACTTAAATCCTTCGGTATTCCGCCTGACTACCTCCCATGTGTCGGAAGCCCGTCTGCTGATGTTCTCCGAGTTCGAATTTTTAGAGGATTTTTTTATTATTGTTTTCAGAATCCATTTTGTCCAATAGCTTTATTGACCCTTTAAACCAGATAGACAAACTAGTAATTGCAATAATTGTTAGTGTACATGAATAAGTATCATATCGTATATTTCAAGGAGGTTCCCTACCTACAAAGAATCGAGTATGTATCTTATACCTCTTGAAGCTTTCGATCAAATATCTTGAAGCTTACGAAAGCGGTTGGGAGACGGTTACGGAAATTACTAAGATGTTAATAGTACTGCTTTCGCTAATACTCGAAATTTAAAAGTGATATAACATTAATTTAATGACTTTGTAGTGTGTTTTTATTTTCTGGAGAAATACGTACGTACACAAGTTATGTGTGAGTTTATGTAACGTGATAAATGATAACGATTGAATTTAAACTATGTACGAAAATGTTATGAGTGAAAGAGACCACTTATCTACTAGGCCCTACATAAAACAGATGTCTTTTGGAAATCAGACTGATGCTAATGGCTTGTTTACATTAGTTTTGTAGCGAGTTTAGTTCAAGTAGTAAATTATGTATCCAAAGGTGTCATTTTTTAATTGTGAAGTTTCACATAAGTTTAGCCGTCAAAGAACTTAACTAATGTGAATCTAAATCAGCCTTTAGAGCTAATCAAAGAAATTTGGGCACTGCTTTCAAAACAAGCTTGCTGAAAATTCAAACAGAATAACAAATTATTTAATGACCAGACTATTTCGTATAATTAATCATCTACTATCAATTTAACCTCTAAAATCCTGATGTGTATGTTACTATTTTACTCCCTGTTAATCAAAATCTAGCTCACATAGTTCCTCACCTCATTGCTAAGACCTTTCATGAAGGTGAAACGACATACTCATGTACTTATCAAGATCAAGTTCAAACTGATCGCTAATGTAATACACTTGACATGTTGTGTATGTTTTGTGTTGTATGTATTATGTCAGCATACATATACTGTGTATACGTTGAAGGCTGTTTGGTGAATTGTTGTTTGTTAAGCAGAGTTAATTTCTTGTTCCAGTTTTAAATAATAATATTTTCTGTAGCAAGTCCTGATTGGGAGGCACTGTCTCATTAGAGATCTTTTCTGAAACTTAAGTGATAGAATAAGTAGGTATTGATCAGCAAGTTGCGATGCGCCATTTCAGACTGTTTTTCCCACAAATTTTCAATGATGATATTATTTCAAGAAAAAATGTCAGTGATGATTTCATTCAACGAAATAAATGATATGTATCGTTTTATAAAGTGAAAGCACAATTTCAATAAAAACCTTGAAAATGTATGTGTCACCGTAAGATTGTGAGAACTGTTAGTTTATAATCTATCGGTATTATTTCCTTTAGATTATAAACTGTCGAAAAACTGTGAAATGGGTTAGGTTAGGTTAGCGATGCCGCGATAGCGGCCGGCGAGCGTTACTTCCAAGTTGCTCGCAGGTCGCAGCTAGGCAGGCTATTTAGTATTCGCACAAGGTGCAAAACGTCACAAGCAAGTTTGATACTAGTTTACAATTTGTCGGTTTCCCATGGATAGATTATAAACTATTGAAAAATAATAAGGACAACAGGAGTTAAACGTCACAAGCAAGTTTGATACTAGTTAACAATTTGTCGGTTTCTCATGGATAGATTATAAACTATTCAAAAATAATACGGACAACAGGAGTTAAACGCAAGTTTTGTGCCTAAAAGTATATGATCCACTGCAGTGGTTGTGCCTAAACATAAATATTCTTCAGGATATAATATGCTACTTAGATAGTGTGTTGAAAACATAATACAACTAAATTGACACGATAAAATAAAATCACGAAGATACCTCTAAAAATTTCTTTTAACGATTAAAATTTATTATAATTTATATAATTTGATAGATGCAATAATTCTGTTTTTTTGTCAGGTTATTCTTTATGCAACATATACGTAATAGTGTTTTAATTTTTTAGTCCAATCAATAGATTTTTGTAAATTTTTTGCAATAAATTACCAGTCTTGTGCCATCGCGCTTCTTTCTTTTCTATGCAGTCCGTTGTTAGCCTATTAAATTGTAAATGGTTTGTTGCAGTTCACAATTTTTCGACAGGTTTATAATCTAACGGAAATAATACCAATAGATTAAAAACTAACGAAATTTATAATTATAATTATGGTGACATTTATGCAACTTATTTGAGCTACTGATACATAACTGTACAGATCTGGGCTCTTAGTTTACCTAGGTGCCTAGATTCTAAATTAGCACTAATATAAGTACCTAACATACTATACAATTTGCACCAGTCACGACTCCTTCTCACATAATTATGGTAGTTGGCCTTTAGTATCCAATTTACAATTGATTTTAGACAAGACTAGGTACTAAACCGCAAACAAAGATCATTTTCTTATCACATCTTGAAATAATATCGAAGTAATGCAATCTCTTTGGTTAACCGAATTTTAAAGCAAAGTAGGCTATGAAGACACTTTATAAAAGGTATTTAATTTTTTTTCTGCAATCTCAAAATTGAACCACTTATACCATGATTGCGGAAGCAAAAACATACCTTTTACAAAAGCAGAACAAATGGAAAGCATGCATAATGTAATAATAATTTCCCAAGGCTTTTAATGTTAAATGTCAGTTGCATTATATCAATGCGGTCGGGTTACTTCGTCCGATCGTCGTGGGGTTGTGATCTATAGAACCAACGACGATATTTTACGAAGAGAAAACGGATAAGAAGATTTAAAATATAGCTTTAACATCCTACACATACCTAGATTTAATTATGAGGAGAGGAAAAACTTCATCAGGCTATCAGGTTACCTGAGATAGGTGCAGGTAAATACTCATACATTTTAGGAGAACTGTCCATAACTTTGATCACGTTTGGAATGTACTGAATAAGCTAAAAAAACGAATGCTCTATGCCAATTAACTGAGTATAATTTATAAGCTTTAAAGTTTTCTAAGAACGGAAAAACGTTTTGTTTTAAAATAAACTCGTAACTAGAATTATATAACTGACTACAGTATCTAAGTTCAAGTTTATTTTAATCGATTGATTGGTGCAATCTGATGAGGATAACCGATTATTGTTTTTAAATTGGACATCGATGCAAAAAAAAAAATTTATTAGTACCGGGTTTTTTGACCTCCACAAAATATCTTCAAAATAATTCTCTATATGTATTAGGAAATCGTAAAATTGTAGTACTTCTAACTATGCGGATATTATCGACTACTTCCTATATCTAGCTAATGACTAACATGTGACTTGTTTAAGATAATTAGGGGCTTGGCACAGTTGAAGGTTCTATGACTGTCATGGTCATTGTCGCTATCAAAACTATTTAATAGTTGTGCATAGGTTGGACCTAGTTCATACTTAGAGGAAGTTTGAGTAGGTTATTTAATACAGGAAGTAGAGAGTCTAGAATATTTTTAACGATCTACCAGCCACGGGTTTTGGAAGCAGCAGAATATCTAAGCGTTACATACCACTAGGTAGTAATGAAGCACTTTATGCAATACCAGCATCGTTCTTTCCCAGCCACGTATCTATTGTCAGCATGTTGATATTGGTTCGGGTTCGGGTTAAAATCCGAGAGCAATATTCACACAAAGCAACAACATTACACGCTTTTTCTGGTCAACATCATTCGGCCCAGCCGCGCAGAAAAATCAAATGTAACAGTAGCCCCTTAGGGCTCAATGTAGATATATATTCCATTAATGATCACACTTCTTTATCATGTTCCAGGTATCTTTTCTGCTGTGCGCTGTATCAGCGTTGATGGTGCTGTCTGCCGCTAGACCAGATGATGGAGAGACTGTTACTTTACCAGGACCTGGATTGTCATACGGTTAGTATTCGGTTTTTTCAAATATATGTATTATAAATTCTTATAACGTGTTGAAAATTTTTTTGGCGTTTTGTGGTTTTTCTAGTAGATACTCTAACGTTAGGTGGTCTAAAAGTGTTTTAATCATCATACGAAGCTGTATATCGATGCAGCACATTACTCAAAAAGTTAAGGACAGTGTCTTATGAAGTTTTCCTGTAGCTACAACGGTTAAGCTACCTAATTGCCCTTATTGTCCCGTCTCAAAAATCCACACTGTGTGATCCTAATATTGGTGTGTTTATATTAAACAAGCGTAGGTAAAAATATATACAAACAGGAAAGATGACCCTACAATGATTAGTAGCTCTGTAACTATTCTGCCAAGTTAACTGTAAACCGCACTCAAGTGACCTCACACGACTTGATACAAAGCTAGTCTATTTTGTAAAAATCCCTGCGTGAGTATCGAATTTATTCAAATGAATAAAAAAAAATATTAAAAAATTTTTAGGTAATATTTAAAAATGTTCCTAGTGACAGTAATACTTTATTTCCTAAATAAACACTCATTTCTACAACTACAATCTCTATGAAATGAATTACACAATTTTTATTGCATTCACCAATAACAAAATTATAGTAACAAAACTCTAACAGAGGTGTTCTTAGAGTACTTAGTTTGGTAGTGACTTTTTGTCATCATTTCATTGTATTTGTTCTATAATTGTGGAAGTGCAGTGAACTTCACTTCAACCTTTCGGTTTAATAATGACCTCAACTTACACAATGTAACAGGTGAAATGTTTGGTTTCACAACCATGAAAATATTTGAAATTTTGTATAAAATTATTTAAATGAGTTTAAAGCCTTGAATATCATAAAAATAAAAAGTACCTCAATAGGTACTTTAGTAACAGTTCATATCACTATGGCGGGTTTTCCCAATTTTCCAATACCTACTTAAAACTTGCAACAAGAAATTATTAACAGTTAATTACAATTACAGCTAATAACAATTACAATTAATAACAGTTAATTATTAACAGTATTGTTAACAGAAGAAACACTCTTTTAAAGACTATTAAAATGAAAACATGTTTCTTTCTTTCTATTTTATTTGTTACGAGTGTACCATAAAAGTAACTATTTTTACTTAATAACTCCATGGTTACGAGTTCTTCCATTCTAAGATCATAGACAGTTTCCCTTTGACCGTTCTTATCATCTCTTGAGCTAGGAACTAAATAAAAGATCTCTATAGAATATTTACAGTATCAATTTAATATTTTCAGGAGGCATCCCGTACGGCAGTATGAGCGGCAACGTAGCAGAGTTCTTCAGACGACAAGCGACATCTGGAGGACGGTCGGTGTACCTTTCTGGTCCTCGCGGCAACAGCGTGGACTACGCACCAATTGAACAGTACTTAAGATAGATGGCGTTAGTTGTATGTTTAAGTTCGTCAGTACAAAATGTATTGTGAGTTAGATATTTGTAAGGTATGATTGATTGTGGTTCCAACACCATAGTGTAACGCAGGGTCTTTACGACATTATGTACCTATAGGTACACAATTTTTGCCAGAATCCCACTGTTCCCCTTCTGAGTGACTGCCTTTACTTATGTTGGTTCTCCATGTACATGTACATGTACAATTACGTTGCCTATTGCCATTATTTGCTTTTACATAATTATTGTTATAATAATACCTCATAGGTAGTCTTTTAAGCCAGAATTAAAAACTTAAGTAAGTATGCCAATATTAAAGTCAATTCTGTTAGTTTGTTAAGTAAATGCCATTAATTTATTTTATGATATTATATTATGAGGAGTTTTATTTATAACATTATTTGCCCCATTTCCGTCTAAAGCAACCGAAACTGTCTAAATACTACTTTGTACTTTACATTTACCGGCTAGCTTTAGCTCTAGGAAGTTTTCAGTAAGAAAGCACAAATAATGATTTTTCTGTCATGAAAAACTTAACTTGCTGTGAGGTTTTCCACTATATTTTCTTCCAGCTAGTTGTTCATGACGCTGTTTCATGAGCACAAGAAGATTTAAAAAGTCTATTTGAGTGGTTCCAACATAATTTGATAACCGTAAACATCTCAGAAACAACATTCCATTAGAGAAAAAAGCCAAATAAAATTACCTTGGCCTTAGAATACTAAACTTAAACCTAATTGGGTCCGTAGACCTCCGCAGCATTGCGAGTTATGATATACATTCAACTGCAAACAACGCCTCTACGTGTGACATAGTTATAATCTCATATGACAACAACATTGTCTCATTACATACATTCAACTGTACAAGTAAATTACTAGACATTATTGTTTTATCAACTTAATTCCCACGAATAATGGCTATTGTCTGCTAAAAGTTACTGTTTTTTGTGAACAGCTGTTATTTCCTATGTATCTAGTTAGAATTGCATAGATTTTGTTGATTTCTAATGAGTACCTAATCACGGTCCAGTGCATTGTAGGAACACATGACAAACACATGAAAAATACACACAAACGGTGGTAAACACATGAAATATAATCACATAATGTTCACATGGTTAAAAAAAATCATGTGTATATAAATTGCAATGTGTTAGAAGAGTTATATCGGGGTCATAGTACTATCTACGGAGCTATTGTACCCTGGGCAGTTCAGTCACCCATGATGTTCGAAGAAATAAATACATCATTCATTTAGCACAGACTAAAAGTTACCTAAACATTAAATATATTATTCTGCAAAATAAAATAAATCACGAAAACCTCGCAACACATCCTTCTCAACACACATTCCTCGCAACACATCCCTCGTACGCACGGCTACACATCAAGTATAAGACATTTCCAGTATAAGCTGACCTCGCATCGTACGAAAATCCTATACAATGCGGGATCAGCATAAACTGGAAATGTATAGCTTGATGTGTAGCCGTGTGTACACATCCCTCGCACACATCGCTCGCTTGTTTTGTATGCGCAAAAATCTAGCTCCGCTGAGCCATTTCCACCAGAGCTGTGCTGACCGAGGCGAGGTACATGAAGCGATTCTATTAGTTCTTTACAAACACATCCCTCGCTACGCATCCTCGCACATTTATGGTGGAAACGCAGCCTTACGGTCTAAAAACAACACGCAGTGAGAAAACTCTGGCAGAACTCGTTTGCCCTTGAGTAAACTGATCACCTTCAAGGTGGTTGTATGCACTAGCTTCATACGCACCCCTAGCCCCAAGGTCTGTGTGACAACATACGCATGACATAACTCCCAGTGGGTCACTCGCCACGCGTCACAGCGCCACACTATGGCATTAGATTAGTCTCATATATCTACATACGGCTATTAGTGAGCGTGCTTATTACTAAAATTGGGTTAGCCACGAAGGTGAGTGCAATGATGGCGTAAAGACGAACTGGGTTTAGACAATGTGTGTGTCTGTGTATGGAACCCTCTCGTTTCCCTGTCACAGCTCGAAATGTCTGTATAGACTCCGTCATGTTTTTGGAACGAAGTTCCTCATCTCTATAATCGGAATGTGCACACTTGTTGAATGAGAGCTAGAACGAAAAAAGTGTAATATTTAGATAGTCACGACATTATTATTATAGTATGCAGATTTGTGTGTTTCATTGTGTCTGTTATTTAATACATAATATACAACGAAATGAGCTTCGTTCCAGGTGTCCGGCGGCACCCCTCCAATTTTTTGTCAAGGGTGGTTTACTTGGAGTATAAACACAACACTAGGCTATCACAAGCTTTAGTTTATATCGTGGAATCATTAACGAGCCCATGAATTATTATTTTTGTCAACCTTCTGGGCAGATGGGACCACATAATATTAGGTACTCAGATAAATTCAGTGACTTGGTTATCTAAAATACACAAAGGATTAGAGGAAGCCCTTTCTTTGTTGTTATTACCATCACGTTCAACATACAACAATATGGCTCAGAGGTACTGCAACTTACATTAATATTAGCAAAGATGGTTGTAAAAAAGATGGATCTCAAATCATTCACCTCTATGACTGTCTTTCGAATCAGTATTCCTGTCAGTAGAAAGAACATAAGTAAGTGCAATTCAAACTTTTACGACCATTTATATTATAAACGTTATATAATTTAGGTACATCCATTATTACGGTGGCAGCACATTCACTAAAACCACAATTGTGGGAAACCAATCCTGGCACAACTCCAGTGTATTTATAGAATCAATACTGAGAAACAACTTTGTAGGATTTTCCTCTATTTTACCTTAAAAGTTTTGGAAAGTTTATTTTCAAAAATTCATGCAAACAGTTGCTCTCGATTGTGTGAGAATGACAATAGTGTTGTAGCGTAGCGGTAATGTCGACTTTTGTTGAAACTGACCATCTAAATCATAGACATAGGTCTACCATAGGAGACCTATGTTAAAAAAATATTAATTATGGATTGACTTAGAAAATGTAAATGTTAGTTAGATTGTCAGAGGTTTTAGCTGATGCTTTCCAAAACAAAACAGACGACGTAATTATGCCGAAATGGCGAGCTAGACAGATCCCATGCGACCGGTTACTCACGCAAGCTTATAATTTTTTAAAGTCTTATTTCAACAACTAGAAACAGGGAAGTCCAAGGGAACTGAAAGTCTTTCCCAAGGCCTGAAATAAGAAAATGTTAAAAGTAATTTTGATTACGATCAAACAAAGAAAATACTCGTAAATTAACTACTAGCCTAGACTGTCAGTGTGACATAAGATTTCGCGGCCGCCGTAAAACAATTGACGATGACGGACGATTTTGATTCACGATCCGACACGGCCATCGATTGATATGGCTACTATTTACAAAAAGTATGTTTTATATTGTGCTCTGTAATGCGGTAATTAAGAGCTCTAATCATTGAGAGGTCTTTAGTAGTAGTATATTAGATGGTACTAAAAGATGGCATTCTACCGTTTTCTGTATAATTTCCTGGATAATCCTAAACTATCCTAACTAGTCCTAACTTATATTATAAATGCAAAAGTGAGTTTGTTACGCCTTCACGCTAAAACGGCTGAACAGATTTGGATGAAATTTGGCACTTGAGTAGACTGGAGAAGGACTACTTTCTCACTATAGTCTCATATAAAATGATTGGAAGATTCTGATGATCACATTCATGCTTGGCCAGGCTTTTGTAAACCGGGGAAGTCGAATATTAAAGTCGAAAGAAACACTGAAACAAATTCAAAGTTAATATCTAAACATCTCAAACGTAGTTCAGAAAAGTCTATGATTTCTATACATCATAGGAATTAATAACATAGTTTCCACGATTTATTTGTTTCTAAGTCGTAGAATTAAATAAAGTGTACGTAAGTACTGAATTCACTTGAACAAAATAAATACTGAATTCTAAGCAGGTTTGTAACTCACACTGGAATTCTTCGTTTTTTGCACCATTTAAGTAGCTAATTGACAATAAGATAGATGGCAGAGCATCTGTCTGTATACAGATTAGGCCGGCAATCATCAAGTCACCTGCTACGCGTAGTAATTGTGGCATTATGAAGTTAGTTGCGTATAGATCTTGCTATATATGTAGAATTGGTCCATTCTTTACCCGTCTGCCAAGGAAGGGTTATGTTATTGTTAAAAAAAATAGTGGAGTGTTTTGAACGGTCTTTCATTTATACCGGCGTTGTTGGTAATTCCTTTATTCGAATGATTACGATGGCGACTAGAGGTAAATCGAAAAATCTGGAGTAACTACAATGAAGAAAGCATTTAAATTGAAACGCGTGAACGGTACGGAACAACGTTGTAGGCACAGATATTTATTTGATTTTGTGGGTAAGTTAAAATAAAACACGCTAGATGGCACAGCATTGGCGGCGGCATGTAGCATGCAAAGGATAGAAATATAGGCCGAGACGAGTCCTCAGTGAGAGGAAATTAAACAAAAAGCAAGAAGTGGGCAAAAACAGTTTATTATTATAGGTATATAATTAACCTATCCCGTTATTTCTGCACAGGTGTCAAAACAAGACCTTTTATAGACCACATATCCGCTGAACGATGACGTAAAAAACTATCTTCTCACAATAAAAATGGCATTCCATTAAGAACAGCACCTGATACGAATGTTAACGTTGTAATGTATCAATGAATGTCTCACAGATGTGACGTCAGAGAATTTAAAGGTACTTGGGTACGAATTTTAAGTTGATGGTGACTTGAATAAGTAAATTGGGTGTTGAGCCGATTTTGTCAACGATCAGATTGATGATATTACGATGATTGCTGGGCAAGACTATGGGTTTTAAAGGCGTTAGGTTAGTATATAATATACTAGCTTTTGTTCGCAGCTTCGTTAGCATGGATGTTGGACATTTTCCCACGGTAACATACTACCGGGATAAAAAGTATCATAAGTCCTAACCCAGGTCATGGTCTAGCTGTCATCAAAATCCGTTCAGCCGTTAAGGCGCGAATTGCGCATTAATATTTGATATTATAGTACTAGTAATTTTTAATACTCTACTTATACATGGATTATCATAGCCATCTTGTGCCATAGTAGCATATTAATACAGTTCCTCTCTATATTTATGTTGGAGTCCACATACATTTTCTTTTTCTAGGAAAAGATGTGAGTCAAGCTTGAAACGACTCAAATCACCGATCATCATGGTCATCTCCAATATTATCATATAAGAAGATTCTCTAAGAATATTCGGTGGGACGCACCCCCTAGATTTTGAGGTCTTCCGAAGGAGTGTTGCAGACGTTGCAGCGCCTACTCTGCTTATGCATAATGCATTCTTCCTCACGATATTCCCATTTACATGCAGATTAATTTCTAGCTCCACATCCTTATTGTGACAATAACATGTCCAGTATTGCGTCTAACATCACGGAATCCCCTTTTTCGTCCCAATTCGCGAACATCAAAGCCTTGGTTTTTACTGAATTAAAAATGTCCTCACTGATTGTGTATTCAATGAACACCTCACTTGGTATTTTGAGGCTCTGTGACGTATTTGGCAAATGCTTTATAAAACAACTTTTGTTTCTGAGAATTGACTTAGAATACAGATAGACTCGGTGCAGTTCAATTCGTTCCCGTTATGTAACAATTTCAAAACAATAGGTCTTTTTGATTTGGACCACATTTGAAGGAAATGTAATCTATTGTTTGAACGTTTTTAGGTTTTAAGATGACGCATTAATGCTAAATTGTGATTCTAGATTTAGTAATAGAAAGACATATAAAAGGATTGATTATTCGTTAAAGGTAATCGGTGTGTTAAATTTGTAACAGGAATCAGCTGTCAAAAACGTCGTAAAGAGATCTCCGTAATAATTTAATATCGTAAAAATATATCTAAGTTATAAAAATTAAGTAAACATGTTAATAATAAGTGCTAAATAGACCAATAGTTACTTGAAAGTGTTATCACAACGTATATATCAATAAAACTTACAAAAAATCTAAATTAAAATAGTGAACAAACATATTAAAAAAACCCTCTTAAAAACATTGTGCAGAAACGTAATAAACAAAAGTGAAAGTAAATTATACAAATAAACATTGCATAAAGTGATAAAAAAGGCTCATTATCAAAAACGAATTATTGATGAACCTAAAGTGATATTGGTGAACGCTACATAAAATGATAGGTAGATGTGAAAAAAAATCATAATCGTATCCAACGGACAGACGTTACATTTAAAAACAAAATACTCCGTAAGGGTTCCTCAATTCAGCGAAGCTCACCAACTGCACGGTGGCGGATTGAGTAGAAGCGTTACACCTGCCATTCAAATGCTCGGTCGCTGGTTCGAACCTCACAAACTGGGGTGACTTTTTGTGGTCAAAAAAATTTGATCACGACTTCTTATAAAAGTATCGCATCAAGATTGAGTAAAACGACTGAGAGTACGAAGCAACAAACGTAATCTCCAAAAAAATAAGATTGAAACATAATTATTATCAATCATCACGACAGTGTTCCTCGGACGTGTGGGCAGAGGTGTATAATTGGTATTATAAGAACTTAACCAAAATAGTTACAAGGTGAATATCGCCTTATAATGGACGATACGACAAACGTTACGTTGAGAAAACCTCAGGTGGTTAGATGCAAATCACTAGAGGATAACATGAACAATGTCCATTCTTTAGACTCTTCTCCGTCCTTCGACCTACTGGGCAAAAGCTTGGATTTATCAACAAACCTGTTTCCATCTAGTTTTATTGAAGAGATGAAATCTGAAATAGCAAGTTTAAAATCGAATCGACAATTTGATTCTGGAAAATGTTGGATTAAAAAATCAAGTTACTCAGCTCTCCCAGGAAATTACTATTTTAAAACAAATTTGTAGAAGTCCCACGTCAACTTGGAAAAACCAGGTATCATCCAGTCGGAAAAATAGTGTGAAACGCCGACTCACAGATGATTTTCACCATAGTCCTATCACACTTTGTCCTAAAAAGGGAATGTTTAAAGAAACAACCAAACCACTTACACAATCTCTTCCAGACTCGGAAACTAAAGTGGATGACGAGTCAGCGAAAATTACGCAGGCATGCAAAACATTAGGATCCCCAACTCAACCTCAACATAATGTAATACACGCTATCAGTGTAGACAGCGTAGACACCGTAAATAGCATCCCAATTAACATAGAGAAAGATCTTGTAACAAGAATCAACGCTAGTAATGGAGCAAATAGTAACTCCACTCGCCTGAACTCTAATAACGACAACGTGGCACCAGTTAAAATCAAAATATCGTCCAGATCAAAGGAAACATTAAAAGAAACTGATATAAGCAGAATATTCTTATTTGGGGGTAAACAGTGCCTTAAAATTTCTAAAATACTACAGAAATCGAGAGAAGGAACTCCTTATAAACATTACCGAGTGATATCTTTCATCAAATCTTATGCATCAACGGAAGAAATACTAAATTGCGCCAAATTGTTCGATGTTACTCCGGATGACCGAATAATTGTTTGTGTTGGACAACATGACTCAAACGTACTCAAAATAATGTCAGAACTGTGTATATTTCTAAAGATAACTCAATGTCCAATATTTGTTTTAAAAGTTTTTAATAATGCATATTTAAATGAATTTAAAATTAACCAAATGCTAAAGATGATAAGTTACCAGTACAAAAATTGCAATTTTATTGACTTTGACGACAGCGTACAGTTCACTATGTATGATATTTGTAAACAGATCAATTCTACTCTGGATCAAATAGACTACAACCTTAAATTTCTCAATTACAACACTACTTCTATATGTACTGGAGACAATACTGTGAGGCAAGGAAACAAGGACTACTATCGAAACATACAGGCTAATCAAATAAATCAATGTTCAAATCGTCCTAAAATAATAATGTCAGATCGTAGTACACAAACAGAACAAAATATGCTGCAAGATAATAGTGAAACTAGTACCAACACAGATAAGCTTTTTCGTGACTAACCTCTTAAGAGTACTTCATCAAAATGTAGCAGGGATCTTGAGTAAACGTTATAATTTAGAAATACAGTTATCTAACCTGTATTTACAAAATACCGACCCAGACGTTATCTGCTTGACCGAAACATTTATTGATAAGGGTAATGAGTGTCTTTTAAAAGTGACGGGTTATGATTTGGCAGTTTCATATTGCAGACAAATTAAACAAAAGCGTGGAGGTGTTGCAATTTTCACTAAACGTGGCATGAATTACAAAGAATTGTCATTCCTGAAGGAACACAGTCTTGATAAACACTTTGAATGTTGTGGCTTGGAGTTACCTTCACATAACATTTTCATAATAGCTTTATATAGAACGCCAAATTCAGATTTTTCTTTATTTCTTTCAAAACTCACTGCAGTACTTTTCTACATAGACCATAAATATAAAAAGAAAAAAAAAATTCTTTTAGGCGATATAAATGTAAACACCTTAAAACCAGATAACAAAACGAAAGATCTTCAGGATCTAGCTGCAAATTATAATTTAATTTTTCATATTACTGGCCCAACGCGGCAGACCACCTGCATCGATCATATCATAAGTAATATCCCACTAGCCAAAGGCGAGCTTTTGCACTGGGATATTTCTGACCACCTAACGGCACAAATGTTAAGTGTTCCTGTCAAACATAAGGAAATTCCTCAACAGTACTATATTTTTAAAAGAGACTATAGTTTGGAAAATATTATTAAATTCAAGGAATGTCTGTCTAAACTTTCCTTCTCAGAAGTTTATAGCAAACTTAACATTAATTCGGCTTATGAATCGTTTCAGGAATTGTTTCTATTGTTTTATAAGTTATGTTTCCCTAAAGTTAGAATTAAAATGACAAATAAATGTAAGAAAACCAACTGGATAACTAAAGGTCTAAGAATTAGCAGTAAACGTAAACGCTCATTGCGTTTTATTTATTATAAGAATAAGTCAGACCGTAACAAGACGGTTTATAAAAAATACAGTAAATTACTTAGATTTTGTATAACTAGTTCTATTAAAACATCAAATGACAAAATGTTAAGATATTCAAAAAATAAAAGTAAAGCGGCTTGGACACTTATAAAGCAAGAATCAGAATGCAACAATAAATTATCATTAATAAAGAATATAAACATAAATAATACACTTATAGAAAACCCAAAAAAAATTGCGGACTCGTTTAATAACTACTGGATAGACTTAACAAATTATGAGAACGACAATATAAGGGATACATGCAAAACTAATACGTGCGATAGTCTGTTCCTTCGGCCATATGGTTACAATGACATACAAAAATTTATACTTTCCCTAAAAAACACAGGAGCGGTCGGGTATGATGAAATTTCGACAAAAATTTTAAAGGCTTGCTCAGTGGAAATAACTCCTGTGTTGACACACTTAATAAATTTGTCATTCTCAGAAGGCTGCTTCCCAGAGTTGTTGAAGTTTGTAATTGTTAAGCCTCTTTATAAAAAAGGCGATAGTTCGAAAGCCGATAATTACAGACCTATTAGTCTCATACCAATAATTTCAAAAGTTTTTGAAAAAGCTATGCAACACCGTCTCTTAGAATTTATTGGGAAACATCAGATTCTTAAGAAAGAACAATACGGGTTTCAAAAAAGGAAATCGACCACTCTTGCATGCTTCAATCTTGTAAAAAATATAATTGATGAAGTAGACATAGGTAACCGGGTATCTGTTATCTTCTTCGATATGTCGAAAGCTTTTGACTTCGTGTCTCATAGATTGCTACTTTCAAAGTTGGAACGATATGGCATTCGGGGTCCAGCCCTTAGTTGGTTTGAAACTTACCTACTGGGTAGAAAGCAATGCGTTGAGATTCCAAGTATGACTGAGAATAAAGAACTGGAGGGAATTAGGTCTCTTTCAAAATTCAACAACTCGGGTGTACCACAAGGGAGCGTTTTGGGACCCCCTTTATTCCTATTATATATTAATGATCTTCCTGAACATACATCCAATCCATGCACATTATTTGCAGATGACATTTCCATTATTATGACATCACCAATTAATATTGACATAAATAATTACAGAATTGACATTAATAATACAATTGAATCAACAATTTCTTGGTTAAGGTTTAATAATTTGCATGTAAATATAAATAAAACAAAAATTGTACAATTTAGGACGTACGGACGTAAGCGAGAAAAACTTAACATTAATTATAATGGACAACCTCTATTAGAGGCAGAGGAAACTACCTTTCTGGGAGTTGCATTGGACGGCTATTTCTCCTGGAAACCACACGTAGAAAAAGTATGCAACAAATTAAATAAATTCGTTTATGTCCTCTACACACTGCGAAAGACCTCGTCTCAGAGTACGATGTTGACTGCGTATCACGGTTGCGTTGCATCGACTCTACAATATGGCCTTATATTATGGGGTAACTCAACAGACGCAGATAAAGTCTTTAGGGTACAAAAAAAATGCATTCGAGCGATTTGTGGCATTCCACCATGGGAATCTTGCAAACCATTGTTCCTAAAATTAAAACTCCTTACATTACCCAGTTTATATATCCTAGAATGTGCTCTTTGACCTATTTAAAAAGGCTCATGACCGTTGCCCTCGAAAAGTAAGAGATCCAGATAGAATAGTTCTGCCTAGAGCACCAAAGACTTCTATGTATAAAAAGAACTGTTATCATACGTGTGGACTGATTTATAACAAAATACCAAAGTACTTTAAAGAGTTACCTAACAATTTGTTTTTTATAAAATTGAAATTATGGCTGCTGGAAAAACGGTTTTATTCTATAAATGAATTTATAAATAATATTAAATAATAAATTAAAATAATGTGATGATAATAATTATTAATAATGAATGTATTGTAAAATTAATTAATAATGGAAACATTTAAAGCATGCCATTGGACATAAATATTATATTTTTAGCATTAAATTCAATACATTGTAATGTTTTGCATGTCATATGTCTGACTATGTATTAGGAACTTATTACTGACTTTAAGACCAACACTGTACCAATACTTATTGCAAATAAAATGATTATGATTATGATTAAGGGACTATCCTAGGGGTTATGACGGAGTGACGAGTGGCGCACAGTAGGTAGGTTCAATTTTAACTTAAGGCTTCCATTTAAAGTGATTCCATTAGTTCTCATAGAAGTTGCACGTGAATGAAAACCCCTTTTTAAAAGAATCTTTACATTTAAATCGTGATTTGTTTGATTTGAGACTTCTATATGGGGCACAAGATATCTATTGAAATTGAAATACTTTATGGTACTTAAATTTTCTCCATCTGTAGATATTTAATTTAATTAACTAATTAATTTATTTCAGATCACATGATCCATACGTTGTTAGTAAAGGTCTTAATCTAATGTTAGTAAAAAACCACACTACATACAAAAATTGCAACGACTGACACCTACGTGTGCAGCCGTATCCAGTGAGCCAGAATGGGGCTGTCCTACCTGTCACACAATACACTCAGGATGCTGTGGGAGCTAGCACGCACTCTACCGAGAATAGAAGCGCACTGTTTCCGTATAATGGCATGAAAACCATCAACCCTGGCCTCGGCGAACATCCCAGAGGCACTACAAAAGCGTGGTAGACCCAACAGCATCCTGAATACATTGTTATACTGGACACGCAGGGCGTTGTATGCCCTATACCTATGCGTATACCTGACCCACAAACTGTACGTGTAAAAAGACTGGCAGTATGCTCTGAAAAGGGTTAATTTGACTTGTGTCGTACAACGTGCAAATCTTCGGATCAGCATATTACCTCGGACAGCCATCGCCCTGCGTTCCCTTTTTATGTCCAGGTCATCATTCAGGTCATGAGTGATCCAGTGACCCAGGTACTTACATTTTGTTACTCTAGTTAACGGAGTATTATTTATGGTCACTACTGGCACGTTAGTGTAACATTTGGTGCCCGCCTTGAATACCAATAATTCACATTTTTTGGTATTTACCTTAAACGAAAAGCGTCATCTACTGTTCGTTTATTCAAAGAACAAGCAAAGTATTGGCACCGACTGTCTTTGTGATGCGCACGCGGCGATACGTTTGATGAACTTGAATCGTATGTAACAGTAGTGAACTTGAACACGGATATGACCTAATGTAGCTCTGTTACTACGAGTATGTGCGGGTATTATCGCATCACTAAGAGGTGAGATGAGGAATGTCATGTAATTGATACGGGGATTTCGGGGTTCTGGGTGTTGACGTGAAATATAGGAGAAGCCTTCGGGTCACGGGGAGACTTGGACAAAGGTAAGGACAAAGGCTGGTGTTTATTTATTTATTTAAACTTTTCGCACTCAAAAACGAGGTACAAAGGCGGACTTAATGCCTTAGGCATTCTCTATCAGTCAACCAAGAGTGCTGAAGAGATTAGATGGCAGGTGCTCTGATTGTGACGAAGAAAGGGAAAAAAAAAAAAAATTCATAATGCATAGATAAGATAGGTTTTACAGCATAAGAAGGTGGTGTTCTGTTATTATAAGCATAATCCCTTATGATTTTCTTCATGAAAGCCTTCTACGAAAGTGACATTGCCTGTCTTATGTTTCGAAGTTTGCACTACCGCACCGATATGACAGAAAGATAGATAGTGAAGGACCTGTAATCCTGGATGCCGACCAGATGATGATTATGATCTATTCTAATTTACTACGTACATACGTACGCACGTATACGTATTTATTATTATGTATTTGTGAACTTATAGTACTCGTATTTTTGAAAATAAATATTATTCTTTATTTACTTAGACAAAAAAAACCGAAACCTATTTTGGAAATAAAAAATTAACTCTGAAGTTCCTTGCACGCATGCACGACAGGAAGTCCTCTAGAACCTATCTATGTAGCAATATTTTACCGAACCATCTACCACTACAAGATTTTCAAAATAAGTAGCTTATTATCAGTATGTACTGTTCATATAAGTGGTCAAGGTTTCAATGACAGATAGGTATAATGCTGACGGCGACCTCTAGCTACGGAAAGAAGGACGGGGCTATTTGATGGTGACAATGTCCGTTTGATAGAGTGCCCTGAGACAGACGCACAAGCGAAAAGATGAATTAAACATCAATCTTACAATATACATACAGCTTTAAAAAAAGAAAACTCACCTAACTAACTCACTTAACTTTTTTAAATAATGTCTATTCATATTTGATTCCACTTGCATTACATTTTGAATAAAAAATATGTTTAATTAGAAATAAGAGAAGAAAACCGAAACTAGGAAATTATCGAATTGACCTAATATTTTAGATTTAATACATACCACAAGTACTTAATACTGTAATTTTATTTCTATTTTCGAAGAAACTAAAAGCTGAAAGTTAGTTCGGTTCCTTATTTTAATTTTTAATAATAATTTATACCTTGCTTTTTTTTCTAGTGTGTCGATATTAAAAATATTTCAACGTTATTGCTGAAGCAGCTATTAGATCCTCACAGATGCAGGTAGTAGTAACCTTGCTCCGAGACACCAATAGGCTTATTAGGAAGAACTAGCCAGCGAGTATGTGATCGCTTATGACTTGTTTCCACGACGTTCCTCACATGTCAAAATACTGCGTTATGGCAGGCCTACTTCAAACTAATTGCGGTATTTCCTACCTTCTCATTACAGGCACGACAATGCGAATATTAGAGGAAATTATTACTTATAGAATTAAGCAAGGTCTTCGCTTGTCGTATGAAGTTATGATCTAAATTTAAGAAGGGACGTCCTTGGGGTGACTGGCCGCTTAGATACTCGCTTTTCATGAGCATCCTTCTGACAAAGGGGTGATACAAATGATTAACGATATTTATATTGTAAACTAGCTGATGGGCGCGGCTTCGCCCGCATGTATGTCGGTTATTATATACTTAAACCTTCCTCGAGAACTACTCTATCCATTGGTGAAAACAGCATGAAAATCGGTGCAGTCGTTTTTAAGTTTATCGCGAACAGGACGACATACAGACGCGGCGGAGGACATTGTTTTATAAAATGTAAGGATAGGTTGTAAATAACATTTTTACACGGCAAACGATATTCCGGTTCCTCGATATAACTTAAGGTTCATATGGCCATCTTCGAATGAAATACACGTTGTTGCCGAAAGACAAGTGTTAAGTTTTTCGTAGAGCTGATTGCGCTAATACACAGGATACGAGCTCTACACTGTTTAATTCTCAATCATTTATTTCATTCCATAATGTGTAAGTCTTAGCCGTCTTCCCATGGGAAGGAAACTACAGAACGCCACATGCTAAGTTTCTTACAAACTTCTTAAAAAAATAACATGGTATTTAATGAGGTCAATTTGTAAACCCACCCTTTCTTGGACACCAAAATAGTATGACAGAGAAAACTTTAACAACTTATCAGTCTTCGAAACTGTATTTAATGTTTTTTTTATGGCTGCCAACAAATAACAATGCAGAAAAAACAGTATCTTAATGATGATTATCGATAGCTCTAGGCACTGTTTCATAATAGCAATGAATAATATGCTTCTCGTGAAAGAATACAGAGAATCACCAAACGCCTTGAAGAAGGTATCTGTGGTGAACTAAATCAAGTGATATACTGAAAGGCATAGTTTTAGATGTAGGCAGAGTTGATTGACTGATTGAAGCTACTGCCACTTGATTTGCGTGTAATTTAATTTCCTTTTATTTATTTTTTGCGTACTCAAACGTATTAAAGTAAATAGTAATTTAACGCCCTATGCGTTTCATTCGATCCTTCACGTCATTTTAAAATTATACGCTTTTTACGCGCTAAGGTGGTGGTGTGATTTGTCATTATCTTGCAGATTTTTTTTCAGCTGTCGTAATTGCGCATCATTAGTATACCTGTAAGTCACTGGAGCTTAGGTTTGTAAGGTTTGATTTCGTTTACATTAATAGTGCAGCGGGTGACGGTGCATTCATACTTGGTGGCTCACGAATCATGAAAAATGACGGATAGGTACCTACTTAAAAAATTTTGGATCCCTTCAGGCCTTGGTTAGTTTCGAATCCAAAACTTCGTAGTCGATCAGGTTTGTCTTCTTTACCGCTGGGTTATAGTCACTTCAGTTACGGTCATTAGTCGTAATATTTTTACATAATTTTCTTTGTCTGTAACTTCATGACAAAAAATGGGTCATTTAAAATGTTGGCAATATTGAAAGCCCTTTCGAAAGAGGATGCTGGATAAGTTATCATTTATTTACCTTCGAGAACATTACTGATATTACTCGTAATCAAAACTTACATTTCCTTTCGGACAAAGGGCTATAATATGTTGTACATAATAGATAGTTAGACATGAGCTATTGCGAAATAGGGGCTAAAAATTACAATAATCTTCAATGACGTAGAATCTAAGACTTGCTATTACATGCCTCGTGTCATCCCCAAAATTGACCCTGCTTTCTTACATACAAATTATAAATTAAAGTTGCTTTTTATGTGTGCTGTGGGACGGCGTTCTTCTTCTAAACTACGCTACGGATTTTGTTGCGGTTTTCACCATCTTTTTGAGATTTTATTCCGAAAGGTTTTATGTGTATCAATCAATCAACTTAGCCTATTGCAGTCCACTGCTGGACACAGGCATCTCCCAGGCTGCGCCACAACACATTTAAACAAGATTATTTAATTTGACACGTCAGTAATCTGTGGTGTCAATGAATAGGTGATAGTAAATTTTGATAAGTAAATAAATACACAATATTTATGATCACATATAGGCATTCAGCTGCATCCGTTTAGACTGGAAGCTGACCCCAATATTGTGGGGAAAAGGGTAGGCAGATGATGATGATGTTCAGATGTAAATGACAACACAAAGAGCATAATGTGCTTCATAATAATTTACTATTAGGGATCCACTGAAATTGTTACAATGATTACTAACATTGAATAATGATAGGTACTTAATTTTCTGACTGCAGTTTAGAATTAGACAAAATACATATATCATTTGAAGTTTCTATGAAGATGACAACGTGAACTATTACGTAAGAGACAGATATTTTGTTAGCACGATTCAGTTCGTTTGTTTTGATTGATAAACAAAATAAGTGACATGATCAGAATAATCCTGAACCCTCTCATAGGTATAGTGAAAACTCGACAAAGATAATGATGGACGATGTCTTAAAGATAAGTTCGTTTAAGCAGAACATTTGACCGACTAAACAAAGGTGGTAATTATTTTCACACTGAAATAGAAAGGTGCGCCTTTTCACTGTTGCTGTAAACAAAAGGATGTAAATTAGAAAATATTCAGTATTTATGGTCGTGGCTAAGTAATTGTAAGTAACAGCCGCACGGGTGGATCTATGAGGTTAAGCTACGCTTGCCGGGGTTGTTCCGTGGATGACCATCTTTACATACCGAGACTCCTCCGTGGCTCGGAAAGCACGTTAAGCCGTTGGTCCCGGCTGTCATTCATGGATCTTTGACAGTCGTTGCGGGTCGTCAGAAGCCGGAAAGTCTGACAACCAGTCTTACTGAGTAATATGATGCCCCTTGCATCATATTACTCAGTTACTGGCAGTCGCTCCATGTAAAATACTAGTATTCAGCTGCATCCAGTTAGACTAGAAGCCGACCCCGACATAATTGGGAAAAGGCTAGGTAGATTGATTGATTTAATATTTATTGACTCAATAACGTCGGTAGAATAATTATAATAAGGCTTTATCTAAATCTGAGTAATCATGGGTACTGGAAGTCGGCTTGATAAAGAAATAAAAGTTATTTTTAAGCACATCTTGATAAATTAACGGGTCTGACCTGTTGGCTACATTGAGCGAGCCCGCCCTATCTCGCTAATTAGTTGTTCATCCACAATACGCACTGCAACGGATGCTATTTAATACTATTTAAATTCGAGTCCTTGGAATTTCTGGAGCTCGATTGTATTTATTTTAGTATCATGTTGATACATTTACTTTTGGTTTACCAAAAAGCTGGCTTCCAGCTGAATAAACGTAAGTCAATTTCAACATCATCGAACGTTTTGGCACATATGTAGGTATCTTTAGTTGCACTGACATCTGCAATAATTTCCTTATGTTTTAAAATCCAGAGTTACACGTAATCTGTTCGATTTATGCAACACGACGTGTGACTCCGGATTTTTAATTTGTCTGTCTGTGATGTCTTGTTCATATCTTTTCAGTTGGCGTTTTTGTCGTAGTTAGATTTTAGTTTTTATATGTTTTAATTTTTTTCTCTTTTCAAAAGCACCCTTCAGATTTTCTTTTCCTTCCTTTGCCAAACAAATATAGGCCAAATCGCCCAGACAGTTACCTCAAGTCCCAAAGCTAAGGTCATTGGCAGCACAATGGCGTATGGTGTCCGGCCATCCGTGTAGCTAGGACGGAGTGGAGATATAAAACGGCGCGTAGGGCGTCCACTGTCAGTGTTGTACCAACGTCATCCAGGCACCATGGCTTGCAAAGTAAGTGGGATTTTAGTTTTAAGTGGTGTTAAGGTAGTGTAGTGATTGGGTTTATGGGGTTAATTAAAATAGTCATAACATTTGAAAGATAAGTTATTAGTGATTTTTTGGTAAGGGCTGAAAATTATATTTATAAGGGAAAATCCTTTAATTAAAATTTTTAACTGTAATAATTCGAAAATTGCGAGTGAATAAAAGCAATCGAAAGTTTTTATATAAAAAATAGTCTATAATGTCTGTACTATTACTACAAACACATATTGCGAATAATATTATATCGTTCATACATAAAAAATCATAGATCATTTTTTTTTTTTTGACACTTTAATTAAGTCAAAGTCTTATTAATTATTAAGTTTTTTGTAAATAATGTTTTTGTAAATTAGTGATTAATTCACCACTAAGTATCTTACCTTGTCTTTCTTATTCTAGGACTAAAACCTAAAAAAAAATACCTATCACCCTTTTAGTTCCCAAAAAGTTAGTCACAGATAGTGCCAATAGTACCACATTTTGCCAGTTATAAACTTTAATATATAGGAAACAGTCGGGATTGTTTCAATATAATAATCTGAATTCATGAAATACTTTCATCGTTCCGATCTTTTATCACAGTCTTATCACTAAAATAATTGGCTTAAAGTATTTTATAATGAAAAGATTAGCATAAGTCTTTAATTAACTGTCCAGTACATATCCGTGGGAAGAACTATTGAAAAGATCGTGAGATATGCCTGTTTTGTGCATTGTCGTGGGGACAAGTGTGTTATGCCTTATGCACCTGTTAGTAGATAGGTAGCAATTGAGACATAATGGTTCGTATTTACTTTGGTCAATTGTATTGTTGAATACTGTAATAAGGTGCACAATGCACATATAACCCTAATTGGCGAAGTTGTTTCAGTAAAGCAGTTATAAAAACATCAATGTGTTTGAGATACAACTGAAAGAAATTGTTTTATCGTTTAAACTGGCTCAAGTTTTTTTTTTTTTCAGATGTTTTGCCTCCGATTTGAACTTTACTTCTATTTGATTTGATTAGGGTTTTTATAAAAAAAAATTTTAATGATTTATTAACAACAGTTCAACTGATACACGCAACATTTCTGCTTTCACATATTTCATATTTTTAAATAAGGAACTCAAATCAGTTAATCATTCCAGATCGCCTTCTTCACCGTCACCATTTTCCTACTCTTCGCGTTATCTTACGCTGCACCTGCCGAAGAAAAACCAGTGGAAACCTTCAAAGTAGAAGCCGAGAAGGATGACCTAGAAACGGCTGACAAAGATGACCTCAAAACTGCAGCCTCGCATTGGGGCGGCGGCCACTGGGGCGGCTATGGCGGCCACTACGGCGGCCACGGTTACGGATGGGGATACCCCAGCTATGGCTACGGATGGGGCTACCCCAGCTATAGCTATGGTTACTGGCCCTACGGCGGATATTACGGCCACGGGTACGGCGGCTATGGCGGATACGGTGGATGGTGGTAGAACTCTACAGGGATCGATTATAATGCCAGTATTAATTATAAGTTTACCGTTCGGAATGCGAGTATAATAATATTTTAAGAGATTGGTAGGTAAACAACTTCAAATGATATAGGAAATATAGAGTTAAACTTGATATATGTTTGTAATATCAACCACACTCGATATTTTTTTGACACCTTATTTATATATTAATTTCCAGGATTCTGTTTTACTAATCAAACCTTTACGTTTAAAACTTTCAAATATTAGTTATGTATCGTGTGTGGGCAATCTCATTACTTGCCGGTAAATGTGTATAATATTATATTAAGCTTAATTTACACTAGCTTTTATTGACTACACGTTGTGAATTTTATTTTAGTAAAGTTGTAATTTCAACTGTTTCAAATACTAAACTGCAACTGTTTGAAATCAATATATTTCAAATTCTACGGGACCAAAACTAAGATTGATTTTCCTGTAAAGATAATTCATTGATCCCGGATTTGCAAAGGGAATTCGCGAATTGGTACTTACGAATGCGTGACGCTTCTAAACCTATAAATGTACGGTTACATATTATTCGCTTCGTAGGTACACTTTTTAAACAGTTACCTTATTTGGATATTCCGATGGTGTTTTAAGGACTGTTGGTATAGCAACTACAATGTTTTGATTTTTATCGTCATGACATATTGTTTGCAAACGGCAACGACTTTTTGTTTTTACACTTATAGTTAACTGCTTTTATTATTGTATAATGTATTTTGTCACAAAAAAAAAATCGATTGTATAAACCTTACAGTTTTGTTTTGTTTATATTACCTATGTAGGTAAAATTCTCAAGTGTGTCTTAGAGTTAATTATTGTAAGGGTATTGTATCACTGCCGTAAAATGTATTGTAATGTATAAATAGTATTAAAAATATACAATATATTTATTAAATTATGATTGAATGAATACTTGTGTTATTTTTTTACAAGAACATTTATTTTTATCAGCAGCAGTGGCTCAGTGGTAATGGCCGCGACTAACGAGTTATAAGGTCATAGGTTCAAACCCAGACAGGCGCTTTACTTCGAGTAAATTATTTCATCATTTCTGCTCTCAAAATGATGAAGGAAAACATCGTGAGGCACCGGCATCTCCTAGAACCAAAAATTCGGAGACATGTGTCAAGTACCAATCCTCTCACGGAGAGGAAGCCTGTGTCCCAGCAGTGGGAACAGTATAGCTGATTACAATGATGATGTTTTTCATCATGAAATTGCAAAATACCTCAAAAAACTAAGAAAAGAATAAGAAAGACTATATTAAAACTGACCAGCAACTGTTTTGCACGCTTAAGATTACAATTACAATCGTGATTTTTAGAAATGTTATTGTTCTGTTCAAAGCTAGTTTATATGGTACCCATGACATGGGTTTTCCCATAGAAAAAAATATGGGTTTTCCCATAAAATTCCAAAAGAAAATTTTGTTAAGCATTCAAGTATTACGGCAGTGATTTATTGCTAAGAAAGTTTCTTAAACACAGGATGGCGATCGTGCAGTATAGGTTCGTTTGATTTAATCATACATTAAAGTTGTCGAATAGCGAAGCCTTGTAAAGTCTCAAACGCACCCATAGTAACACTAATCATTTTACTTTTACAACGCTTTTATTTCGTAACTGTCAGGACGGTTTTTATAATTCAAGTGTGGACTACACAAGTGCAATTGACGGTAGCGTAGACAAAAATGCAATACTAATAGTCTAGTGTTAACTGTTTGTAATTGTACCTAAAAAACATGCATTTTTTGGTGTTTCTATTAAAATTTATTTCATTGTTGATCACCTTACCAGTTTACCCTGTGTCCCTGCAACCCGCGGCCCTAAGCCATAACATAGCGCGGGTAGTTCCAAGCATTAGTTCTACATTTGTTCCATAGGTCTCCTGTTTCCGCGCCATTTCTTGCAGTAAATGCTTCTTATGTCGACCTCCAGTCAGCAGTCTACTTCTTTAATTGGCGGCTGATAATCCTCAGATGCTTCTCATTTTACTACAATTGTATTTTCTATTACACTTACTTTCTTGAATATTGGATATCCACATTACTGCAGTACAATATTTAGGCATGTAATATTATAATCACTGCTGCAAGGTAAATGCAACCTAAACTCACATCATCATTTCGGCCGAAAAACGTCCACTGCTGGACATAGGCTTCCCCAAGCACCACCACTCACATCGTGGGGTAACAGTTTAAAATTTTAAATGTTTGGTTTGCTCCAATATTTAAGAAATAATAGAAAGTAGGTTTATAATAAAACGAGAAGCACCAAAGTGGGTGGTGGACACGCACGTAGTACTAATATGGGTGTAGGGACACGTTTATCCTGGCCCTTCATCCAAAGAGTGAAGGATGATAAAAAAGCGCTATTCTTAATTAAAATGCATACCCGATTCATGCAATAATAAAACATTGAAGTAAAGCGTCTACATCAAATATAAATTCTAAGCGAAATTAATTATATATTATATAAATCGAGTTACATATTTCGCTTAGAATTTATTTAAAATTAATACATAAAGTCAAAGTCAAAGTCAAAGTCAAATAATTTATTTCAAATAGGCACATATATGGCACTTTTGAACGTCAAACAAAGAAATAGAATTGATTCTAGTTGCCCCTTCCAAAAGGTAGTTTTCGTATGGAGAAGAATGGGCAAGAAACTCCATCGTTACTCTTTTAAAAATGTTTTACAATATTTTGTATACATTAATTATATAATTATATGTGAAGACGATGCACCTACAATAAGATTACTGTACTACGAAAGGTAAAAAGAATTATAAATGGAGCAATAATGAATAAATTAATTACCAGATACATGGTGCTCACATATTTACAAAGATTGTAAAAGTATACGATATTACAATAGTCCTAACATTGTTACAAGTAGTACTAATAAGTCAGTGCGTGAGTTTAAGTAATGACAGAGTGTAAAAGTCTATGACATACAAATAATAAATAAATAAAAAACTAAATTAGCTATCAGTTTGATTTTGTCCAGACACTAAATCGTCCTATGGAGCAAGACCAGCATGTTTCCAAGCATTCTTATCTTGGATATAATCCTCTAATTTGTAATAAGCTTGTTTACAAAGTGTACTTTTTATATGAGTTTTAAATTTTCTTTCATTTAATTGCAATATATCACAAGGTATTTTGTTATAGCATTTAACGCAGTACCCCATAAAAGATGTTTGTACTTTAGCTAATCTGAAAAATGGTTGATCTATTTTATCTTTATTTCTAGTATTAAAATTATGCCTATCACTTATTTTATTAAAAAGATTTAAGTTTTTTCTTACATACATAATATTCTCATAAATGAATTGGCAAGGTACCGTCATGATATTAATCTTTTTAAATAGTTCCCTGAGAGATTCGCGGTGACAAAGATTATAAATGGCTCTGACAGCTCTTTTTTGCAAAATAAAAATGGATTCAATATCAGCAGCCCGACCCCACAGTAAAATGCCATACGACATAATGCTGTGGAAGTAACTGAAATAGACCAAACGCGCGGTTTCTACATCTGTTAACTGTCAAGAGATTTTATATGAGGTCCCCATTGTAATTTCTCGTCTAGCGTGATTCCCAAGAAAACTGTTTGATTAATAAACTCCAGTTTTTCTCCATTCAATATGATGTCACATTCGCTACTTCTAACATTAGGTAATTTAAATCGAATGCATTTGGTTTTTTTTTCATTTAGTACCAAATTATTTACCGTAAACCAATCTTGTACCTGAAGAATAGAGCTATTCACGTCGTCAAGATTTTGTGAACGTCGATTTATTTTAAAAATCAATGATGTGTCATCTGCAAATAACACCATCTTCGGTTGATTTAGAAGTAATTGGGGTAAATCATTAATATAAACTAAAAAGAGGAATGGACCTAATATCGAGCCTTGAGGAACGCCCATTGCCATTTCAGACCCCAATGAGTTTACGCCGTTTACTTGAACTTGAACTTTTCTTTCTTTCAGATATGATCTTAGTAAATCAAGAGCTGTATTCCTAACCCCATAGTGCTCTAGTTTCAACAGAAGTGTATCATGGTCGACGCAATCGAACGCCTTCGAGAGGTCGCAAAAGATTCCAATGGCATCTTGTGCTTCCTCCCAGGCGTTAAAAATGTTCTTTATTAGGGTGACACCGGCGTCAGTGGTACAACGCCCTTTGGTGAAACCGTACTGATGTTCATGAAAGATGGAATTTTTATTAAAGTGACGTAACATTTGATTGAGCATCAACTTTTCAAACACCTTACTGAGAACTGGCAGAATTGACACAGGCCTATAATTGTTGGGTTCCTTACTATCACCGGATTTAAACAAAGGAACTACTTTACTGTGTTTCATGAGATCCGGAAAGACTCCTTGGTCTACACTGGTGTTAAATATGAAAGCTAAATAGGGCGCAATGGTTTCTATGATAGATCTACAGACTTTTACAGACATTCCCCATAGATCTTCTGTTGATTTAATTTTAAGATCTTTAAAAGCTTTTATAACCGCTTGGGGGTTTGTATGCTGAAACCTAAACTCCAAAGGGCATGCCTTTACATTCTTTCTAAGTAAGGCAGCAGAAAGCGCGGGTGAGGAATTTAGAGCTTCAGTAGTTTTAACTGGAATATTTCCAAAAAAGTTTTCAAATTCCTGAGCTATTTCTACATTTGAGTTGATTGGGCCATGTGCAGTCTCTAAATTAAATTCAGTACTACGCTGTTTTTTCCTACCTGTTTCATTATTTATTATTTGCCAGGTAGTTTTTATTTTGTCATCAGCTGATTTTATTTTATTGCTAATGTAAAGAGCTTTAGCTATTTTGCACACATTTTTAAAAGTTTTAGAATATTTTGCAACATACTGATGAAAGGTTGAATTATTCATATGTTGCTTTAGGCCATAAAGTTCAAAAAGATTTTCCCTGCTTTAACGAATACCTGGAGTAGCCCAATCACTAAATAAGAACTTTGTGTAAATAGTTTTAGTCTTTAGTGGAAAAGTTTCATTAAAGTGTTTGTTTATTAGTGAAAAGAAATCGGCGTAGAACTCATTTGGGTCACATACATTATTAAAACTCTGAACACATAATTTACTGGCCAACGAATTATTTAATTTTTCTAAGTTTTTACATGTAATTGGCCTAAACCTTATTTGAATTTTTTGTAAAGGTATGTAGGCGCAAAAAGTTATTGTTTGTCCACTGTGATCAGATGGCAACTTATTTACAATTTCTTTATGTAAGTAATCACAATTACAAAAAATATTATCTATACAAGTGGCAGAAGAAGCTGTCACTCGGGTTGGTTCAATAAAAACATTTGACAAATCAAATGACCTAAAAAGACTTAATAATCGGACAGTATTCGAGTTATTTTCTAATAAATTAATGTTAAAATCACCACATATGATTATTGACTTACTATTAGTACTAAGTTTCTTTAGCACCTCTTCCATTACAGAATCAAATATAGGTAGATTCTGGTAGCTTGGAGGTCTATATACGCATACTATAACATGCTTATCAAGCTCAACACAGGACAATTCAATGGTGTGTTCAACAGACAGTCCAATGATGTCTTTCCGTTCTTTTGATTTAATAGAATTTTTTACTAATATTAATGAACCGCCATGTATCATACATTTTCGACTGAAATGGCTAACTACACAATAATTTTCATAATTAATTGACTTTACTTGATGGTCTTTTAACCAATGTTCTGTTAAACAAATGACATCAAACTTGGTATTTTCTAAAAACAATTCTATTTCCAGTAATTTGGAAGAGCAACCTTGGATATTTTGATTGAATAATTTTAACATATGTTGCCCCCCCTTTGGTTTCTTATTTTTGTGTATAATATTGCCAGAAGATACCTTTTTATTATTCTCTAATAATAATAATTGTTTATTTGAAGGGGTAACTTCTGTTGTCTTGCTTACTAGTTTAAAACAATATCCGGAGTGACCTCCACAACTACAACTGAAGCGTCCAGAATGCCCGTCGCAGTTCCAGCAGGAAGAGAATACCTTATCTGACTGGTAGTGGCCTCCAAAGATGTTGGTATTATAGGTGGATCCTCCTTCGTACAACATGATGATTTATAATTATTGCTCACTATGCTGTTAGTATAACTAGACAACACAGACTCGTCACTAATACTATCATTTGTTATATTAGCTATAACCCCATACATATATAAAGTAGATAGACGGATCAAATAAATTACGTAGGGGAAAATATTTTAAAACATCATTGTTTGTAATCTTATTCAAGTAGATATAGCACACTAATCATTAACTCGTTGAAGTCTTTTCTATGAAAAAGTGAAAACGGAAAATTCGTAAAACGGTTGATGTTCCTGCCATCTAGCGATGACGTTAACAACTTAAACTTGCGCGTGCTTACCTTAGCTAGTCGTAAATAAATACCTCCCTTCACTTTTAGTGAACTGAGCGTGGAGGTCTTGTAACTTAAAAGTAAATTGTTAAGTGAAGAACTAATAGAGGGCGTTACGAGTTCAAAAATATTTCATCTTACGTTTTATTTTCAGTTTCAGAGAAAGGTGAGCTTATTATATTATTGTACAGTCGAAAAAATTGAATTCTGACCCACCATAAGCTTATTTTATTACAGACATTCAAATACAATTAGGTCGACATTTGCGTAAACATACATTTCCTTGGTAATGAATTTGTTATCGTCAAAGTGGGTCATGATTCACTTAGCCTGACTGTACCTAAATTCTACAACAATATTCTATTCAATAGCTAAACATGTGTTTTTTTTTTAATAAATGCTTTATTTATTTTGTTTCCTGTTACAAAAGTTAAAGAAATTAGGGGATACGTTCCAAAATACTAATAATAATATTTTCATCTTGTCTGTATCGGCGATAATACGACTCATTAAACTTAAATATTCACTGCAAACGATTCAATATTATATTTATTATGTCAAAATATAAGCACGTATTGACACCAAAAACTGCACTATTATTATTAATACTTCTTTTGGTATTAATTACCAATAAATTCAATAGCTTGAAATGTTGTATATTATTATACAATGTTTTTATATGTAGTGTTGTATATCAAATAGTTAATAGCTTCATTATAATTGGGTGATGGGCAGACGTATAAATAATAACAAAGGTGAACAAGTTTCTGAGTAGGTATATAGGTACTTTGATGTTTGTGATCTATATCAATACGCAGTTTGATTTTAGGTAGGTATGTATTTAATTTTTTTATTGCCTGTTTTGTTCTGAGCTCATATAGATAACTTAATGTCAGTGGGATTATGTATAATTTGATATAATGAAAAACAGCGCCTTTATTATTAAACGAGTCCTACACTGCTATCTTAATTATAATCTGTGCATTAATAAAGGCGCTTTTTAAACATCAGAGAGAAACCAACTAAACTGTGATAATTATGATCTTTTTGTACACAATGTATGAAATAGCCAAATAGATTAATTCAAGTGACATAATAACCTTTTACCACGTCTTAGATAATTCTATGGATAGCTACACACGTTGCATTTCACAAAAAGGGATATTTAAACGAAAGTGATTTGCGTCATGTGAGAAGAAGTTTCCTCACAAAATATCTCATCATTAGAACTACGAATCATTTGTTTTTGTTCACAAGTAAATGTAGATTTTGTAATAGATCTTCTTACTTCTAATAAAGTCATCAACGTTTGGTAATACTTTAACCATTTACTTAAGTTAGAAACTCAACGAGAGGAACGAATGTCTTGTACAAAAAAAAAAAAAAAAAATGATATTTTATTATGAGGCATCATGGCCCATAGGGTGTTAGTATTACATCTGTATTGCCAACGAAAAAAAAATACAAAAATGTTTCTGGTTTTGAAAAAAAAGAAGATGCTTATTAATTATGTAGCTGTCAAGTTTTATAATTTATGAGGATCTCGTAAATAGTTCAAGTGACTTTTAATAATATTAAGATTCTTGTAATTAAATAACAAGTAGTATTTTATTTATCTGAGATAATGCGCTGTTGTCATTCAGGATATCTTCTGTAATTAATGTTGCGGAATCGAATTTCTAAATATTAATTAGTTTATTTAAAAAACATAAGTATAGGTCATGTATAAACTACATAACTGATTTATTGCTGCAGGTAAAATCTTCTACGTCACTATAAATGGGTTGAATAGAATTTAGAACACGTGACTGTAAAGCCTAGATATTATTATATCCTATTTAGTATCTTTATACAAACGTAGATCACATTTATCTTAAGCTTAATTAGGTACACACGGCTACACATGAAGTTATACATTTCCAGTTTATGCTGATCTCGCATTGTATTGAATTTCCGTACAATGCAAGGTCAGCTTATACTGGAAATGTATAGCTTGGTGTGTAGTCGTGTGTACACGTTTTTTTTTTGCCCTTGACTGTACCTACATGAATTACTAGTGTTCATGATTTATTGATTAACTTCTTATCAAATCGTTTTCCCTAAAAATGATATCTCTTGAATAGAATATCAATCAAATTCTTAAATTCTTTTCACTAACATTTAATTCTACACCTTCTCATTGCTGAGTGCCTTTACCATATTAATTTTCTTTTCTAAACCTCAGCTTCATCAACGTATTAGGCTATGCATCAATGAAGGTGAACCGTCAACAGCCACTGAATACGCATACACACAACAGAACACTTCAAAACCTACCATTCAGTTCAACTCAAGCCAATGATACTTGACGAATTACATTCTTCGGTTCACTTAAGCCAGACAGTCATTGAAATATGAATCGTTCTAATCAAACAGTATACTTACTCTTAGACTATAATTTTGTTGGACTCCTTGCCTAATAAAGGCGGCCTTGCTACTGCAAAGGTCACCACGGTGACCTTTGCTTCTACCTTTATTCTTACTACTCGATGCCTAGTGATGACATCTATTTGGAGTTTTGGAGGCGTATGCGTATTTTTACTGTGTTACTCGATACCGACGTTGGTATCGATTAGTTGTGAATAATCGAGTTGGTACTTTATTTAATGAGGTCAATATTTTTGTCGAAATGTTCCGTATATGTTTTTTTTTTAAATAAAGATAGTTTTTTTTTATTGGTCATTAAAAATACGATAAATCCGAGTTTTAATATTATAATTATTATCCTAAAGCAATTCTACTTTAATAGACACGATGGTTTTCTCCGAATGAAATAAAAAATACATTTATGAAAAAAATATAAGTATCTTTTAACACCAACACTTTTAAATTGTTTATTTGAAAATTATTAAAAAAAAAAAATTTCAGACCCTGACAGCTATTTCAATGTCACACGGTACAGTTTGCAAAACTTCTTTGCTTTCCAAAAGTGACCCTCTTGTTCAAATTTATTTAAGTATTTACATTAAACTTCCTGGTTGGGGTCCCAGAAATTCATATTATGTGTACCAAATCGGTCCATTAGATTCGGAGCAAATTGGCTGTGGCAGACGGACAGACATACAGACAGAAACATAAGTCGTCGTACGGAACTCTATAAACATCTTTTTATAACTTTACGCTCGATTTCCTGGTAGAGGATTAGAAGATTAAGTTATTTGTATAAGCAATTTATTTAAAGCAAAAAGTGCTTTGCTGAGTACAGAATTCTGTGATGATAACTGATAACTATAAGCAAGATTTTCATGAAAAAAAAAACGGTCATGAAGAATTCCTAGGTAACGTAAAAGAGAGTTTTTTATGGGCCTAGGACTAATTCTGGGTACCTTGTGAAAATACAACAATTAGTTATGATTTTCTATAAATTGCTTATGCTAGGTACGTATCTATCTGCCATAGTTATTTAAGTACATAATATTCGACTAGTAGAGTTCTTAGGGAGTTACTTACTATACTTAAATAGTAAGGGCACATGTAAATATACATAGTGAACTTTCTTCTTATGAGTAATTCCGATAGGAGGTTTTTCGACACATCACCTTACTTTGAACATAATTATTTTCAAATTTTTGTTTATCATAAATTGTGTCAAGCGTCAATAACTTATTTTTGAAGTGCTAATAACTAAAATCACTTTATTAAAAACTTAGAAGGGTCATTTGTTGCCTATCTTTGGATGACCAAACTGTACTTGAATTTTGTTTATTTACACAAAGTACATAGTAACATTGACACTGTGTTTACATATACGTACAAATTGACAAAACGTACGTAAAATGGCTTTGAATGTGATGTGATAATCAATTTGATTCTTATAAATTAACTGAGTAAATTCGCTCGCTAGTAAGGTTTTCGTTGTGTGGTAACTTGGACAATTGTGGGGTGCATGTTCTTTACATCTGTATCAGCATTTCCTGGCCATATCATCTTTCACACAATCATTTCCCTTTCCTTGGGTCTGCCTTTTTTTCTTATAGCCTAGATAATGGAAGTGGGACTACAGAGGGCCTGGACAAGTTGCAATTGCTTATAAAGCACTTCATTTTTCTATACCGGCTCTTAACAGGATTGATGTGCTGTTCCTTTTCAGTAACTTATGTCAATCCAATACATTTACACCTAGGCCCTCGAGACAATTATTTTCTCGATGATGTAATTTTAGGTACCTAATACAACATTTTGCCGTAAGTTTCAATATATTAAAAAAAAAATACCTAGTACTAGCTATTAATTCAATTTTAAAGAGCTGATTGCTGACATCCAATCTTGATAATATAAGAGAAAACGCTTGTAAAATCTATTACCATAGACCCTCAGTATTTACATCGTAAATAAGTGTAATGGCATAGAATGCGTAACACAGGATGCGTTTGCGCAAGCAAATGTCAACAAATACCAGCTTCTTTTAATTGATCTATTAGAGCAAGCATGCCACAGACCTTGACAATGAGTTTGTCAAAATGATGCGCATTCTTTTTTTCTAAAGTTGCTGGATGTGTAACCCTTTCAATGGCGAGCAATTTGCACATTATTTTCCGACCTCCATTACTTGAAGGGTTTTTAGGTACCTACTGCTGGCATTAGGTACTTAAAAACACTACTATCATACATCTGGTCATATATAACTAATATATAACTATCAAATACAATAGACGCTGATATATTTAGTAACCTATTCCGCTTGACTATTCTTCAAGAGTCATTCACCGAGCGCTGGACGCAGAGACGCTCTGCGTCCAGCGCTTGGTGTGGTAACACGTCGCGTTCTGGTTTGCAATTGGTCAATCGTCATCCTGAAGATGCCTCGTTGAGAGGTGAAACACGTGTCGATTTCTTACAGGGTTTTTATGACTCTTGAAGAATAGTCAAGCGGAATAGGTTACTAAATATATCAGCGTCTATTGTATTTTATAATGGATTTCCGCAAAGTCACGCCTGAATCAATTAACTATATAACTATCATACATCTGGTCAAATATGCACGTCGGTTGCGAGTACTACGCACCTGACCTTTCTGAAGAACATCTCCAATAAGATCAGTCTATGTGTGGTGGTCGGTCCCCGGCACTGATATTTTTCAAAACTGTCCACAGCCATGGCAAAAGCGATTTGCATGGTGCGTACAAGCTGTTCTACCTACATTTCAATAAAATGTGCGTTACAGGATGTTATTGCTCAAAGATGTTGCAACAACAGGAGTACAATAAATGCCAACATCTGTTATGTGTGCTTCTTGAGTCGGAATGTCGATAATGTTGGTATGCCTCACTACGTTCTTGCCCTTGGTGGAATGTTGCGGTTATTATAATCTGTCATAATATAGGGTAAATATTAATATGGGTATAGTATTATTTTATTCGAATCAATGTTTATTTTACATCTAACGCTACAATACTAATAATATGTACAAGTATGTAAAAAAGGGGCGGAAATAATCATTAAAGTGCATCAAATACTTCGTCCGCATCGCTGTCAGCAGGAAAAGTGCCCAAAAGGCTGGCAGCATTGTCACGTTATATGGCAATGCTGATTCTTTGACCGAAGAATAGGCCAGCCCTCTGGTCACGTGAAGAGTCGACCAACCGCTTGGCGATGTCTTGATATAATATACCTGTATTTCCTTACTTATAAATGTATTATATCAGGTGAATAGTCACACACTGATTTCTCTCTATCAGTCGTTAGTAATTTGGCTTTTGAAAGAAGAAGACAAAGCGTTGTGTTACTATAAAGACGCTATACTCGTACTACGTTTATTAGTAAGGAGGATAGTATATAACTTAACTATATGTATATAGTCAGGTTAGTATTATCTGATAGAGAGCAACTTGAGAAAGAGATAAAACTCAAAAGAGTATCGATGGGTTCACGGTTTGTACATTTCTAAATAGGCTTAAGGGGGATGCACTAGGGTGGCCCGCGAAATTCAAATTTTCTTACGTTTTTTGCAATTTGCAGGTCAGTATCAGGTTGTATGTTGATCTAAATATTATTAGCGCTCGTAACAAATATGGATTTACAGAATTATAAACATTAAAATCAGCAATACAACTCTTTAAGCTCATGAAAGTGTATTGAATGACTATTTCATGAAATCATGATATTTGGCACTTTCATGAACTTAGAGAGTTGTATTGCTGATTCTAATGTTTATAATTCTATAAATTCATATTTGTTACGAGCGCTAATAATATTTAGATCAACATACAACCTGATACTGACCTGCAAATTGCAAAAAACTTAAGAAAATTTGAATTTCGCGGGCTACCCTAGCGCATCAACCTTAAGCATAATCAACTTATACCTCCAACTGTCACTAACGAGACACAATAGAATTTTAATTGGTATCGCCTTCTAAAGGTCAGTCGACACTTGAGCGGATGTTTCCAGTTCTGGGACACAGGCCTCCTCTCTATGAGAGGTGTTATTAAATAATATGTAGTTCCGAATACCGAGAGACCGTTCCGTTGAGATCCTATGGAGAAGATTTGACACGATTGATACATTTACAAAAATTAACACTATATCGTGCACCTCCACGATACTTCACTTAATTACTTTCGAGATTAATGAAAACTACTATAACAACGGTACAACAATTCCGTCTGTAACTTTCTTGAAATTAATACATTTATGTATTTTAAGTTTCATGAAAATCTTTTGGCGCGTGGCCAAAATCGGAACTAACGCCGCCATTTTCTTTTTATCAATACAATTTCTGTGTCAATTTCACAAATATTCACCAAAAATGCTCCCCTGTCAATGTCATTCAGGTGCCAAAAGATTCTTGCACTCTACATTGCTTGATGCCAGTAAAATAACATGGCAAGATACAGGTCAAACTCAAACTCAAAACTCAAAGCATTTATTTCAATTAAACCATTTACAGGCACTTTTGAAGTTGAAATTATACATGTGAGAACAATGTAGAAAGCACGTTAAAAGCGTCCGCAATTATAACAAACAATTCAAAAATTAAAATAAGCCATGGCAGCTAAGAGATGACCAGTCACAACTGACGGAGCCCGTTCACGAACATGACGCATGGATCAGCACCATTCAGCTCAACCATTTTGAAGGGAGCTAAATGATCCAACACACGCGCCACCATCAGCGAGACATTTAAGTGAGCGTGACATTCCCAGCCGCCAGGGCACATTCAAGTAAAGTAAGTAGTAGTAAGGTAAACAGGACATAGCCTTTTCAAATTTGACTCTGGATGACGTGCGCAATGCAATGACGCGTTTGATACGTGTTAGGTGGACGTGACCTGTGCGATATCGCACTTTCAATGGGCAGAGGTTATCAGTTTATCACTGTTTTGGGTTGGCTATTTTTCAGCTCCGTTATTTGTTAAAATAAAGTGTAAGGGGATGTAAGGGGTTTTTTCCGATCTCTACGCGGGTGAGCCGTGAGCAAGATCTAAATAATATTCAATTTTGCAGTCAAGCTGTGACAAATTATCTGAATCAGACATGTGTGTGCGAGGATATATTCCGAACGAAGCTTGAGATCGGCGCGAGCCGAATGAAACCCGAATTGCTTCGGGTCAGCTTTATGTTTAACAAATCGAATGTGCCGACTTCCGAACACGACGTGTGACGATGTGTGTAGCCTATGACTGGAGAGCGAAACGTGGTGAATTCAATCTTCAACCATTGTAGATTCTATTGCTCGTGTGAAGGGGTCAAGACGATAGTGACCAATTCAAACGAGCAAGTTTAGCTTAGTTAATGGGATCGGCTGAAACACAATGGGAAGCCGATATTACTAGTGATCTTTAAAAATAGCAAGGAATGCGAGAAAAAAATGATTAATGTTAAATCAATTTAGTGAATCAATTCAATTTAACGCCTACATAAGGTTAAATATTATTTCAATTCCAATGCATAAAATATGTTCTTTCATCGATCTAACGTCCTGTTCAAATGAATCATAATATATTTACTGTTGATAAATATATTTTTATCTCTTACACAGCCCATGGCGACTGGCAGGTCACAATATTTTATGTAAATGGTCATTATGTATCATATAACTGAACATAAATTATGCAATCTAAATAATATACTCATCGTGCGTATCAAGGTAGAAAACATAATTCACTGCATGATTTAGAGCGTCCAAGAATGTGGTCTTTAATGAAAATGGATTAAGATATTTTTATGGGGGGCTATGAAGGCTAACTCATTGGAACAACTTGGGCTATGAAGGCTAACTCATTGGAACAACTTGGTTTTGAGGTCGATATTCTACACGTGCCGACTGTCATCTAACTTCCGCAACCAAGGACCACTGTTAGTTGTCGCGTTACGATGGCTCTGACTACCCATCGAGTTCTTGATGGTTGCCGCCCGCAACTATTTTATTCGTGCGATAGTATTCAATTGACAAGCGAGATCAAAGCTTTAAATAAGAGTTGCTCGTGTTCTTGGCTTAATAATAACAGCCGCACGGGTTGATTGAAGGTTAAGTTACGGTTGCCGAGGTCGGATGCAGTAGATGGATGAGCATCCATACTAATGTTATAAATTTTAAACTAACTCTGCCTGTTTGACGGTCTGTCCGTCTGTCTGTATGTTACCTTTTCAAGCCTAAACCACTAAACGGATTTCGATAAAATTTGGCAAAAAGATAGATGGCATCCTGGGGAAGGACATAGGCTACTTTTTATCACGCGGGCGAAGCCGCGGTGGAAGGTAGTCTATTATATATTGAAGACCCCTCCGTGCCTCGGAAAGCAAGTTAAACCGTTGGTCCCGGCTGTCATTTGTAAACCTTTGACAGTCGTTACGGGTAGACGGAAGCCCGAAAGTCAGACAATTAGTCCAACCCAGTAAATGGGTTGTGGAGGTCAGATAGGCAGTCGATGATGTAAAATACTGGTATTCAGTTGCATCCAGTTAGACTGGAAGCCGACCCCAACATAATTGGGAAAAGGCTAGGCAGATGATGATCAAAGCTTTAAGTAACAAGATAGCTGCGGGCCCAAGGGGTCAGATTTCAACAGCCAACCTTACATTTAGGCTTACTTTTGACGATACTGTTCTCATAATAATGCTTTTCGGCACAGTCTATTCTCATTCATACTTGTTGACAGTATAAGACTGTAATACACTTTTATATTGTATACACCTATATAAATGTTAGATGTTTTATGTTCTTTTTCTTCTTTGTATAATGTTCTATTACGCTAAGTAAGTGCCGTGCTTTCATGTAATATTTTTTTTTTTTTTTTAGATGCATGCGTGATCTGAAATGGCAAGGACTTTCGTTTAATGCTGGCTTACCAACTAAGCCTTTAAATAAATAAAAATAAAATAAAATAAATATAGCTCAGCTATTTTAATCGGTACCTCTTACAGCATATTTAACTCATCTAGGCCAAGTTGGTATAGGTATTATGCAGACGCACGTTGGATGAAATAAGCAATGTAAATATTATAATAATTATAAATATAGCAGTTATGAATGTCGTTATGCTGTGACATTTTCGACATACATAGTTCTTGTAAGGTGGATGAGTGCCAGGCTGAGCTACTTAGGTCAATGTTATAATCACCGATATGTTTTATTGCTCCATATTGATAGAATTTCACATGATGGTAAACTCAGGTACGCACGGGCGATTTTCAACTCTTGGTATTGCGAATCCAATGCATCCCAGGCGTAAAAAAATGACTGTTGGATTTTGAACTCTCCGTGCTAAGCAGCGCGACAAAATATCGCCCGTGCGAACATGGGCTAAGCGACGTTGTGGTAAATGATGGTGCACGCTTACCTAGAAGTAACTATTCTCTTATGACTTAAAGATTTGGTGAGGTGATAATCTAGGTTATATTGAAGTAAGATTAAAGTATTTTTGATTAAGAAATATATTTAAGCGCTATTATTTATAGTTTGTGTCACAAAGATACAGCATTTTACGAATGTGTAAGAAAAGAAGATTCATTTTCACAATGATCACGTTGGATTTAAAACTAAGCTATAAGCAAAGAAATACAGAAATATTGAAATTCCGAACATAATAAATTGATCCACGCCAAAACCCAACCTCCAGTGATGTCATTTTAGTTTAAACAACGAGATTTTTTGCAATTTTATCATTAAGTAAACAATAAATAATTATATTTATTCTTAAGGACAAAATTAAACAAGTCAATTACCGTGATATGCTAATATATGCTCTATCTATATCAACATATAATTTGAAACCAATTTCTGTTAAAACTAGATTGTGACTTAAGTCGTTTTGATTTATTGTTGTCTGAACTATTTAATTATTTATATAGCGGTCAGCGTACATACTATTATTTCGTATGTGTTATCTAATATTGAACTTATTACGTGTAAGCCACCGTACTATTATTTGTTTTTTATTACGCTTTAGTTAATATATTCTACTTGACCTAATAGCATTAAACAAAGAACATGAAATAATGTGGTAATTAGGTAATTACCACATTATTTCATGTTCGAAATCAATGGTGCAATTCACCCATATTCATGACTAAATAGGTATTTAGTCATGAATATGGGTGAATTTCACCATTGAAACTAAACGCGATCAGCACGTCTAAATCGCGTTCCACAGTTCATTATCATTATTAATGGGACTGTTGGAATATTGACACTGAAAAATCTTGAACGCAGTTTAGATGTGCTGATCGAGTTCAATTTCATTGGTGAAATGGCTGAAATGGCTGGCGCTTACGTTCATACTCGGGGTTCACCAGTATAGAGGTGTAAGGAACTGGGGTGTAAAGTTCATTCATCCTCAATAGAAATAGGAGGATCCTCCGATGGTTGTTGTGTCTGGTGGGCAACTGCCAATAATTGATGTCGGAAAGTTATATATATATGCTGATTGCGCGGTAAACTTCCCTTGCGCGATGCAGGATTTTGCGTGACGTCAGTGTGATGCGTATTTCGTACGTGTATACCGCCGCAGTGTAGATAGAAGGATATGACCTCTTAAATGGACTGACTTAAAAAGATGTCAAATATTTTGCCCAATAAACATAAGTTCAAGAGGTCATGAGCGTATCAAGTCACACCATTCACCTCACAGGTGTTAGATTGTTGACTCGTAAAATGCAAACTCGTAAAATAAACTAACTATTAAACCAGAGGTAATAAATAAATTGTTTGAATTTAAGAATAGACTTTTATATACAAAATCTTATTGTGTCCATATCGGATTTGGACGTATTAATAAAAGATCAATAGATGCACAAAAGGTGTAATAAATTGTATGCTATTCACTCGATTGGAAATGCAATAGGAGCATACAATCGATCTCCCAGAATCAATTCTGATGGCTAAATATTGAGGACTGACGTCCAGATAAAAGTTGCTTGATTGTTGATGTTTTGTGTTAAAGTATATGAATCACTACGTACGAGAGTGCATAAGCACAGACGTCTTAGATTGGACATAATAAAAATCCTATTCATTTATCTCTGTGAGTCGGCCATAGTTTACCCAGAACCAAACTGGAATTCATAGCTCATACTAACCTTATCTAAAACCATTTACAGTTATTTCACAAAATGGTAAGATGACGAAAATACAATTTTGTTTTTTAAATAATGTCTTCGTATAAAATTACTTTTTTAAAAACTGCGTAGGCTTATTCAAACATGGTTGACCTACCAACAAATGTTTATTATTTTTATAATACTGAATTATTATTTTTATAATCTACCACATTTTTACGACATGTATAATTTTATTTACACGCAATAAAAATGCAATTATTGAGATTATTATGTGATTGATTGCTACCAAAACGGTAAACAAGGACAAGATGATAAATTAATAATTTTGAAAGCAATTTATTGGAAAAATTATAATAATTGATTGCTCGTTATAGGCTGTCTGCTGATTATCGTTGATGGTAGGCCTTTAACCATTACATATTATTATTTTTATAATCCAAAGTATCAATGTAACAAAGATTTTTTTTCGAAATTAATTTCCTCTCACAGCTAGATATATTATACAGTCCAACGTAATTAAGCCAAGGCAAGCATTTATCACAATAAGTCACTACAATACTGTTCGATTATAGATTTGTGCCTAACAGTATCAGTTGTGTGCAGATACCAGAACTATGTAGTTATCCAAAGGTACCTATCTATATTTCTGGTTTCTGAACCGGTTTCGAAAATACCAGGTTTAATAATATATAAAAGTATCTTAATATCACCTTTAAGCGATTACATTGCAAACACTTGTTTCTAGCCACTGACAATCACCTATACGAGTATCTCCCGAACCTACACAACAACGGCATAAACTAAAATGTCGACAATGTTATTATAAATATCCTTATTCTTTACTTTATTTACTATACAATTTCCGAAACTATACAATTTCCTTAGAAAATAAGCCAGTTTCTCAAACTGTGATTTTCCATGTAAGTGATTTTTGGTGAAAATTCTTTATTATGATGTTTTTCGCAGATTTGCCTTAATTTTGTCAATTTTTTTTGGGATATAAAGATATTAATGGAGTATAAGTAATTGGTTTGTTCCAAAAACGACGGCCCTGAATTTAAAATAAGCCACATACATGCATAGGTGTGAGAAAATTATCACTTTTATATGTTACGAGTTTATTTTCGAACTTAAAAATAATCAGAATTTGTACCCTTACTGTAAGTAGTGAACAGATACCTAATTTAAGACGAGCAAGCATGCAGTTGTCATTGTTCTCATGAAAGCTAAAAATATGGAGTACTAGCTGCGCCCCGCGTTTTCACCTACATAAGTCTCAATCCCATGAGGATATCGGGACAAAAAGTATCCTATGTTCTAACTCAGGTCATGGACTACCCATTTGCCAAATTTCATCTAAATCCGTTCAGCCGTTTTAGCGTGAAAGCGTAACAAAAAAATAAAACAAACTCACTACTTTCGCAATTATAATATTGCAAAATGAATTAACAGATTGTTTACAAATAAAAAACCTATTGCAGAATTGCCAGAAAGTTGTCATTGTTGTGCTGTGGTCGTTTTCCCGAATTCCTATGGAATTCGGGCAAACGACCAAGTGTAAATGAACGGGGTCGAGTACCGTCTTCGGACACAGTCCAGCTTCCTCGTTTCGGTTACCCGACGCTAGTTTTCCTTTCACGTATTTCGAGCACCCAAATACGGCCTAACGACTAGCGCCTTTAAATTGAGCAAAATGCTATTCAGTAATGACAAGCTCTTTGATTTAAACCGACTTCAAAACAAAAGACAGTTTCTACTTATTTTTCAGCAGAGTCGTGAGAACGTCGTGTCGTATTCGTCTGCATAAAAATGTCTTGAAATCGTGAACCGTAAATAATAATGAAAACAAACGAAGATCCGAAGGCGGATCACAAATGTCAAACTACAATATTAGTCAGTTTCCAAACTATTTTTATTAGTCTAGCTTTTTGCTACGATTCCGTCTTTTTAGACCGGAACACTGATAGGTCAAGTGCATCTGACGGAAAGGAGATAAATTATAATAGAAATAATTAAGTAAGAATAGTCGTGGATTATTTTTCATGTGAAAAACTTCACACTTCCCCTACTCCATCCCCCCACATCAAACCCAACCTAAAAAGGTGACTGGGACAAACTGGATGCGGGAGGCGGAGGACAGGGTGTTGTGGCGCAGTCTGACAGAGGCATATTACCAGCAGTGGATTGCGATAGGCAGAGTTGAATGACTGACCAGGATCTAACGCCGCCATCTTGATTTTTCAATACATTTCACAAAATAATTTGATAAAATGTTTACGAACGCGCCCCATGTCAACGTCAATCGAGCGCTAAAAGATTTTTAGTACTAAAAGTTTCGTGTATCTTACTATATTTTCTTCTTGGTTTAGTCAATGCACGAGTGTCAAAAAGACGACTATTAATAAAATATTATGATATTACACAGCCATGCCTTTATCACATGCTATCATAATTTATGATTATTTGGAAATTATAACTCGCTAATACGAATCCAAATTGGATTACTGAATTAATAACTAATTCATTTTTACGTTTTTACGTTTTTATCTATTTTTAGTGTTGAATTTAATAATAAATTGTTTAAACTTTATGATGACTGGTTGACAATAAAACCGATTTTGTCACCTATTTGTCTACCCACGCATATTGGAAGGTTGAATAAAAAACACAAGTTTAGCTAGATAGGTATTATAGCAGGCTACAGAGCAGGCAACCGTTTTTTTTTGTTTTTTTTTTCGTTAAATAATCGTATGGTGCAGGTGGGACAAACCATTATCTGCCTAGCCTTTTCCCAACTATGATGGGGTCGGCTTCCAGTCTAACCGGATGCAGCAGAACACCAGTATTTTACATGGAGCGACTGCCTGCCGACGATCCCTTGGTAAGACTGGTTGTCAGACTCTCGAGCTTCTGACGACCCGTAACGACTGTCAAAGATCCACAATTGACAGCCGGGACCAAAGGCTTAACGTGCTTTCCGAGGTACGGAGGAATCTCGGTATGCAGAGATGGTCACCCATCCACGGACCAACCCCGGCAAGCGTAGCTTAACCTGATAGATCGACCAATAACCTGAATTTATGTGCGAAATCTTACAAAAACAAAGTTCAATGCCTGTTTTTCTCTTTTCAGTTATGTGTTTAATTGCAGTCGGGTTTTTTGAATCAGCAAAATCTAATTCTTTAGATTTATTTTATTTTCTTTGATGGGTTTCGCGACTCTTGGACCAAAATTGAGATGAAGTTTATTGTGTCAACGGCACGTCCATGGCACGATAGCAATTTGACATTGACTGCGAAATTAGGTATGTCTTAGCAGTACATTTGTTATGTGTTGATGTTGTATAAGTAGCTGTACAAGGATCATAACGGCGCCATCTTGTATGTAAATTATTTATTTTGTAAGTATGTTTGTAGAAAAACTTTTACACGTAAATCATATTTTTAAAACTAGATGAGTTCGGCGTTTCCAATCTGACTAATATGAGAAGAACAGCCAAAATAAACTCAGAAGCAAGGCTAGTCGCAGTGGACACAAAAATCGTGTTAATCGGTTTTTCGGAGCTGCAAACTTGGTTTTACACTCCCTAGAAATATCTCAAAAAATGGGTAATTCGTCAACTTGTCCTACATGCCATCTAAGACGACTGGCGGAAAATAAAAAGAACGCCCTAAATGGGGCGTAGACATGTAGGACGAGTTGACGAATTTTATCAGTGCAGTGTAATATTTTGCGGCATAAACCGGCCTAAAATGTTTACTGGCAGCGCCCCCATGTCAACATAAGTCTAGCAAATGATCCTTGAAGCAGTTTAGCTCAATTGTTACCATGGACGTGAGGTGGACTGTCCCAGGCACATAACTCATTAAGAAAACCTATAGTAACTTTAATTAGCTGATTTCCTACGCTGGGTCAAGTTAGAACCGGTTCTTATAGTGGTACTAAGTGACGGACAAACTGTCAATACATTGATGAAATGTTTGAGTCAATACTTGTCGTAAAAATTAGTAAGGGCATGTTTGTCTGTGTTGAAAGAGACGCGCGAAAATGATGCAATAGAGGTATAAGAATAATCTTGTAGTTGAAATAGTTTACGTGGCAGTACAATAAATAGCTCAAAGGCAAAGACGTCGGACTGAACAACTTGGTTACAACTTAAAGCCTATACAGGGTGTTAGGGTGAACACCGTTATCCTTGCAACCAGTGGTTTGGTTTCATTTATAGAACGTAAAATCAATGGAAAATTACAACTTTTTTTTTCTTTTTTTTAAACCTACATTTTACCACAACAGACGCAAGTTCGTTGCCCTATGCGCTAGGGCAACGAACTTGCGTCTCAACACGGGCGAGGGGTGCGGGATGTGACCTGACCGGCCGCGAACGCGACCTCTCCCTCAGTCAGTCAGCTCGCGTTCCGCTAGAGAGCACGGTGTCGGATAGAAACTTTTTAAAATCTTTTACTGAAAATAACGTTTTTTTTTTGTTGTGTTCGGTCATTTATTTTTATATTTAAGTCAACTACCCATGGTTTGAATGACAAGAGTGTTTACCCTTACAGCCTGTATAGTTTTCTTTTACATCACATTGTTGGAAAAAGGGAAAGGGCGTATTCTCCTCGGAAAGCATCACTGTGTTGGAAACAAAGAATAAAGCCTTATAAAGAATGGAAAGAAAGTTAATTTCAAATATTTCAATGTCTAAAATAAAAATCTGGCTCTTGTAAAACTTATTTTCATTTCGTTTTGATTTTAATAGGGTTTTCAATAACAATGAACAAACTCTTTTGAAACTCCTATAGTATTAATTACCTACACAGGCTTTATTTTATTCCGTCATAATTATATTTCATCGTCAATTTCTAGGCGTCATATTTGACCGATGTCAAAGTCTTCTCCATAAATTATATTGATGGTATTAACAAATAGGTGTGGGCTATAATTAATTTACTGTGACCAATAAATCAAACGTAGGGTTTATGTAAGAGCTACGCCCATTGTTTTAAATGGTGACACGGTTTGGGTCGGATTAACTTTGACGCGACGCGACGTCGCGATTTATGTACATTGAATAATCTGTCATAGTTTTGGAGGAATTGATCAGGTTAAGCAAAAATTACAAATAATAATTAATCCACTATCCTAACTTTCCTAACTTATATTATAAATGCAAAAGTGAGTTTGTTTATCTGTTTGTTACGCTTTCACGCTTGAACGGCTGAGCAGATTTAAATGAAATTTAGCACATAGGTAGACAATGACCTGGAATAGGACATAGGATACTTTTTATCCCGATATTCCTACGGGATCGAGACCTACGCGGATGAAACCACAGGGCTTAGCTAGTGAGGTTATAATTTTGTAAACCAATGAATTATTGTATTCTTCAAATTATTAGGCACCAGATCCAAAGCTACGGAATCACGCCAACTAATTTATTTTTATTTTATTGTCGTACCCTTGACCCTGATCTTGCCTGATGGAAAGCGATGGATGAGTTATATTATGGTGGAACGAGCAAGCCCAGAAGATGCCTGTTAACTCTTGATTTGAAGGGTAAAGTTATGTACTCAATCCTGGTTTTATATTTAAAATATTCATGTTGATGTTGTGTGTTGTATTGTTGTGTTGTTTTGTTATTAACTCAGTTCGAAGTAGTTTATTTAGTGTAGAACATGACATATGTAAATACAAATAATTAATGCGACCTCAATTAACCTCAGTCGGTTAGTGTGAGCAAGATAAACAACATTTAATATTCTTATTACGTTAGAGCCATCAGCAGTTATTAGAATTATGTCTTGATTTGTGCGCTACTGATTTGTGAGTCTTGTGCTGAGATGATTGAATGATAGTTGGTCGATAAAATGTTAAGATCAAAATCAATCTGGCTAACCTTTCCCCAACTTGTTTGGGGACAGCGTCCAGTCTAATAGGATGCAGATGAATATCAGTAGTTTACATGAAGCGACTGCCTATCTGACCTCCACAACCCAGTTACTGGGAAAACGATACCCCTTGGTAAGGCTGGTTGTCTGACTTTTGAGCTTCTGACTACCCGTAATGATTGTCAAAGATCTACGAATGACAGCCGAGACCAACGGCTTAACGTGCTGTCCGAGGCACGGAGTGGTCTTGATATTATTATGTACCTAATGGATGGTCACCCACACATGGCACATGGGTTGCAGATTAATCCAGCAAAGACTCAAGTCATTGTTGTTGTTTAGGATGATCCCCAAGATAAACTGGTCGCAGCTTCCTCAGGTTCAATTTAACGGCACTGCTATTCCAGTAAGCGAGAAGGTTAAGAACCTTGGAGTTTGGATCGACAAAACCCTTTCTTGGGGTCCCCAGCTACAGGAAGTAAGTCGCAAAATTTTTGCATCCGGTAAGTCTCTGAGACGATTGCGGAACTTTCTTCCTACTGCCACAAAAACTGCGCTTGCACAATCCCTTTTACTTCCTATCCTTGACTACGCTGATGTCAGTTATCTCGATCTCACTGAGGCACAACTAGATAAACTTGAGCGACTTCAAAACTTTTGCATAAGATTTATATTTGGCTTGCGCAAATATGATCACATTTCTGATTTTCGTACAAAACTCAAGTGGCTTCCCATACGTCTTCGCCGGAATGCCCATATCTTATTTCAGCTTTACAGTATTCTGTTCAATCCTACAACCCCCTCTTATCTCAAAGAACGTTTCAAGTTCCTTCATGACACACATAATAGATACCTGAGGTCATCGGAAAACTTGAGACTAGAGATGCCGATGCATTCCACCAGTTTTTATGACAAATCTTTTACTGTCCAAGCAGTACGGTTATGGAATGCCTTGCCCGTGTCGATTAGGCGTGCTCAATCTTTGTCCACTTTTAAAATTCTAGTGAAAAAACACTTCCTCTCTCCTTAAACATGTTTATTGTTATATATATATATATATATATATCTAACTATGTATATATTATATATATTTATATAGATAAGATAATGCTTTATGTGTGTATGTATTTATTGTATATGTAAACGGTACACCACTGACTACCTGCAGTATTGTCTCTCCTTCTTACTTTAATCCATCCAAAGGTTGTCTGTAAAAGATTGCTTTTAGCGATAAGACCGCCCATTGTGTCACCCTATGTAAAATTTCTAATTTATGTCTGTAATTTTTATGGTGTACATAATAAAGAGTATTCTATCTATGTGGCTGTTATCATTTAGCCTCTAGAAGCTATAGGCTATTTAGAGGGGCTAGAGTAATATTAAGATATTGTACATCTTATAGGTAGCTATGAATATTTCGATAGGACACTAGAGTTGGCATCGCAAAGGAAAAAACCAACATACAAATTCCTAACAGATACCTCTTTCTAAAAATATGCCTGTACTATTCAACGCTATTTCAATAGCCATTTACATGACAGGTTTAAAAACGGCTGTACTAGCCATAAAACATATTTTCATACAAACTGATGTACGATTCACGACTCTGAATCTATCGTACTCATTACGCATTGCATAGCATTTGTCGCAGCAATGCATGCAGTAGCAAGCACCTCGAAAAACCACGAAGGTGTTTATGCAAAAACATTTCAACTGTGACTTTATAACTATCAGATCTTGAACCGCAAACCACAACGTAGATACACTTTGCCACTAAACGGTTACAAATACTGCGTAATCATTAATGTCACATTGATGAAATGATTATAATGTCAAGTTCAAAGCTGATATTAAAAACAAATTTGAGTCTCTGGTTAAGTGTGTAGAAGCAGGTAGGTACGTCACATTACGTCACGCTGTGTTAAAGGTGAAATGTTTGATGTTTAAGTAAATAAAAGTTTTTAAGAAATTAGTTTTGTAAGATGTGCCTTTGTCGTATTGAATAAATAAGACTGGTCGTACTGGAGGTCTAAGAATATCGTATAATTTTATTACTTAACCGTTTCGTTGGTTTAGTTGTCGGACTCGCAATGACTGAGTGAAGGATGCTTGTGTTGGACTGAGTGCTATTATGCGTTTCCAACAGGAAATCAATAGCAGCTAACCCTAGTTATGGGGACTGCTAACCTCTTTGAGATAATATACACCCCCGTAGCAGTCTGGAGTCTGTAGTAAATATATAGTGGATGTAGTTGTCAATAAGATGGATTTATTCAGTCCTCACCATTATGATAGGGTTCTATATAATATACACGGCTGCAGCTGAATACCAGTATTTTACATGGAGCGACTGCCTATTTGACCTCCACAACCCAGCTATTGGATAATACGATACCCTTGTTATATCTGATAATGATATCCTTCAATTATTACAAGGCTAGCACGAATTATAACACAACCAACGCAGAAAATGCTATAAGGATTTTTTCAGCCCCTAAAACGTCTGGTTTTGAAATAGTCTTGTATGTACAACGTTATGTGCATACGCTCTTACATTCTTTACAGCGTACTGACCTATGCCTATTGTATTTAAGACTTACAATTTGTAAGACGGGACCTATCACAAATTGCAATGTCGTAAGCATCGGCATTTAGTAATGTTTCGCTACTGTATTTGGAATTACGATTGTATGTATCTATCAATTAATTTATTTGTCATTGCTCCATTTTTTCATTCTTTTTACCTATTGTAGTACAGTAATTATTCTAGGTGCATCGTCTTCACATATAATATGTAATTGATGTATACAAAATATTGTAAAACATTTTTTTAAAGAGTAACGGTGGAGTTTCTTGCCCATTCTTCTCCATACGAAAACTACCTTTTGGAAGGGGCAACTAGAATCAGTTGTTTTTTTTGACGTTCAAAAGTGCCTTGTATGTGCCTATTTGAAATCAATTATTTGACTTTGACTTTGACTTTGAGGATTATAAATATTATATTCGTAACTAGACTCGCGACAATCTAAGTCCGTTTTGATAGCTATAAAAATGTTTACAGTAGCGATGAAAAAAAAAATTGGTAGCTTATAAACTGATTCTCGAGACATATCTATTGATCATACTTAGAGAGTTTGTAATCGACGACTTATCTACATTGCTTAAAACTGATTCTCTCGGCATAACGTTTTATTACATGTACGAGAACGAAACGTCAAAACGGACTTCTTAGATTGTCGCGAGTGTAACGTTTCATACTGAATGAGCCATCTCGGTCTTTGTACAGGTACTTATTTTTGTTTGCTGCAGAATTTGTCGTTGATCAGAGGGGCTAGACAAGTGGCAATCGCATTAAAGCGTTTCGTATTTCTACGAATTGCGTGTTTTCAACTGGATTGACAGGAGCTTTTCGGTAGCTTATGACAGCCCCATATTGCTAATGGAATGCCAATGAAGTATTTTGGAAATACTGTTGTGTAGGAAGAATGTGGTGTTATACAAGGACCATACATCGGTTCTTGTGATCCATATTAAAGTAAATCAAGCTATAAAAAATCTCACAATGGCATATAACAAAACAAATTACTAGAACTTACATAACTCCTCAACAACCTATCACGAAACAGTAAATTAACGGTAAAAACAAATAAATTCTTGAAAATATGTTAAACATCACATTGACATCAAATTCCAGTGACATCTGACAGATCACAGAGGGTACATACGTGAGATACATGCGCTCAGTTCGTTGAAAGCTTGGGTCAAGAACAGCATTCGTAAGTATTTACTATTTGCTGCTTTATAGAAATTCCTCATTTAAAACAATGTATTTACGATAACACTTATTTTGAAATATAAATAATAAAGCCGTATTTGGATACTTCCTGAAAGAAGTGTCGATCTTCATTAAATGACATGACCAGTGGGACTATGGGCGCCTGCATTACTGTTGAAATCAATGTGCAGCAAATATTGTTTTATTTTTGCAATTGTTGTATTCTACAGTTTCCAGATAAAAAAGTTTCACGAGTCTAAAAGACCAGGAAACTGAGAAAAATAAAGATAAGTATTCACTAAATAACTCTGCTTTTCGATATAAGATGGCGCTAAGCGTTGTGGTTATTGAGTTTAAGAAAAGTTTTTGACATTGATTATCGCTGAGATGAGACTGCGACTTGAATTTGAACGTTTTTAGTTACGGGAATTACGCAATCACCGCCGCCCATAGACATCCACAACACCTGGGTTTTTGCTGATGCGTTGCCACCCTTTTCCCATATAAACGCTGCTTTATTAAGTTTTGCTGGCTCACGCGCAATCGAACCGCTGTCAGACTTTATACCTGCTGTCTTGTTGTTAAATAGTATTGTTCCAATGTAGTTTAAGTACATACCTGATTATTCAACCACCCTCTCGCCTGCAGGGGTAAGGTTGGCATTGAAATAATACGCCTTTGAACCCGCCTTACGAAATATGTCACAGTTTATGCACCTCATCATAATATCCATTTAATCGAATCGTAGAGCAAAACAGATGAATCCTTTTTATATAGCAATGGTAATCAGGCTTTGAAGATATCAGTTCGTAAAGAATAGCAATGGTCGTTAGAAATAAAACACAAAAATCGACAGTACACAACCAACATGTAAACACAACGTGACGCCAAGACCGGATGTGCAAGTAGGGATGGTGAATGGCGATTTGAGATCGATAAATGATACTCGATTTTTTCTCGAACCTAAAACACTAAATTCGAAATCATTTGACTGCCTCGTTGGTCTAGTGGTCACAAGCGCTGTAGCGCTGTACCCGGGAATCGCACCCAGGACCTGAGCATGAGGTCCTGGCTGCGATTCTCGGGTCAGGCAAAGTGTTATTGGGTTTGTCCATCTGGAATATCTCAGTAGCAAGTGGAGTCCGGATTTTTGCCCGGTTGATGGCAATAGGCTCGCCCCCTATTGCACGGGACTTACAACATAACTAGTGAAAGAAGCGTGATGTTATGTTATGGCACTTTAACAACGGACCTATTAGGTGGCGCCGTAACGTACAAATGTTCGTCCTACAACATTGGAACCAACATTACGGCATAGGAACTATTTGATGAAACGCACTCTAAAAGAAAAGCTGAAGCAAAGAAAATACTGCTTTTGCAGATATTTTAACCTTGGCTTTATTCGCAATAATTTATCCATGATAAATTAGATCTTTATTTTTAAATCTTAGTGTATTTACTATAATCCTGCACAAGTTCCCGAATTCGAATGCAGGAACTGTTCATGTCCTTTAAATTGAATATTGTTGATGTTTCATTTAACCAATTACTACAGCAAACATGACATTTGATAACAGATTATACGTATTATGTTATCAGTGATTCACTGTAAACAAAGGAATATTGTCCTAATCAAAAAATTAATTGTTTCTAATAAATGACAAAATTAAATTAAGGTTGATGCGCTAGGGTAGCCCGCGAAATACAAATTTTCTTAAGTTTTTAGCAATTTGCAGGTCAGTATCAGGTTGTATGTTGATCTAAATATTATTAGCGCTCGTAACAAATATGGATTTACAGAATTATAAATATTAAAATCAGCAATACAACTCTCTAAGTTCATGAAAGTGCCAAATGTAATGATTTCATGAAATAGTCATTCAATACACTTTACCACCCTTAAATTAATGTCGCAATTTTTGTAGTAGTTACCATTAGGTTAACCATACCCCCGTAATGGTAGATCAATAATGTAATGATGGAAAAACAAATAAGTAAATGTTTCTCAAAAGATTCGACGATGGCAGGCAGAAACAGTTATGGAGAACGCTCTTTTTCACTAAAATCATCTGAAAGAAATAACAAAACAAAATTCGCTGATACATTTATGAAAAGGTCAAGATCAATGTAATAACTTGAACATTCCGATGCAAACATTCTATTTAAATATAAACAATGTAAAGTAAATGTCGACCTTTCGCTAGCATCATTTATTTGTAGCGAGGCGAGTAAACCTGCGACAGTAAAAGGATGTGAACTTTGGTGCCGAAACAGGTAAAATCAATCAGTGTTGTGGGTCTTTGACAGAATGTATTGATATAAGTTGGCTACGAACTATAAGATTGAACAAGAAGAAGGATTCAATAAAAATAAAAGAAGCGTCAAGCAGTACATTTTGTGTTCTATTTTTATGTCGTTTTCTATAATAAGTGTTTTGTGTGTACAAACATGAATAAATATATTAAATCCTTATAATATAAAGTGGGATACCTAATATGGTCGAACTGAAAACAAATTCTAATATGACATGAAAACTATTGTTTAATTAGAAATATAATTATAAATATTATCTCTCAAAAAAATCAAGTAATAAAAACTAAAACCCAACTACGACTTAAAAGGTATAAACAAGACACCACAGACAGACAAATTAGAAATCCGGAGTCACACGTGTTAGGGCATAAATCGAACAAATTACGTGTGACTCCGGATTTTTAATTTGTCTGTCTGTGGTGTCTTGTTTATACCTTTTAAGTCGTAGTTGGGTTTTAGTTTTTATTACTTGATTTTTTTTTTAATTCTTTTGGGGTTATAATATATATATATTTGAAATGTGCTCATTAAGTCCTTTCATTTGATACCCAACATGGTACGATTAAACCATTTTTTTTTTTAAGTTCCTCACTTTATGTCCTCTAGAGGGCGCCATTTTTAATTTAATGTGACTTCACATAGCCTATAACCAGCGGACAATCACGACGCTTCTAACGATACCTCATTTGTCAAATTGTGATAAGTGGTTTGGAAGATAGGAGGGAACAGATGAACATACATACATACATACATACATACATACATACATACATACATACATACATACATACCGGTCAAAATCATAACCCTCCTTTTTTCTTCGCCGTAGTCGGGTAATAAAATGGACGGACGCTAAAATAAACAATGTAAGTGATTTTTTTTCACTAAATCTAGGCGTAGTTACTAGTGAAGTTATGTTTTATATGCTTTGTAGGTACTGTGTGTTGCTTTATCTTTACGCAAATATAGAAAATATTTGTACTCAAAAGTAAAATATCACCATACTAAATAGTCATTTTGTTTACGCTTTACAGAAAATCATTAACATTAGTATTTTCGTAACCATTTCATAAATAAATCAATTAAGTTAGTAATTTATTCGTTTTTAATCTCTACAAGTTAGTTATAAATATAAATTAGCCTTCACTAAATTGAAAGATGTCTTCTTAATTAAATACTGCTTACAATGAGCTGTCATAGTTTAGAGTCGAAGGCCGTAACGACGTTTTATCTAAATACTGTCAAAATATTATGGAAATATTATATACTTTAAAATTCAGAAATATTTTCAAAATATTTGTTTTATTTATGCTATGATTATTTAATATCATAATGTCGTCAGTATAATGTAGGTTTGCGTTATAACCCTGAAATAGGGTATTCTTTATTAAATAAATAAATTAAGAAAGTTTTAAAAACCATTTTTGCAGATGTTGTAATTTGATTGAAAAGACATCAACGCATTAGGTTTTAAATCATGGTTTGTGATGCATCCATACTATACATAGTATGGATATACATACTAATATTATAAATTCGAAAGTAATTCTGTCTATCTGTCTGTCTGTCTGTATGTATGTTACCTTTTCAGGCCTTAGCCACTGAATGGATTTCGAGATATATGGCATCCCGGGGAAGGACATGGGCTACTTTTTATCGATATACTACGCGGGCAAAGTTGCGGGCGGAAGCTAGTTTTTCAATAAAATAGATTTCGTTGACATCAGGTCCTTGCAGGCGAGGTGGAAAAGCCTCATATCGTTCACGCACTTTCAAAGCGGAACGCAAGCAAAGCTCAAAGCGGAGACTTCCCCCGGGAAGTATTTCACAAGAACTTAATCATAGTAGAGCATGATTAAGTACTATATTCTCCACGTTCTTTCAGTATAACATCACCAAATATCACGCACATTAGATTGTCATTAATTCGGTTGCGCAGGCGCCGACAATCAGCGCATTATTTATAGCAGACGTAAAGGTTGACTTGAAATAAATATCTATCAAGTATCAACATTCCACTGACTTGTACGCACTATGTACAATCAGGTCAAAGTCTAGGATCAGGGGGCTTAAAACAGTCACTTTAGCAGAATCATAATAGGAAAATATTATGAATCATCGTAAAATGTTACAAACTGACAATTCATATTACGAAAAAATTCATCTGTTTGACAGTTTTCTATGGGGATTCGTAAAATGGTCCACATTATGAATTGCTTTTGTGTCAAATTAAATGCATTGCTAATATCAGCTGGGAATTAAGGAAATGAAAGCTTTTAGAGGAATTGCTAATGTGGCCGTTTTAGATCCACAGCTGTCAGTATCCGGCTACGTTAGGTAGCGTCAGATTGATGCAGAGGTCATTAGACAATTTTATATTTCCTGAAGCGTGATATACCATCAACAAAACTTAACATTAGTAAGCTCACGTAGCACTAGAGTGTATTACGTTTCCAGCAAAAGATGTGAAACCAGATGGACTTCGTGAAAGACTGGACTAAGAAAAGCTGCAACTGAAAGGAAAACTCAATTGGATCTTGCTTTATCTGAGTGTATTTACCCACAATTAACCCTTCAACATTATTATATTTTTTAGGAAGTGTTAAGTGTAAGTAGGAGACTCTTTTACTGTGTTCTATATATTTACCAGATAAGTTAACATGCTAAAGACTGTTTTTAGGTTAGCAAAAGGCTGTATATCATGTTTTCCATGATGACATAAAATATTATAATTATAAGAACTCGAACAAAACACCTCAAACCATGCCTCAAATTCAGTTGCGTCTGATTTACTGCTAGTCAACTTATTTAATCATCTTAAACAATAACAAACAAAATAATTTCCGATAGTTGACATGCATTACCACATTAACAAAAGGACAAAAGGGTCCGCGTAGTATCGTAAAACTCACAATACTTATGTCGCTATCCTTGGCATGGTGGCTTGAAGCTTAAATAATTGAAACTGATGGTATGTGCCGAGAGCAACCGTTAAAAGTTGAGTTTATCTCATTATTCATTAATGGTACAACTTGCTTAATTGGGGCGTTATGGACAGTTCGTACCTTAGCTGTGAATTGTATTGTGTTAAAAACCAGGCCATGGTTTTGCTGGTTTTTAATTCGATTCGTAAATTAAACCTGAGAGGAACTGATGAACGCTGATGAAAGCACTACCTGTGTAGCCACATAAAAGGCTGATATTGTAGTGATATTTTAATACTATGAACTTGTTTGAAGATAGTACTGCTTTACTTGTTAAAATAAGATAATATTTTTTCGGAAAATCTGTTTTCTAAATTGTTGTTGTGATAAAGCTGTGCTGTGTGTCTTTTAGAACGACAGTTTTCACGATCAAGTATTTTTAATCTTGCATAATCTTGATTGACAGAGTTACAGGTGCACAAGAATCTTCGTTATAATAATAAATCTTAATTTCAATGCAACGTTTAAATAATTCATTAATAAATTAGAATTAATACGGATTTAGACAGATATCGTATTTCTCATTCACAACGCAGTGACAAAATGTACTAAAACTAAATAATTAAAAACAAAAAACGACATTGATACGCGAAATGATTGACATAGTGTTGCGAAAATTACAATAAATTATGCGTTTTTTATCCAAATTTTTAGCATATTTTGATTATAAGCGTTTATGTTATTATGACGGTAATAATTATAAAAAAAACTTGTTATTTACCTAGCTTCTTCATTTAAAACCTGATAATGATAGTCGTGATGTTTATACTTTTATGTTATTTCTAGGTATTTATAATTATAATGCATGGCATGAATGAGAATTGTTCGTAATCGCAGCTCTGGATAAATACCGTTCGGATAAACATTAAATAAAGAATGCGACAAAGTATGAAATACTAGCAGCGACCCGTGAGTCTATGTTTAGTTTTGAATTTTCAGGAAGCAAAGTACAAGTGTTCTAAGAGATTACATATAGGCCGAAGAGATATGTTTCAAAGTTATTGCGTGAGAGATAAACTCAGATAGACTATGACCTGAAATCCTTAGAGTATGGGTTCTTTTATAGTTGCTGTTAAACAGGCAATCACGATGCATTCAGAAAGTTGTAAACGTCGCAAATAGCTATCATATATTAATGTTTTTATTAATTTGTCAATATTACTGATTGGAATTGAGCAGTGGTGGTATCGGCCGCGACTTACTAGGTCCAAAGGCCAAAAATTTGAAGACATGTGACAACCTGCTCTGGGCCCGTGTGGTGGACTTTGGCCCACTCCCTCTCACCGAGGAGAAGGCCTCAGCTCCCAACAGTGGGAACAATATCGGCTGAATATTCTTACTGATTGGATTTATGAAATTTGGCATGCACACTAAAATATTGATTATGAATTTAATCCATTTCAAAATTGTCAACCAAGAAGGTTTCGCTAAATATGTTAGGGTGTATTAAGAACGGTATTGCGCCTCTGCATCTCATGTCGGCATCATTAGACATACCTCGCTAAAGATTTGTGTGTTAACTGTAATTACAACACAGAAAACCACAAGAAAATCAATATTACAAAATTATTTCAACCGTCACAAAAACCCATTAAAAACAGAACTAAAACTTCGTTAAATAAAATGAAATTCATGAATATTGATGAGAGCCATTGATACATTTCGTTTAGAAATATATTCAGTTCTATTAATGGAGTTTTATGGAAATATATCACAATTTATACTTGGATAGATAGTACGTGTTGGCAACATAATATTTCGTGATATTAAAAAACAGTTTTTTGGCAAATCCATCTAGGGATTATTCCACTTTACCCTACCAGTCTGTCCCGTGGGACAAAGTGGTATGTTCAACATTTTGTCGTCATTTGAGTCCCACTAATTGATTTCGATGGGGCAAATTACAGTCGTGTAAACTCTGAGTGCAGTTTTTCCTACGAAGGCTGGCACTATGGGACTTGATAAAATATAATGGCAAGTTTTACTTTAGAAAAAAAATTAAGTAGGTATATAAACTATTTGTACGAGATTAGGATGACCGCTCAACTGTCGATTGGCCTTCTAATGGCCGATAACATTTAAAATTCTATTGTGTCTCGTTAATAACAGTTGGAGGTATTCAGATTTTTCATATTTTCGATCAACTCTTCAACTAAGTTAAATAATTATGCTTGTAAGGGGCTATTAGTACTTCATATATGAGTTCGAATTTGAACTCACAACCTCTCACTTGCCATTCCGATCCGACGACAACATAGACGGTAAAAGTTTACGCACTTTTAGTAATATTTTGAAATTGCTGCCAATATTCAGTTTTATTACCTGTCTATTTGACTAAATAGTTTCGTGGGTGGCATGCCCATAAAATAAGGTTCTGTGTTCATAAAATAAAGTGTTGATCTTTACTTTGCAAGGTATTTATTTTATTTCATTGTCTTTGCTAAATGAGCCAGCCTATAAGGTGGCTAGTTTGTTATTATAATGGAAAAGTCAAACGATTCTGCAGTGATATTTACTTTATAACCAGGATGTACAAATTGCCCAAGTTATTATACAGTTGAGTCTTTAAAATGATTCACCCTTTACTTATTTTCTTAAGGCAAGTTGTATCATCTTACTTTTACAAAACTTAAAATCACGCCTGTTATTTCCAGGTACCTGCTCTGTATTACTCTGAAAAATCCTAAAGGCAGAGTATTTCACTCATATTTTGCCAGATGGGTAGATAATGTTATTCCTAAGTTCCATCTAATACTTATGTAGCAGGCCTATTGCTATCAAATGGGCACAGTTCCAGTTGGGTGCTACTAAGAATATCCTAAACAAATAACACTTGGCCCAACCCACTATTAAATTGTTATTTTTATTAATTCATCAGGTTTAAGCTGTTACCAGTCGGGGGTGCGTTGAATGTTCAAGTACCTCCCGGGCTCCGACTTATGGTACGAGGAACAGTGGGGTTTTAGTCGTTATCTGTATCAACATTTTATTATAACTATAATATTAAAAACTCTTTGTTTAACAAAAGCTCCGGTTCCCAGCCAGTGCAGCCAATAATATTGATAAGCGATAGTAATGAGAAACAATGTAAACGTTTCCGCAATTCTTATCAGTTGATCGCGGATGTGAGATGATTGCCACCTGTCCATGTAAGTTCAGTGGTGGTGTGTGGAGTGACCTTTAGCACCTCATGTGTCAAATGTGAGCTCCTGCAATAACATAACATAACATCACGCCTCTAATACCCGGAGGGTTAGGCAGAGGTGTACAAGTCCATCCACATTTTGCAGTTTTTAAGTTTCATGTAATTAGGGGCGAGCCTATGGCTATCAACCGAGCACATATTCATATTGCTACTGAGAAATTCCTGACGTAAAAACCCAATATGTAACCTGGGAATCGAACTCACGACCTCATGCTCAGCTATAGCAGATGCAACCACCAGACCAACGAGGCAGTTCTCTAGCAATTTATTAAAGTCATGATTTACCAGATGATTAAGCATAGTTGAACTGATCTTGCAAAAAAATAAGGACTTATAATTTGAAGTGCCTGTAGGTGGACAAACTTGAGAGTACCTAATCTACAATAAAATATTTTTTATTTGTGATGTCAACAAAGACTGGTCATAGTATTTGAGACAAATCTGATATTAAAGGAAAGATCTAGGACACACCCTTATCCAATAAAAATTTTGGAAATGCTGAGCAGCGAGCCTCAAGGCCAGCATTTCTTACCAATTTTCTCGAACATAAAGGCGGATGTAGTCGGGAAAATTGTAAGATATATAAATAAGTAAGATGATTCAGGAACTCAATGATACAGGAAAGTCCTGCGCTCAAAACGAGTTTTTATTCAACAATCAATCATTAATAATTATAACACCTCCCCCACTTTATATTTCACAAAGAATTTTAAGGGTTGACCTTATTATGACCACAGGTCATTATACAGAAACATAAAAGTACTTCAAAATGTTCAGTAGGTACATCAATGTCAGTGAAACTTTCAGGCTTATATATAAGTTGGTAGGCGGTATATATTATATGCGATCGTCTCGAGCGAAGCTCAAACGTATTCGCGCACGCGCAAAGTGAGACGCGTTTGGTGCAGTGTGATCTATAGATCAATAATATGCAGTGTATGTGCTAGTCAACCGAAGGAAAAATGGTGAGTTCTGTGGTTTTTCTTTTGTTTTTTTAAGAATATGGATGATGTGTGGACGAAAAAGTTTGCAAAAAAGTTTTTCGTATATTTTAGTGTTAATTTTCCTTGGTAATTATTTGGTGGAAAATTGTTTTGTGCCACTTCATACTTCTTCTGATTCGATACTTATTTTTAAATAATTACTGAAAAAGAAAATCAAGTGAAAACTGTTCCTTCTTAGTTTCAACTTTACATAAATAATACAATTCGTTTTTGATAAAAAACTTAATTGCAACTTGTTGTTATCAAATCTTTTTCAGTTTTCCAGCTCGTTAATTTGATTTAGTATAATTCATATGAACCCATTATAATATTTTCAATGCCATTCTAGCAAATTCCGCTAAGTTTTTCGCAATTTTTACCGATATTTAAAATCGATGAGTGCGAAACTGTGACACTTTCGAAACAATTTTTCCCTAAAAATATCAAATTAGCATTCTATTCGTCTTATGTTAAATGTCATAATCATAATGCATATCTAATGTATGTCATAATGTTCACAAATAATAGTCTTCGCGGAGTCGTAATAATTGATTTATTATTATGTAAAACTTTTTGCACTGGTATTTACTTTAGTGCACATAATATTACCGATTTATTGAATTTCGACGAGGTAGGTGACCTAGGTAACCTCATAGTTAAATTTTAGATACTGGTAAACTCAACTATACATATGTCTTGGACCTATATTTTAGAAAGATGGGTTCATATCAGCTGTTTATAAAAATAAGGACATGTTTCTTCAAACTCATTCCTTTTCTACTTACAATACACTATTGTACAAAAACTGTCCTCGAAAAATCTCTAAAAAAGGTCCCAATAAGTTGACGATTTACTTCATTTAATTTAGACTCACGAATAATAACCATCTTCTAAAATCCAAGAAAACGTGATACCAAAACCAAAAAGTCGACTAAATCATGGATAATTGAACAACGGTAACTAGTAATTAGGGTGCGACGTTGTTACAAGTTAAAATAGTGAAGCTACAAAGATGCGCTTGCGCCGGAGGACAAAGTTACGCAACGCAGAAGGCCGTCGCGCAAAGGTCACATCCACCGAACGACAGATTCGACCGGCATTAACTGGAATATTTAAAGTATATATAGCGCTTTTCAATTTATTATTCTTCCTAACTGTTTAAAAATAGAACATTATCTCATTGGTCTGGTGGTTATGTGACTAAATTTTAGAGCGATTTATGATAACTAAAGATTGCGTTTCGATAGTTATCTACTAAAATTTTAACACTCCTAATTAATGTAGAAATAATAATTAATTATTTTGCATCCCATTGCTGCGAAGTTTGTTTCAGCCAAAAGTATGAAATATTGAAATGACGGTTATTAATATCTACTATCGTGCTAAGGATTATTAACTACAAGTTTCGTCAGCCGTGACTTTGAAACGGCGGCGTTTTATAAAATACGTATATTTCATCATCAATAACTTTGTAACTGACAAGTATTTGTTTTAACAAATAAATCATTATTGATATAAAAATACAAGAATTTTCTAATGAAATAGTTAAAATTAAATAAAATTGCACTCAAGAAAATGTTACTCAAAAGATTCTTAAATCAATATGTTAGCGGCATGTCATGACTTATGCAGTGATCTTTAACCCGAATCCGATGCGTAACATACAGTATTTTAAAGTTTACCGAATGTAATGTCAAATGTTACCGACATTTAATTTCGTATTGAGATATGAGCAGAGATCTACTTGTTCGATAGTGCAACCAGCTGTCATTGAGAACTTTTCTTGATGCTACATCATTATTCGATTTTCGAAATGGCAGATGTCGTGGGCGCCGCCTTTGATGTTAAGAGCTCCATAAGTGAATAAACAATTCTATAAACTGTTGTAGGTTTCTTGGGAGAAAAAATAGTCACACTTACATTAAGATTTGCATTTTCAAACATAATTTATGTTTTCTTCAAATTCGAGTAATGCAGACTTATAATTAGAATAAAATGACAATGTAATAGTAATTAATACATGCACCTACAAATAAAATAAAATAAATTAAAATAAAACTAACATTTGAAATTAAATTCAAATTAAATTAGAATAATATTAAATTATTTATTGTCCTTAGACAGGTTATCAAGACATTGCCCTGCAAATGTCATCATGTGATGGCACAATGAAAACCTAGTATCTAAATGGTGCTCTTCGTCCTTGCCTTGGTCACTATTCAGAAGCTGCTATAATCATTGTTGCACCATATAAACATAAATAAAAGAACATCAAGTTAGTCATTTGGTGACACACCTGTTCCATATGTTTTCATGGACATAGCCCTTAATGTCTTTGTAATCTCTGCTCTTATGGCATTTATTTTATCAATGCTAAGCGGAACGAACGAACATCCTGCATACCTACGTAATTTTGTATTAATATGCAAATAAACTGGTTTCAAAATATTATCAGGTCAGATGAAGCCTTTGTTTGGACAAAAGAATTTTTAAATCGATCGAATAATATCACGTTTAATATTTGTATATTTATATGCATATAACCACATACCAAGGTTATTTCTTACGTAAACGAAGCCTCGTTATTGGTCACTCCTTATGAAAACGTAACCGTAGAATTATTTTACATAAATATACCAACCACTCCTGTGATCTCAAATAAAATTTTGATTTTATAGACCTAATAAAACTGAGCCCGTTTTGCATTATTTACTCATTCAGTTGATAGGCGACTGAATGAGTAAATAATGCAAAGCGCGGGTAATAATAATGCAACTTATTTCAATAAAAGAGTGTGATATGATGGGTATGCAAGTAGTTGCATACCCATCATATCACACTCTTTTATTGAAATAAGTGGGCTTATTCAAAGACAAATTAAATGCATAAAATAAAATTCCATAAATATGTTTAAAAAAAAGTGAACGCAGTCCATTCATACTGTCTCCAAGGACGCTTTTGGAGAAAATTTCACCTATTTACTAAAACCGCATTATGACTTTCAAATGATTATTTTTGCGAGTTCAATAAAAGTTTTCTATATTCTATCTACCGACTACATCGGAATACAACGCCAGTTTCCACAATTTGAAGAAGCCTTTAAAATTTGTATATTTAAATATCAAACCACACGCCAAGGTTGTGTGTTACGCAAACTTGTCATTGGTCACTCAAGAATGTATTAATTAAAACCTATTTAAGTAATGATGTAGCTATAAAAGGTTATATTATATTTTTTCTTCGTTTGAACAGCGGTAAATAAGATGTAATTATCGGACTAACAGCGGTTAGCAATTAAAGAAGAAGATTATTAGATTAAAGAAAGATTAAAAGATTAATTTTATTTTTGTTATTTTTTATTGTTGGTTTATTTTTATTGCTTGTTACATGCGTAAGTAGGTATATCCTAATTAAGGATTAAAATGGCTTACCAACAGTAGGCACTTTATGCACGGGAATAAATGAATAAGAGCAGGAAAAATATCGTATCCCACAATGTTTTAGTTAGTTTTAGGCATTGCCAGCAAATCTAACTGTTAAAATAATAGAGACAAAGTTCTATAGACTACGCACTAAAACAACCACAAACTAATCAAATTCGATTAGTGTACCACCCACAGGATATGTTTCAATAAACCATAAATATGTTATTTATTATTTGAACTGTAAGTAAATCTTTAAAAACATCAACAGCGTATTATCGAACACCTCCGTCATCCTCCTGCCCTTATCCCAATTTATTTGGTGTCGGCGCAACATATCTATGTTGCGCCGACACCAAATAAATTGGGATAAAAAAAGACCTTTCCTCTATTAGTAGTCTATCTTACACATCCGTATGCTCCGGAAGTCCAGATATTTTCGGTCCTTATCTTATAAAAAAAATGTTACCCAAACCCATTGCCTAAATTCACAAAGACTGGTAATCTAAATATTCTACAATCCTTCATTGTTGAAGAAACAAAACAGTATTTTTTTCAGCAAATATTTTCATAAACAATAGACCTAGAGGAATGTTGCGTACGTCTGTTACTTCTCTGTGGTACTGCTATTTGTGGTCCAAGTGGTAATTTGATAGCGATTTTGTAATAGTTACTAAAGGAATGATACCTATCAAATGATTTTTTTATTTTTGTTCATTGGCCTATGTTCCGTAATAAAGTACGGAATAGATACGGATAAGATAGAATAGAAGATTGAATCAATACATATCATAATAGTTAAATGTGAAGCTCATCATTTGTTTTTATATAATATAATCTTTGAATAGATAGGCAGTCAATACAAATTCAAAATCATAATCAAATCATACACTTGTCTGATCTTAGAATAATATCCATGACCTCAGAGAAGCATATATACATATATTAGCACAAGACAAATGATGCAGTTATCAATATAAATCATGTTAAAACTACTAGAAACGCATAGTTAAGGTCATAGTATGTTAAAAAATAATTAATAATAAATAGTTGTAAACCAATGCCACGTGTTTACAACATAGTTTATCATAAATAAATAGTATTTAAGAACAAATATGAATTAGTTATTAGGCTATTTCTAGTTGAAGGTTTGTTTAGATTACACAACTTTTTAGGCGCCGCAATAAATAATGGATTAAGTTACCATAAGTCAGACTATTACAAGTAGAATTATTTAAATTAGAAGGTTGTAATATAAAAGCCAAAATGAAGTAAAAATCATTGTGCGTGAATGATTTTGATAGCTTTCCATTTTGAGGTTACATTGTCGAACAAAGCATATTAGTATAATAGGTCTGTATCGTTGACAAAGTCACAGGAAAAAATTGGAAAACTTTACTAGTTGCTAGTTTGTCGCTCGTAGGACCAATTTCCAACCCGCTGTCGCTTATGACTTTTGTCCAACGTAGACAAAATGTACGCACAACGCGTCCTACTGTACGAGATGCAACGACGGATAGGTTTGTGTTGTACGCTTTGTTTAGCCACCTGACAGCGCACGCTCGTGGCGACAAGTGATCGGAATTACTTGTTGTATCAGTACGCGCAGGATGACGCCGTTGTCTCTTCGGATTAAACTTAAAAGTAAAGCAGGGACTTATCAATATGGGATTGTATTAGCGTTTAAGAATTTATTTATGGTTAAGTTAAAAGAGTTTTATACAAGGTTGGGTTATTTGAGGAATAATTTTCGGGAAATTAGAAATTAATCATTTTGGCCGACAGATGAAAGCTTATTTGAAAATAATGAATTGTGCAAAGTTACTTATATGTCAATTTGAGTTAAGTGGTTGTTTTTAAGTGACTAAACAAAAAAAAACGTGCCAAGATTATTTCCACCTTATTTGATATTTCAAAACACTTACATTATGGCTTATTCATGGGACCTAGACCTTTTAATTCGAAACGCTTTAAGTATGTAAACTTCTTCCTAATTGGTTTCTCGCGAAGTAGCATTGTTGTAAATTTTTTTGCTGGTATTTGAAATTTTTTTTAGTGTTCGGAAAGAAATAATTCAATTTAGTAGTTGAATTATTATATGATAAAAACATTAAAATGTTGAGCGCAACTAATGCATAATTCAATAATCCTTTCGTGAATTATTGACACGAGTAATTTGTTATTATCTAGCAAAAAAAAAATGCGATGCAATGTTAATTTTGTTAGTTTTAAAAGTTCCTTTTTACCGTTTGTATTTCCTTTGTAGGTATGCCCCAAATAAAATATTTCTCTTTCAAAATTGTGCTTGAGAATGAGTGCATGAGAATAATATTTTTATGAACACTGTTTGTGACACTATCGTCCGCGGGTGTACCCAAAAGTGGCGCAACCCAGTAGCGTCTTTGACATGTTATGAAACTCTGATTGGCAGTTATGCACTAAAGCGGAAAGTTCGACTTATTGTATTTACGTTAGTTATTCTAGTTAATTCTTGCTTTAACCCGTATTAACTGAAGTATTAGTCAACTTAGTGCAATAAGGAAAAAGATTCTTGATAAAGAAGAAAACATCACAATCCTAACTAATATTTATCCGAAACTGAGTTTGTCCGTTTATTTGAGCTTTCACGCTAAAATGGCAGAACGGATTTGAATGAAATTTAGCACATAGGTAGACCGTGACCTGGGTAAGAACAAAGGCTATATTTCATCCTGTATCGCAGACGAAGTCGCGGGCAATAGGTAGTTTTAAATAAAAGTGGGCCTTCACTGTAAGTTACATCTGGAAAATAAAATACATAAATAAACATACTTAACGAAAATGTGATAAAAATATTTCTAAATTAATTGCGTTATCAAATCTACTATTTACAAAATGCAGTAATTGATGGTACGTAATTAAATTTCTGCATAAATTATTCCATGACATGTTTAACATCTTAATTAAGTTTGAAGATATTTTCTACAAAAAATAATACGTGTGTGTTTACCACACACTATAAATCATGTTTTTTGGGGAATGTTATTTAGCTGATTATTATCTTAAACAACATTATTTATTACTTTGCAGATAAATAAATTGCAGGAAATAATTCAGCGCTACTGCTAAGCTAGAGCTCTTGGGTTCGATTCCCGGGTCTGGTAGTGTTATTGGGATTTCTATCTGTAATTTCTCAGTAGCAGCTTGGAGTCTGGATTTGTGCCCCTTATGGCAATAGGCTTGCCCTGTTACATGGGACTTAAACATAACTGGCGAAATGTGGAGGTACACCGCGCGAGGAACACGACGCGCCGTCGACCCGGGACTGGTCCTAATCGGACGGCGAGCTACCCATTGCTCGCCGTCCGCAAGCCCGCGCCTATGGTGGCCGGGAATCCGCCTGGGATTCCAGACGCGTATTTGGAATCTATACCTTCACACAACGCTCTATAGTGTTGAGTTCAGGTATATAATAAAAATATATACGCCCGTGTTAGGGATTTGAAAATATACCCGCCCGCAACATTTTACTGGGGTATACTTTCATGTAGGACACTCCATTTTGCTATACTGTAATGCATACCCGTTTCACTGTCTCTCCATTTTTAATTACGCTAATACAGAGACAGACAAAGGGACGTTTAATTTTGTATGTTAGGATTGAGATAAAGTATACAAACAAGTATAAAACTCATACTCCTAAATTGTGATGTGGCGGTATCTACATCGCCACATGCGAACTACGCATCGAAGACCTGACGTCACACAAAAATCCTGACGTCACATAAATCCTGCATCGCGCAATTAGAGTTTACCGTGCAGTGAACATATATACAAAAACCCAATATCAATCATTGGGCAGTTGCCCGCCAGACACAACACCCGTCTGGTCGGAGGATCCTCCCTTTTCTATGGGGGATGAGTGAACTTTACACCCTGTTCCTCATACTCCTAAATTGGTGACCCCGAATATGAACGTCAACGCAGCCTTCGTGCAAATACTTCAGCGTGACGTCATCATCATCACTCCCGCAAGCTTTCAGTGAGGCGAGTCACACAGTAAAGCCAACACCTGAGGCGTCAACGGGTATCTTGACCACCAGCATGCAGCGAACGCGCATTCCTGGTCATCACCCTCAGCTTCATCACCCCGACCCACTGGGGAATCACCTCAATCACCTCAACCTCATCACCATGAGCCACTGGGGAACCACCGCAATCACATCAATCACCACAATCGCCGCAAACAGTTCCGACCCACCGCGAACAATGCGGCACCCGGTTCCGACTCACTGGAACCACAACTGGCACTGGCAAGCATCGCAAGATACAAGACTCAGCCCACTATCGACCTCCGGTCTCCGGAGGGGAGTGATGTGGCGGTATCTACATCGCCACATGCGAACTACGCATCGAAGACCTGACGTCACACAAAAATCCTGACGTCACATAAATCCTGCATCGCGCAATTAGAGTTTACCGTGCAGTGAACATATATACAAAAACCCAATATCAATCATTGGGCAGTTGCCCGCCAGACACAACACCCGTCTGGTCGGAGGATCCTCCCTTTTCTATGGGGGATGAGTGAACTTTACACCCTGTTCCTCATACTCCTAAAGTATACCCAATGTCAAGTCGGCCAGTGACGTCACAAATGTTAGGTAAAGATACGCTTTAATGAATTAATTCTCGATTTCTGGATTTGAAAATATACCCGACGACAACACGGTCTCTGACGTCATGAGCGTTGTGTGAAGGTATAGATTCCATATACGCATTCCAGACGCCCAGTGCGTCTCCAACGGCGACGGTTAGGGGCGTGAGGGCGCAAACTTTGCCTCTCACTCACGAGTTCCGCCTCCTCCTTCGCGAGCATTACTGCTTCGCAGAAGGAGACAAGGTACACCTCTGCCCAACCCTTCGGGGAAACAAGGCGTGATGTTATATGTTTAATGTTTTTTAACATTAATTACTAAAAAAATATCGTCACAGCGAAGCGGCACCATAATAAACAATTTAGCTACGGTCATGTAATAATACTTAATTAAAAATAAATAACTGTAAAATAAGACTAGTTTTGTTTTCCAAATCCGGATTATTTAACCAAATTCTTAAATAATGATATCAAAATCTAGTTGCGTCATTTTGTTTTCAAAATGACATTTTAAAACGAGATTTCAATAACACAAAAAAAAAAAAAAAAAAAATTGTGACCACTAAATACGTACCCAAATCAAACTTCAATAGGTACTTGGGTCAGCCGAAGACCTGGCAGGGTTGCGGGAAAGACCTTGGCAACAGGCAACTGAAGGAACACGGGTGGGTTTTAGTCAGTAAAAGTTTGACACGCCCTTTCGCTCCGCCCAGAGCGGGAGAAGTCATTGGATGATTTCCCACACTCAAAAAAAAAAAGTTAAGTTGTCTGGTGGTCTGAACCTACTAGATTGTGTTCGTAAAGTATATTAGCTCTCATTATTTGTGATTGTGATTCTATTTTTGCAATCCTACGAAAACCTGATAGGTCAGATACGAATTTGGCAATATGTAATTTTGCACATTTTGAATAGGTTGAATTGGTGAAATTACAGGGACATGAGAATTTACAGCTTTGTACTTGAAGGTCAGCAATACATCTTCCTCTCCCTTCTATTCATCATTCCATTGATCTTTTAGGTTTCCATCGACGGCGCTGACGTTTCATCATGTTTTCCAATATGAATGAGAAAATAAAAACGACTAACTGAAGCTAATCATTTGCTAACACCCAAAAAAATATATGATCTAAATATTTGGATTATAAATCCTAACTAACTTTAATATTATGAATGCGAAAGCTTGTTTATTCATTTTTTTGTTTGCTTAAGCTTTCACGCTAAAACGGCTGGACTGATTTGGATGAAATTTGGCATATATACACATAGATACTTTTTATCCCAATATTCCCACGGGATTGAGACTTATGCGGGTGAAACTCTGGTGAACTGGGTAGCTAGTATTTTTTTAAGAAACCGCATGTAAACTAACTTCCCAAATTCGAAAAGTTCAGGTAAATAGCTATAAGTACACATTACACATTGGCTCAAAATAAATGGCAGACGTTTATTTATTCGATTGTATCATGGTGAACCGTAATCAGGTGATTCATCATTGTGTAACCCTTATTATCGAATCATTGCGAAACGAATATTCGGCTTAAAGGTTTTTTTACACGTATAGGTACCGGAAAGTGACTGCCTGGACGATTCATTTTTTTTTTTTTTTTTTCTTAATAGTTTGACTATCTCTTAAAACCAAGGGTATTTCAACAGTGTGATTGAATGAAAATTACGATAATTCGCCATGAGTTTTCCAACATACAGAAAACATGAACATAAACAGATTTTCTGATTCTGATTTCTTTTTTCTTATTTTTTTTTATATTGAGCTATTGACATTTTTGTAATTTGTTTGTTTCTTTGACATTTGTATTTGTTATGTAGACAATTCTTGATTTAGTGGGTACTCATTTTTATTGACATGTAATTTAATTTTGGTGATAGCCGAAATACAGGCTTTCGCCTAGTTCGGCTACAGATGTCTCAATCATGTGTCACAGGAAAATATAGCCTATAAGATATGAAAATAAGATATGAAAAATGTACTTTTTTGAATTGAGTTGAATAAAGAAATGTATAACACAAAATAATTTTGTCTAATTAGAATCATTAATATTGTCAAAAAATTTGCATGCCGAATTTAGTAGGCGGAATATGAAGAACTACTTGTGTATGTGCTATAAAATCTGTAAAATACCGTATTTCAGGCAAATAAATGAATCTATCTATCTATCTGAGAATAAGTTAGTTATTTTTATCAATCAGGTAGGTAATTTATCCTTTTGAATGAAATCCTTAACCTCATAATATTTTGCTCACAAAAGACGTTATGAGAAAAAATATAACACAAAAGAAACTTTAAAAAACTTCACACATATTGTTTTGATTAGACCGTCATCATACGGTACATTTAGCTAAATGAATGTAGTTGTTATATTAAATGTGATAGGTGTAATAATATGTTATGTCCATTTGTAACATAATTTTTTATAGCCGCTAAAATAATATAAAATTATGTCCACCATACCCACTTTCCAGTCATTGTAATGAATATCTAAAAAATAATTGTAGCTTTGATGATGAACATTAATTTTGTAAATACCTTGTCGTTTATCCAGTTTTGCAAAAGGTGTTTAACCGCAACTTTTTAATTCCTTGTATCGACACGGATTTAGCTTTTTTTCCAAAAGAAATCCTCAATTAAATAAATATTTAAAAAGAAAAACTGATTTACAGTGTAGGTAGGTAATTTATTCGACCAGGACATCCTACTTGATATTGTACATTAATTGATAAAAACACTTACCGCAGCTGTAACGTTGCGCAAAATCTAAACGGTTTTAGTGCTTACTGAATAAAGTCTATAATTGAAGACAAAATAATTAACAGAACCGCAAATAAACTTGAATTTTCAATGTCAATTATTGAGCAAATATGTCAAAGGTGGCCTGAAGTGTCGTCTTCGCGGAAGCATAAAGCGTACGTACCTACAAGCTAAAAAGAACTATATGTACAATGTTTTTAAAGTCTATGTTTGCTTGTTTACGTTACATCACTTATGTCATAGATAGGCATTTGTGCAAAAAAATATGTAAGTTGGCGAGAAATTAATGATTTGAATATTGATGTTGAAAAACCTTGAACTTTCAGTCTTGATACTAATTAGTGGTGAGGTCATAAATACCAGTGGCTTAAATTGTATTAAACGGGTAGTCATAAATATTAAATTCGGTATTTGGTTTTATTATGAAGCAATTTGGGAAATCCTCATTTTAACACGCGAAGTCAGAAAAAAGATAAAAAGATCTTCACGTTATTTTATAATGTTTGTTTGCAGGCAAAGCTCGTTGATATCGTTATAATTTTAAAGAACGGTTTCAATTTGAAACGGTTACATAATAACTGACTGTAATTGGTATATAATACTTATACTTTGAGACTATCCGTTTTTCTGCCTCGTAACAGCACATCAGCTTATTTAAAAGATGATTAAATTATTAATTCAAGGCATATCTCGGTCACAATGAAGCGGTCGATTAATAATGGTTTACCCAACAACCATAATAAGACATATTTGGTAGGCTCGATACTTAACCCTCCCACGCTGGGGCAAGTGGCTAAAATGATGTAACTGCATTATTATGTACCTACATTATTATGTAAATATTTTGGTATTTTTTCTTATGTAAAAAATGCCAATTTTATTTTCATGTTTTGGCGCCACATACATATTATGTGCTTTTAAGTAATAATGCCGTAAGTACACATACATCATGTTGATGAGTACAGATTTTGATGTAAGAGTACAGATTTTGCTGCAAAAAGTTAGGTACAATATAGGTACACCCCTATTAAAGGGTAACAAGGGTATTAAGGGTTCTTAACTGGCGAAATGTGGGTATACTATAAGTACATCTCTGCTTAACCCTTCGGGGAATACGCGCGTTATCTTATGCTGTTATTTAAAGTTAGGTCTGGTATAGGTGCCAAAAAAATGGTAAATCTCTATTTAGATGGAATTAAAATCGCAAAAGGTATTATGTTTTCATTAAAATAATGACAATCAGACAAAAAGTTAAAAAAGAGTTTTTTAGAGTTTTTTTGAAATTTGATTCCATACTACCATTTTTATAGCAGCAGTTTTATAAAACTAATGAGATGTTTATGAAATGAAATGAAACGTCAAAAAAAAAACGAAACGTGATGAGAAATGTGTGTGTGTGAATATGTGTGTGTCTGTGTGTGTGTTGTCTTATTTGCATAATATTTGTAGAAGAGCTTAAAGGATCTATTTCATGCCAGCGTCTTCCTTTGCGTGTATTTCGTATTCATTATTTTGAATCTAAACATTCAGGGTGTAAGTAGCCTATGTCCATATCCAGGTCCTAGACTACGATCTGTCAAATTTTTAAAACGACCGGTTCACTGGTTAGGCGTGAAAGGGGTAACATACATACAGACAGAATTATTTTCGCATTTATAATATTAATTATATAAGGACAAATCGTTGAACAATTACTATTCTTAATTATTAAAATTGTTTTGTAATATGAATATTATTTTTATTTTTATGACCTAATTAGGTACAGTTCCTAAGACATTTCATTAGTTCTCAGCTTGAACACCTTTCGACCTAACTAGGTACTCGTGAGATTAGAAATCTCCGCAGAAAATATTGCACAATAGGGCCTAAGGTGTAGGTATGTGAAGAATTTTGAATAAATTGAACCTTAATAATTATCGCTTGAAGCAAATTATCAAAGACAATATAAGTTTTGGCTACGTGAATAATAAAATTAATTGAATTAATTTGTGAAGGCTGCAGGTCCTGGATGCGGGAAGCACAGAACCGGTCGAAGGTTGCGGCGATGCTTGGGAGAGGCCTATGTCCAATAATGGACGTCTTTCGGCTGAAATGATGATGAATAAATATGCGGAAAAAGGTCATTGACCTAACCGGTGGTTATATTTTTTTTGTGAAATCATTAAAGTGTAGGTAAATAATATTTAGCGATTAAGTTAAATGCCTTTTACATATTTTAATAAAATTGCCGTATTTATAAAAATCGTTTTCAAAAATAAATACGATGCTAATTTTTAATAATTAATTCTATCTTTTCAAAATGATGTTTAGGTGTTTTACTTTTTAGTCACCTGTGATATTTAAATAAATAATTGTTTATCGATTCTCGATCAAGAAATCTAATAGACTAAAATTATTAGTTTAGGTATTTGATAAATTAATTTCAAATATTATGAATTTTTGTTTTACAGAGTTGATGATAGGAATGGAACGGTTATCAAAAAATTATCATTATAATGACACTGTCTATGGTCGATTCTGTGTCAATTTAAATAATACTATAATGTTACTTTAATAAAAAAGGAGTAACCGGAAACACATACGAACAGAGCAAGCTAATATAAAGTCAAAGTCAAAGTCAAAGTCAAATAATTTATTTCAAATAGGCACATAATATGGCACTTTTGAACGTCAAACAAAGAAATAGAATTGATTCTAGTTGCCCCTTCCAAAAGGTAGTTTTCGTATGGAGAAGAATGGGCAAGAAACTCCACCGTTACTCTTTTAAAAATGTTTTACAATATTTTGTATACATTAATTATATAATTATATGTGAAGACGATGCATCTATAATAAGATTACTGTACCACAAAAGGTAAAAAGAATTATAAATGGAGCAATAATGAATAAATTAATTACCAGATATTACCGTGCTCACATATTCACAAAGATTGTAAAAGTATACCATATTACAATAGTCCTAACATTGTTACAAGTAGTACATACAAATAATAAATAAAAAATAAAAATAAACTAAATTAGCTATCAGTTTGATTTTGTCCAGACACTAAATCGTCCTATGGAGCAAGACCAGCATGTTTCCAAGCATTCTTATCTTGGATATAATCCTCTAATTTGTAATAAGCTTGTTAAAGCTTGTAAAAAGAGAATCTCCGACACATTAAATATTCTAAAAATATCTGAATATCTGATACAACATTACTTTTTGTTTATGCTAAACCCGAAAAGGGGTCATTGTACTCATCATTTTGAACAACTTTTTATCGCGAATATAATATAAATCGCGAAAAATACATCAGCTGTTCCATAAATTTTGTCGATTTAAGTGAACACAAATGTATGGAACAGCAGATTTTTTTTTCGCGATTTCAAGATTGGTCCCATAGAAAAAGTTGTTCAAAATGATGAGTACCTACAATTACCCCTTTTCGGGTTTAGCATAAATAAAAAATAATGTTGTATACTGTAAACGCAATCCTATTATAACGTTTAACGGTCATCTGAGGGTCATAATGGTCAAGTTTGCGAATCATCGATATCGAAGGTAATGTCATTGGCGTGGTTACGCATAATTTTATAATGCGTCATTTTAGGCTTTGTTTACTTTGAAGACAACTGCAAGACAGATCATCGTCTGCCTTACCTTTCCCATCTATGTTCGGATCGTCTTCTAGTCTAACCCGATGCAACGGAATACAAGTATTTTACATGAATCGAGTCTCTGACTGACCTCCACAATCCTGTTACTGGGCAATACTCCATAGTGACTCGTTGTCAGACTTTCGGGCCTCTGACCTGTAACGACTGTCAAAGATCTACATTATAGATGGAGCAACGGACCGACCGCTTAGCCTTTGATCGACCCATGCAGCTGTTTTTATTTAGCCAAAAGTTCACAACTGCAAAACAGATGCAGGGCTAATAACATGTACCCACATATTCTAATTAAAGGATTTTCTTATTTTTTTTAACATTAAGTTTTTATATTTTTTGCGATAAGAGCAGTTTACGTAGAGATTAGAAATAATTCCCATTCATTTCTAGTAAGACAGTTGTTTTACCTGTTTATAAACCACAAATTAATTCAAATTATTGTAAAAAATACATGTTTTAAACAAGTTAACCAGTTTTAGTTCGAAATGACTAATTAATTTCGACAGTGATAGTTGTTCTATCAACTAATTTATCTAGAATGTGGTGACGTAGGTGATAACTGAGTTTTTATTTCTCCATAAATAACATACTCTTCATTATATCCGGGATGATCTAATAGGGCAATACCAAAATAACCCTTGGTTTTTTTCATTTGGAGTATTAGCTCTCTTAGGAATAATATTAATAATTGAACGATTCTGAATAAATCTTCAATAAATGCTTTTCATACCCTCCATACACATTCTTACCACTCATATTGGAGATTCATTAAAATAAAATAGGAACTGGAATTCGTTCGCAGATTATCCAAGAGTGCAGTTTAATAATATTTATTTATGGTCCTTGAGCTTTTATAAAATTATCTATGCTGCGATTTTTCGTACAGAAAAAAATAGGTACCTACCACCAAAAATTGTGATGGATAGGTATTTTTTTCTGATTTCATAAGTAAGTAGTTCTTGTTCCACATTCAGCCAACGGCTCCTTCTCACGTTTATTAAATTATCTTGAAAAAAGTGCCATAATCTGACCTCAGCTTTCGGCAATTACACAACGAAACTGATAAAATTTTATAAACCAGTTCCGATTTACCCATAAAAAAATTATAAGTGACATATTTCACCACCTGTGGAACTAATTATAAGCATTAATTGTAACCTTGGTGACTCTAGACGATAATAAAGGAGATGATTTAATAAAAATAAAATGTATTTTCTTTAAAAGAACAGGTGGACGTAACATGTAATTGAAAAACAAATAATACAACAATTGATATAAATGTGTTAGCAACGATGAAAGCTTAGACGATAGGGATCTAAGCTTAAAATAAAAAAATAAATAAAACTATAGGTTTTGGTACTGTTGAAACAAAAGTGAAAAAAGTTGTATCTCAATACAATATTTTATGGAAACAAACTCCAATATAAACATAACATGAGTGAGATAAAAAATCTCATAATACTACAAATTAATAGAATCAGATGGCATTGTGTTGACATTGACAGGCCGGATCTATGCGTAGGAGTATCGTAACTTAGCTGTCCACATATGGGTACCAGATGATAGGTAGGAACACCAGTGTAGGTGCTCGGGGTTAATAGCTTCCTTCGTAATTCTTTGTAGAGTATTTATTTGTTAGACTGGTTTTTTATTATTTTTTGCATTGTTTTGAATTTTATTTGCATTTCATTGTAAACTTTACACTTGGTTAAAATCAAAGTGACATAAATGTTCCAAGTTTAATATTTTTAGATAAAGAATAAAAGTGCCATTTAAACTTGTTTTTTTAAATCTTCTGGATGCGGAATGGGTCTTCGTTGAATTTACAACACTTTCATATTCTCTCATTGTGACTTCTCTCTCATCATAATGGTCTAAGCTCAAATAACTTCGGGAATTTCTCAGACTTGTGGTATTTCAACAACGTCTGAACTTGACACCAATGAAGAAAGTAGCATCCAATCAATAATCAGTAATTAACAAAATCTGTTCTTTTTTCCAAACTTCACATGATTACCAATTGAATAGACAATACAATACATTTTTTTCTTTACACACAATGATAATGATAGGAATTCAACTCCTTTGTTTACATTCGTACATTTTGTACTCAATGCCAAATGCAAATAAAAACAGAATTGTAATATTGTTGCATTAAATACGACCAATTGTTTGGAAGATGAGATGGTATCTATTTTAAGTTTATGGTGGAACAAATAAATGGTATTGTGGTGGTTAGCATAACATTGTATTGATGAAGGGCCTTCCCTTCATTCGAATCAAATCGAGTTTAGAAACTTATTTGTTGAAAGAGTTTCATCGAAAATCAATAGTTTAGTACAAATAAATAGCCTAAAGTGGGAATTTTTACGGCTTTCACATAGAATAAGGTGTCTTAAATAAATGATAATGGCATAGGGCCAAGGGAAAACACATCTTGTAGTCACCGTACGGAATAAACCGGTATGTGTACGAGCTTCAGAACTCAGACCATTTTGAGAAATGCAGATATTAATAAAAATTATGGATTGTGTTGTGTTCATCCCAAAATTAAATAATTTGTTAAATCATTACCTATAATTATAGTTCGAAGATGTTTTTCTAAAATGGCATTCTCAAAACTTGTTTAAGTTCAGGAAACTTGAACAGAATTCTTCATCTTAATTATATTAACATTAAAAACAGGCAATTAATGACTAAAGTTTGGTTTTCTTATTTTATAAAATCCTGTTTTTATTTTTATTAGTAACTATAATATAAAATCACAATCATCATAAAATTAAATATGATAAAAAGCTGTGACATAAATAAAATATGAATACTGACTTAAATGTAGGTAAATAATAATACAAAGCTTGAAGTTATGTTTTTAAGGTATGCTGAATACGATGCATAATGTTCAACTGCTGGGACACAGGCCTCCTGTCTGAGAGAGGGAGTGGGCCGTAATCCACGACGCGGTGCCAGTGCGGGTTGGCAGATGTCACATGTCTACGAATTTTTAGTTCTAGGACATGCCGGTTTCTTCACGATGTTTTCCTTCACCGTTTTGAGAGCAGTGGCGATGAAATAATTTACACAAAGTAAAGCGCCTGCCAGGGTTCGAACCTCGACCGCCACTGCTCGTTGAATAGGTACGATGATAATGATATGCTTTATATTTAAGATAAAGCTTAATATTACACATATACATTGAAAAGACACAGGTACCGTATTGCTGATATAAAACAATTAAAGTTAACACCTCTCTCTTATCAAAACAAAAATGTTAAGAGCTTCTAGTACAAAATGCAACAATACGATTGACGGGTGATCTCAAAACGTTATCATTCATCAAACAGGTCATCTGACGTCAAGTGTGAACTATTACTCAATGGTCAAAAAGGCCAAACTACAATTCCTTGTTTGTGGTTTAGCTTGCTAGATTAACTATTGATTTAAACTTGTCTATAGATCTAAGAATGGATTCTCCATAATCATCGTGAGGATTTGATAATGTCCGGGAGATAAAGGAAAACCCGAATCACAAGATGTAGGTATGTTATTTTGTGTGAATGGACATCAATAGGAAAAGGGCAATGGACTCTCCAAATATGCGCATAAATTTTGTCAAACCTTTGGATTGTTAGTAAAGGCGGTTGTTGTAAGAGGCTCATAAATACCAAAGTATAGGTATTAAGGATGACCATATTTAAGCAGCAACAAACTAAGAAGATGTATGAGTCAAATGATGTGGAAGTCGAAAAAAAAAACAATAATATAAACGCAAAGGTGAATCGAACAATAAACATTCAAACACGACAGTTTTTTTTCAAAAATTTTTCGCGGCGTAATTTTTTGAATTTTAATATGCAAGAGAAAAAAGGCGTGAGTTGATTTTTTGTATATTTATGGCATTTTATTGTAAGTATTGTATTTACTTTTTTTTTGTTGTATTTTTTTGAATTATGTGGTCTGCAATAAAGATTTTTATTTATTTATATACCTAAAAAATAGAAAAACCATATATAATACGCAAACACGAAACGATCGTCATCTTAGTTAAATACAACATAGGTTCACAAGAGACAAGCGAAATGTTTTACTAATACAAAAATGGAAACGAAGAAACCACGTTTAGTTTCATCACCTGACCCGGATCTTCATAAACCATCCGGACAAATACCGGAGCAAGGACAAATTGTCCAACAAACATATTGCCCAAATGTCAAGGCAACAAAAATAGTCCAACCAATTTGATTTACGACCGAAATTAGCAATATCCAGGAATCATATTTCATTGTAATTCGGAATCTATTCAATGTGACGTATATGGTCCGAAGTATATTAATAAAATTGATCGTAACTTGTTCTTTTGATTGGTTGATTTATGATAAATTCTTTAGCAAAATGTTAGCTTCGGTTATTTTGAATGTATCCTCTTGAAACTGTGCGGTTATTAAATGTTATTGCTATACGCTTTGAGGAGTTTCATCATTATGTATTTTGTGGTCTATTGATAGCTCGTAACTGTGGTTAAACATAAGCTTTTCTTTTTCTTGAGCGACGAATGACCTTGTCGGTGCTCTTATTAATTATTTCCTATCCATTAAGCTCATGAAATTCACTATTAAACTTTTCTACTTTAAGTATGATTTTCCAACACAATCTACATCACATATAATTCCAGATTTTATCTTATAGGCTAGTGGTATACCTCTATTACTACAGTTACCTAACATAAATCATATTTAATAACAACTTCACCATAGATGTTCACAAAAAGATGTAATAAAGACGTAAGACTATCATTATATGTTGATTTCGCTTTTACAGCAAACGCTTGCATTAGTTTGATAGCTCTATTAACCTTTACCACCATTCTTCACCATTAACTCAGGTATTTCAATAAAGTCTGTACCTAAGTGTTTAACGTTTACCTGAACTCCCTTTTAACCACCGCTGCTACAAGGACATTACCTTAAACGTCGGCTTTGCAAGCTGGATGTTCATTTTAATATAAACCATATAAGACGCTCAATCTTAATAGCAACTGTTACCATACAAAACTGTTGATTTTATTCCTTAATTTTCATAATGATATTTTTAAGGATTTGGATTTTTTCCCAGAATAAACAATTGAAATATAAAATAGTATCCCTCCAACATCGGTAGCAATATCTAAGTTGTCAGTGGTTATGGCTCTAGAGAAAGGAACATCTTAACCGTTGAACCAACTCTGAAAAATATCCAAAGGTGGCATTATTGTAGACAAAATTAACGGCACTGATTGTAATCATAAATATTCCAAGTAAAACCCATACTTCAAGACTTTACCATCCTCGACGATTGACAAGACATATCAGTTTTAATGAGTGAGCTTAGATATTCGAAGGAAATTACTGCCCTACCCTAAAAACATCATAAAACATCCAGAACCCAAAACGCAATTTAAAATAACTGTCATGTTAAAAATAATTACCGTTCACGAGGTCCTCATTACTATCCTACAAAAGCTTGCGTTACTTGGAGTTACGCAAGCGAAGCAACTGGACGAGGCAAGAGCCAAGTATGGGATGATGACACCAAAAGACAATAAAATTGGTTTCGATTGAATTTTGTTGAGATGTGTGAATGATTTTAGTGTTTTGAAGGGACGGAATAGGGCCAAGGTATGTTTGTTTGTTTTAATTCGATTGTTTATAGATACTTTTCTTGTAGACGCTGAGAATGTAAAAAATTAAGTGGTCGAAGATTTTACTATAAACAGTAAAAAAAAGTAATGTTTTAGATTCTTAGCCATTGTCAGAATGCCCCAGAATTGGATAATGCTTAAACATATTAATGAAAGATCACTCAAAACTTATTTTTTGGTTGGGAAATCATTTAGCTATCCTATTTATTTAAAAATATCCAATTCAATCTTGAAAGTATCTTAGTGTTAATGCATTCCTCTTATCATTACATGTCTACAAATTAAACTCAAATCTAACATTAGAAATACTATTCCTCAAACCATTTAAACCCAAGTCATATTATAGGTGTCCTAACACCACATTATAAAGTAGTTAGCACAACATCCTAATGGTCGTTTAACTTAAACCTTGGAAGTCCATATGTAATCTTTCACCAGTTTCTGGACAAACAGGTTAGAGCTAAGTTTATACTAGTTTCTTTATTGTTCCCTACAAAATGGTTGAGCTGGATGGTGCTTATCCACGTGTCATGTTCGTGAACGGGCGCTGTCAGTTGAGACTGGTCATCTCTCATCTGCCAGGGCTTATTTTTAATCTTATATTTTGAATTATTTTTGATTATTTTTCATTTGACATTGTTCTCACCTAAAGAAGCCCAAGAATACTGTACCCAGGATTTTGTAATATCTATATCCATTTTTAAAAGAGTGTCCTTGGAGTTTCTTGCCCGTTCTTCTCCATAGAGATCTACGATTTGGAATGGGTGACTAGCTTCAACTTTTTGACTAACTGCCCGATTCTTTGACAATTCAAAAGTGCCTGTAAATGGTTTAATTGAAATAAATGCTTTGAGTTTGAGTTTGAGTTTGTTTCTATCCTTTAATGAGGGATTGTGTGTGCCTTTATATTAACTTGAGAGAAAGGGAAAATTTATCATAATGTTTCTAAGTGGTCTTGGTAACTTTAAGTAGATATATTTTAAAGTCAAATTGTAATGTTGCATTGATTTGCATTAAAATGGTTATACAGTAGTTTCTATGCATTTATATCTACACTAATATTATAAAGAGAAAATATTTGTATTCGTTTGTAAAATAAAAGATCTTTCACCAGTACAATGCTTTATTATCACTTAGTAACTCAGCCAATAATTTATAAAGATATTACGCGAGCAAAGACGCTGGCGGAAGCTAGTTTATTAATAAAATTGAAAGTTAGGCCTAGCAACATGAATAGTCTTTATGTATGACTGGGTCAAGATACCTAGTCAGGTCATGCAAACATATTTGAAATGCAACTTACTGGGATATTGGTTGACTTTCATGATATTATGTTATAAGACGTATTCAAAACAGCTTCCAAAGATAAAGGTTGTTCCAAAGATAAACGTATTCAAAACAGCTTCCAAAGATAAAGTTGCGTTGATTAGCGAAAATAATGCCAAAAGAGTTAAAGAATATAAAGCGAGTAATAATTTTATCAATGTATATTTAAGTCAATTACCTACTGAAATCAATACCGGTAATAAAGATGCAGATGGTATCTCTAGAAGTATTTATGTTTCAAGTTTCCTTTTAAAGTTATAGTTACTTTTGGGCGTAGAATCCCTTAAACTTGATTTCAATTTAATTAATGTTAGTAAGCACGCAAAATATGCGCTTGGACGTGGTAGAACCGGACACCGACCCGTTATACAATACAATGTTAGTATCCTTTAACACCATATTACGCTAAAATAATTCAAGAATCATCATCAAAATTTAATTTCATCAGTTGCTAGGATAGGAATGACTACAAAAACATAAATCAAACTGATTACTAAAATTATGAATGAAGGCAATATCGTCAGTCTAATAGATGTTATAAACAATTATGTACAACACTTTAAAAAGTTAATAGATTGCTAAAAGATTACTATAATCTGGAGGCATGACTGGTATTGCTGATAATATGATTCCGGTAAATGCAAAGGTGAAGGTCGATTAGCTTTGAATTAAAGTGTATGTAATGAGCGTGCGGCCCTACGGCGTTGAGATGACAGATTGTTAGATATTAGCAAATTGAGATATATTTCTTGATGCGGAAAATGGGGATCTTTAAAACGAAAATTGTAATGACTATCACCCGGTTTCTGATTTGAGAAAAGTAGCTAATCTCAACTGATTATTCCCAAATACATAAGTATGTGCTTAAGTTTTTTGCGTTTCATAAGTTAAAATCAAATTTCAGAAATGCAACTGACGACTTTTAAGCATGCTTTCTGACGAATTTGAGTAAATGATGTTATATTACTCAAATCTTGATTAAAGTTTAAAAAAACTTAATTCAGAAACGAAAAAATGTTTAAGTTATACTTAAGTACAGATTAGGACGTTCTCAAATTCAAATTCTCAATTCAGAAACCGGGTGTTAAGCCGCAGATTCGGCTAAGTAGTCATAATATTTAAATGATCCTGTTTTTTTAGGAATGTACGAATACACTTATATTATGGAGAAGCCCGGTTACCGATGCACTTATATCTTCAAACACAACTGCAGCACTGTGTTAATTCAATGGATATCGCAAGCTATAAATAAATATCATTATTATTACTAAACATTAGCCTAAGGCTCATGACCATTTTACTAACATTTGACTCATCCTCCCTTTCACCAATTACAAAATCAACTTTACACAATATATCCATTATACGTACCTACTTCCAAAATTTTATCATCTGAAATCAAATCTTCGTCAAAACACAAATCATCGATTATGGCTCCCTACAATTTATTATTGACAACGTCTAATTTATAAATATTAAGAAATAAGAAGCAAACAATGGATTCTTCTTCATCTTAAGATGAATTTAACTGTGATATAAGGGCCACTTGACACCAATCTGTCTGCTTGTTACTTTAGTAATGTTAAGCACTTGTATCATAAATGGTTTACAATTCAAGAGCTTTATTGTTATAGAGTTTAATTTAGACTTAGCATTGCGTTTTGTGTTGTATTATCTATCTTGTTTTTCATCCCACACAAGTTCTTCATCACCCAAGTGCTTTGCCGGCTGTCAAATTTCGTTTAACTTCAAAGGATTTTTGAATGTCCATCAAGTTTCTTGTTGACTTTTGTATATCAAAACTGTTTGAGGTTATCGGAGAATAAATGCTACTCTTCATCTTACCAGCTTTCAATTGTTTCAAGAAGATGGGTGGATGGGAATATCAGAATTAGTAGAACTGTATTATCAGGTGAACATTTCCAACTCTTGGAATGCTTTGGACCGATAAATACATGATGATCTTTAGTACCTAGTTGTACCTTCATCAAATATCATAGATGTTACTCCTAAATTACAGTAATCAAGGTTTTTGACCTGCCTTCAAACGGAAACCAAATTAGTGATGATTGAATTCGATAATGATGTAGAAATTAATATATCTCTGGAATTAAGAAATGCCATTAGCTTGCACAAGCCAACTTTGCATCATGTTATTACGCTATAGTTTACTTTAAACTTGCCTTGGTATTGACTATTGGTTCTGTTGACTTTGAATTAATTATCTTATAAGCTAAACGTTCAATGTGATAAGTGGCGTGACCTATAAGTGTCATTATATTTGTTTTTTTTTTGTGATGTGTGAGATGTTACACGATTGATTTCACAGGATTGATTTTTATTTTAAGGAGACTGATTTGAGGCCTTAAGTTATAAAAAACTGTTGAGAGGTGTCGTGGGTCACCGGAACGAAGTTCCTTAAGCTTTTACACACTTGGCGAATGACAACGAGACCAAAAAAAGGGACATTAAGTAACATTTTGCAGAGTTAACGTGCGATAAGAAACTTCGTTCCAAAAAAGTCTTACAAAATGACTAAGACAGTTTATAAATGCCAAGGTAAATTCCTACCCATCTAGTAACCCTAATGGAGACAGATGTCCAAATTCGTAGTACAAAGGGTGTGACAAAGTTGCAAAGATACTTATTTTTCTAAACCACTTAGCCAATATATTGCGGGCTGTTTCCAATCAATTCGTTACGTTAAGAACATGTTCTTTTATCTTAATAGGACGAGTCAATCCCCAAACAAACGCTGAAACTGGCACAGTTACTGTTGTAACCTAATGAGTTGTGGTTCAAGTTGAAATCAACAATGCTTCGGAATTTCTAGGACCAACGCTTAGATGTTGTCCTAATTAATTATAGATTGCATTAATTTGTATGATTATATTATACATATCAATGGATCTCATCTGTCGTTCTGTTTTTTTTAAATATACTTCTTCATAATGTTATTTTATATTGTATTTAAGATGGCTTTATTGATTGAAATAAACTGCGTTCTTATTGTAGAAAATATATATAGCCACTGCCCTTAAAGCAAAGAGCCGGGTATTAAGGTGACACTTGAAAAGTTCTATTTTCTATTTGAATGGAAGCTTGTTTGGATTAGAAAAAATATATTGTAGTCAGTTAGATTAGGGATTGGATCCAAAATATAATCAAACGGACGAATATCTAGAAATCCCGTCATTTTTAGCATTTCATTCATCACCAGTAGCTCACGTCGTGTTTGCAAGCTGTCGCAACCTGGGGTCAGTGCTGACTATTATATATCTTAAGTAAATAATTACTTGGTTATACGATGTCGTGCGACCTTCAGTGGCATTTGTTAATTTTTATGTGTCATCCGCTAATGTATATGACCTAGGTTTCGCTGCCCGTTCGGTATTTGTATCGGCTGTGTTGCCTTCGAATTGTTGACTGATTTCGTTTACATTTTTTATCTAAAATGTTGATTAAGTTGAGGTTATGTTTAACTTTAAAGTTTGTGAAATCTATGAATTCTCGATTGTCAGATAATTATATCCAAGTCGGCCTACTGCCTATAATTATGTGATTTATCTGTGCAACTTGTTGTCTGCCTGCCATTATTATTTAAAAAGGCAATATATCCATACTTAATAATAAATTCGAAAGTAACTCTGTCTGTCTGTATTATACCTTTTCACGCCTAAACCACAGAACGGATTTCGACAAATTTAGCAAGGAGATAGGACACCCTGGAGATGGATACAAGCTACATTTTATAGACAAACCGCGCGGGCGAAGCCGCGGGCGGAAGCTAGTTTACTATATCGTTCAAAATAACCGTTACTGTCATCCTGAGGGCAGGTTATAGATCAATTACCTTTAAGTATGAGCATGAGATAAGCAAAAACAAAGCCAACAAAAAGCCGGCGTTTAACGGTGTTATTTGTAAGTTTGTAACCTACTTACAAATAGTTGTATAGTTGTTGTAGACACACCACGTGTGTGCAACTCATTACAATTTCCGTCAATGAACAAAGAAAATTAGTTATGTGGAACACGTTTGTACGAAATATATCCGTAAATGTCTGGTCTAATATTTCGTCTTTGTTAGGTTTAAGTTGCAAATCGTTATAATTATTAGCTATAATTATGTTTGGTAATTAGTAGGTTTTTTGGAAACTGTCTTTTTCTTTTTCAAATCCTGGAAGTGTTAAGTGGTTTATGCCTTGTTTTTGCGCAAGTTCCAATAGAAATGAGTCGACACTTTTCATTCTTGATGATGCTGAAGAGGATGGACCATAGAGTTCGTTGTGCAACAACATTTCTGGGATCTACCTGCCAATACAAAGGAGTTATGATTATGACAAGATTATGTACATGTAGTTATGTTCAATTGTTCACCAAAGGATATTTTTAACGAATAATTACAATCTAAATCAAAAGACATATAATCGAAATCAGAACTTTTTGAATGTCAAAATTACATTTATTTATAAGACAGTCCCTCAAACCGCCCTCCATTCACAACTTCCTAAAGCTTTAGCTGGGAAGAAGAAGTGGCGCAACAAACTCCCCAGCAGAAATACTTACTTATATTAATTATTTCATTGATGTCTCGGAAAGACTTTTCAAAATTAACATTCATTCGGCCTTCACCCTCATCCGGTATTGTTGCTTTGGACCAAAATTTACATATAGCCTTCGCTCCTCACACATCTGGAAGCATCCACAACTTTTAGAAAAAGTAGACCAAATTATTAGAAACTAACCTCAATCCTTAATGTGGCTCTGGACAACCGAGCGTGGCAGCAAGCCACACTCCCCATTCGCTTGGGTGGTCTCGGCGTTCGCAAAATTTCAAGTATAAGTTTATCGGCCTTCCTTTCCTCAGTCCACAGTACCGATAAATTAACCAGGAACATTTTATCTTCCTCACTGGTTGATTTTGAGGTACCGTGTTTGGCTGATGCGTTGAACGCTTGGAAAATGGATTGTCCCAATACGGATTTGCCCGACAACCCGTCCTCCCAGAGACGGTGGGATGTGCCGCTCTGCAGTATTATACGGAATACCCTGATAAACACGTCACCTAATATTGTTGAGCGTGCCCGTCTGCTGGCTGTGGGAGAATGGGAGTCGGGCTTATGGCTTCAGGCGCTCCCGTCATCCACCATAGGTACTATGATGGATGACTCATCGTTTCGGCTCGCTACATGTCTCCGCTTAGGCGCACCTTGTGTTGCTCCGCATCGGTGTCACTGCAGCGAAGCTGTCGACAGTCTCGGGCACCATGGCCTGTCCTGCTACAGGAGTGCAGGCCGCATAGCACGGCACGCCAGCATCAACGATATTATTCGTCGAGCCCTTGTCACCGCCGGCGTACCAGCTGTATTAGAACCAAACGGCTTAGTACGTGACGATGGGAAGAGACCAGATGGCATGACGTTGCTGCCTTGGAAGGTGGGTAGGCCTCTGGTGTGGGACGCAACGTGTGTCGACACCCTTGCGCCATCCCATGTTCCTAGCACGGCGGGCTGTGCTGGCTGCTGAGACCCTCAAGCGGCGCAAATACTGTAACCTTGTGGGCAACTACAGTTTTGAGCCGTTTGGGGTCGAAACGTTCGGGTCATGGGGCCCGAGTGCGCGTCTCCTTTTTAAGGAAATTTCTCACCGACTAGTCGATACTTCACGTGACCAGAGGGCTGGCTTGTTCTTTGGCCAAAGAATTAGCATTGCCATTCAACGTGGCAATGCTGCCAGTCTTCTGGGCACGTTTCCGGATGACAGCGATGCGGACGAATACTTCGACGCCTGAGGGTCCCTTTGTTTTTATATCTTATTAGCTAAATCAGAAAGTGAGCTTCATCTAGATATTTATTGTACTTATCTGTTTAGATTGGTTACTATAAGTCTGAAGGAACAAAGTAAATAAAACGTATCGTAGTTAGGTTAACAATCTTATTTATCAAACCTATAATTACTGTCGCATCACTGAAGTAGTAAATTCATATCGTAAATCAAAATTCTGTAATCCTCAATCGATACAAAATCCATAGAGTTATCTCCATCATCGAATGATAATATTACCATACAATTAATTCTGCACATTCTAATAGTGTGCCAAAACTATTGTTTGCGCCGTAACGAGTAATTAAATGCCCACTAACGCCGACGCGTGCGAAATTATTTATTGAAGTAATTAATATGCTTGCACCTACTGCTAAATGAATGAAGATTTTGGTGGTTGCAGTCACGTTTCACTTGTAAAAGAAACGCCTCCCGTCTTTGATTGCAAAACAAAAGTATAATATGACCCCACGAATTCATTAGGTAATCCATTTTATAGAATAAATAACATTTTAATCATACTGAAAACGCCGATTCATAAGCTATTTTATTTAAATATGGGTGATTTTCTGCAACTGTAAAAATAACTTTGTAATTGATAAATAATAATAATAATAAAAATTTATTTTCCAAAAGTAATGTACAGTCACGGACTTTAATTGATGAGCCACCTGGCACTGTTTGTGTTTTAGCCGTGTAATGCAAATCGGGTTTATTCGGTTCCCGACACGCAAAGTCATGTCTTCGTATTAGAAGAAGAAAATTATATTTCATATCTTTACCGGTTGGCTAACCTGAGAGCCAGAACTGCAAACTTGACAGCAGAGTGACTACCCAAAGTCAACCAATTGCAGGTCTAGAAACATTAACCTAGCAACGATTGTTTATCATTGCTAGGTTACTGTTGCGATAGTAACGTTAGCGTACGGATAAATATTAAAAGTCATTTCGACAAGTTACTTCAACTGTCACTGTCTTCAGTTAAGTTTTCAGAATTATCGAGTTAATGAGCTATTCAAAGGAGGTCGATATCAAATAGATTTGATAAACTTAACGTAACATTGTATTTATTTTTAAATTATTAGTCAACCTCTATGGGTAAGACTTATTTCCGATTAAAAGTAATTTATTTGTCATCTTGTTTACGAGCATGCGATTTGAGTTCGTGTTTAATCGTGTAATCTCGTGAATGTATGAAACTGCAAAATTGAAAAGTTTGAAGGTGGCTCGTCAATTAAAGTCCGTGACTGTACATAGTAGGTATGCGCGTCATTTACAGTGTAGGACTTACAAGTGCATCGAAATTTGATCAATGACCCCCATGCTGGGTGGAACCTGTGTTACAGGGGTCATCCATCCATAGTATTACTAGTATTTATCTTTGCGATTTTTAATAATATTCTTCCTTTAGTATTTTCATATATTTGTTAAATAATGTACGGTGGTACGAAACCCTTCGTGTGCGAGTCCGCCTCGCAATAGGCCGGTTTTTTATTTGGTCTGAGGTTAAATCAGTTTTTTTATTCATTTATTTTCTTTTTTCCGAGTTAAACAACAAGATGTATTAAAGTTGTTAAGTTGTAGTAGCTGCATTTGCAAACACTACATTATTATTGTATTTTTAATGACCACCTTGACAATTTTTTTAAATAGATTTTAATTATCTAATGATTAATTAAAAATATATTTTAGTGTAAAATAATTTCAAATAAATAATGTTTGAATGTTCATCGGAAGAAAAACATTTATAAGAAAAAACAGCAATCCGCTTTTTGCGTACATATCAGAAATATAGGGAGGGACTAAGCTTGTGTAAGGGGTTAAACATGGGCCTTATGACCGGTCTTGTGGAATGTTGCCATAAAGCCCACCCTTGGCTATCGCAGTATACGGCACTATAATGTTTTTATTAGAAAGGAGGAAACTGCTATCATCCGCTTTACCTTCATTGCAGTTTTTGTCTTATACGTATGATGAAAATACAGTAATTAACCCATGTATTCAATTGTTTGAAATAAAGGAGGACCGGACAAAATGGTCTCCACGACCAATAACAACTAGACCTATGTCATTAGATAGGCATTTTAATATAGAGCAACAACTACTATGGCGGCTCTTTTGAAATCGCTGTGTGAAAAAAGTTGTGGCGATGTTTCGCAGGACGGACCTAGACACTATGTTATCGGAACACTTGAATATTAATAATTTCTAGTGGTCTACTTTGAATATTTTCAAATGTATGCGATGATAATCCAATAATTTCAATAATATAGTACCATCGAGCTGATCTGATGATGGATCTGGACGCTAGATGATGGAACTCTTGAACAGCTACTAGTACACCCATCGAGTGTGGGCTCATTAGATGTGGCTCAACGAGTCCTGTCCATATTACCTGATGACGAGGACCTGATGGCTGACCTGGACCTTAGATAACAGAACTCTTGATTATAGCTTCTAGTATACCCATCGAGTGTGGGCTCATTACATATATCTCAACGAGTCCTGTTCATTTTACCTGATGACTAGCCTAGACACTTAATTGGTCCCATTGAGTTGGTCTGATTATGAACCTGGACGCTAGATAACGGAACTCTTGAATAGCTACCAGTAAACCCATCGAGTGTGGGCTCATTAGATGTGTCTCAACGAGTCCTGTTCATTTTACCTGATGACTGACCTGGAACCTTTAAATGTGTCACTCAAACTCGGTGGCTTTACTAGTAGCCACTAGTAAAGCCACCGAGTGTCGACTCATTAGACGTGTCATAAGGAGTCCTGTTCATTGTATCTGATGTAGAGCACCTGATGGTTGGCCTGAAAGCTGTATAATGAAGTTCTCAAACTCAGTGTTTGTTTTTTACATTTAGCACATACGCAAGTACGTTTTTGCGATTATTATGGATGACGGTATGTATAAAACTGTTTACTATTCCATTTGTTTTTTTTATTATAAAGACTATGTTTGACCAACAGCGCAAAACGCAAAGTAGGTAGACATAGGGGTGTGAAGGTTGAACTTGTCCATGAGTATATAATTATGCCTCGGCCAAATAGTCTCCTTTCAGTCGACACAAGATAAGTCAATGAAAAACCATATGAAAGGACGAAACTCATGGACATGAGCATGCTTTCCACACTCACCTATAATATGGAGCTCAAACGTGGTCGTTAACAAAGCGTCAAAAGTCCGCACTCACGGGGTCAGCCAGCGAGCAATGGGACGAAGTATATGTATTCTGGGAGTCGAAACTTACTGTCCGTATAAGAAGCAGGTCATCGTCATCAAGTAAAATGAACAGGACTCGTTGAGACACTTCTAATGAGCCCACACTCGATGGGTATACTAGAAGCTAATCAATAGTTCTGTTATCTAGCGTCCGGATCAGTCATCAGGTCCTCGTTATCTGGTAAAATGAACAGGACTCGTTGAGACACATCTTATGAGCCCACACTCGATGAGTTTACTGGTAGCTATTCAAGAGTTCCGTTATCTAGCGTCCAGGTTCATAATCAGACCAACTCAATGGAACCATGTAGGTATCTAGGTCAGTCATCAGGTAAAATGAACAGGACTCGTTGATACACATCTAACGGTTCACTAGTAGCTATTCAAGAGTTCCGTTATCTAGCGTCCAGGTCAGTCATCAAGTCCTCGTCATCATGTAAAATGGATAAACTTGCTGAGACACGTCTAATAAGCTCAAACTCGATGGGTTTACTGGTGGCTATTCAAGAGTTCCGTTATTGAAGCGTCCAGATCCATAATCAGACCAGCTCAGTGATTCCATATTATTATCAGAATACATATACATTTGCAAACATTCAAACTATGATCACCAGAAGTGATTAACTATTCAAAGGTTTCAATTATCTAGCGTCCAGATCAGTCCTGCGAAACATCGCCACAACTTTTTTCACACAGCGATTTGGAATGAGCCGCCACATTAGTTATTGTATTATATTAAAATACCTATCTAATGGCATATGTGTGGTTGTTATTGGTGCTGAGACCAGCTTCCATATATTCTTGCCGATCCTCCTTTGCAATTCTGCAATTTTTATTACAAATAATGATTAAAAGCGAATAACATAAAGGACAACTAGCCATTACACATAATAACCAATCAGCCAACAAAAACAGTTGAAGACGACTGTGTTGACTTAATTAAATCATTGTTAGTGACAAAATACTTCATCAATGTCATTGTGTGGTTCAAGTTACAAGGTTGACGCGAATATTACGCGATATTTTGAATTGAGATGATTAATAGACTTATTAGTAGTTGGATTAGGAATATTAGGATAAAGCATTAATCAATGTTGCTTGTCAAAATTAATGTTAATTATTGATTATTAAACTTATTGTTAATAATTGCGGTTAATGAAGCAATACAAAATAATGATACTGTATATTCATGCTGTTATGAGACAGGTTCTTTATTAAGTCAATTTAATCAGATGCATTTGTTAATTAGCAATTTTGCAATAATAACGCATGGAACTTTTTTAACTAACAACAATCATATACCTATGTAATCCTGTATGAAACTACAATAAAATATCAATTAAAATATGACATCACATAACTCACTAGTCGATTATCCTTGAAAAGAGTGGCCCTTGCCTTTTACTACACCATGTAAAAACGTATAAAGCAACAAGAAGCCTACTTAATTTCCCAACATCGAATAAACCCATAATACATCGATTAATTTAAAACAAAACTGGGCAATAAATTCGTCCATAAAATTTTACGGCAGTTGACGAAAGCTTTTACCTTGGGCCAAACGACATACAAGTAGAATTCTACCAGTGCCAACCTGAGTGCCTTGAGCCTCTTCAACGAAATATGTTTCACTGACGCATAAGCGAACACTCGTAAATACCATTTGTATGGTAATTGTTTTTTAATACATTTTATTATTAAAAAGGTTTTTTTCATATGAGATTATTGATTGTAAATCGTCGCGGCAGTTGAGAGTTTTTGGTTGGAGGCGCCTGTGGAATTTGCCTTAGTTATGTTGTTCAAGTAAGATTGCTTACTTGTCTTAATCTTACTTGCTGAGGAACTCAATTATTTCTCAGTGACAATAGTGCCTTTTGAGACATTCGTAGATTACTCATAATAAGTTTTATTGTTGATCAAACAGATAACATCTTGAACTTTTAACTTTTAAACATTAACTATGAAGAATATAATAAAACTGTGGGAACTAATCTGTTTGATGCTTTTTAAAGCAGAAACACAACTAATTGATGAAACATTTTTGTCAGGCGCTACTAAAAATACCTTCACTTCGTAAGCACCTTTTAAATAAATTTTATATTTACTATTATATTACAATGGGAAAAACTTACACTTTGATGGAATAATTTAGTTAAGTCTTGGCCTTGACCCAATTTTAGTACAAACTAGCATAAAATACAGGATGTCATCTAACGAAGGGCGTTCCCGTTAACCTGGTATAGCGTCTATAGATGCTAAAAAAATATTACCATAAAAAAAGACGTTTTTTTGTTTTTTTTTTTGTAGTAAAATATTTACAAAATATATTACATTGATACCATTACATTGGAAAAGAACCACTCTGTACATGCACACTTGTCACATTTGTCTTTCTACGTTGAAATACCAGTGTGCGTGTACAGAGTGTTTCTTTTATTTATCAATTTAATAGTTTTGTGAATATTTCACTACTTATATAATATAAAATAAAATGTTGGGTGGTAATATTTTTTTTTAGCATGTAGGTATGTACGCTATTCTATTGCAGGTTAACGGGAACGCCCTTTGTTAGTTAACACTAGCTGCGCTCCGCGGTTTCATACACGTAAGTCTCGATCCCGTGAGAATATCGGGATAAAAAGTATCCTATGTGTTAATCCCGGTTATAAACTATCTATTTGCCAAATTTCATCCAAATCAATTCATCCGTTTTTGCTTGATTGAGTAACAAACATTCAAACACACAAACTTTCACATTTATAATATTAGTAGGATTTCATCCAAATCAATTCATCCGTTTTTGCTTGATTGAGTAACAAACATCCAAACACGCAAACTTTCACATTTATAATATTAGTAGGATACTAGATGAGAGTGGCCACATAGAATTCCAATCAAATTCTTCTTTTTTCGAATCATTTGGGAGAGTAACTATGACAAAACAAAATACACCTCCTACTTGATGATGATGACTTTACAAGTAAACAAAAAGTTTACTTGTAAAGTCATCTCTTTACAAGTAAACTTTTTGTTTACTGTTACAAAAATTAATCTCAGATGACATAAAATTATTAATATAATTAGAAATAATTGAGTATTAGATGGTTTTAAGGTGAAATGGAAACCTCAATCTAGGATTATAATAGATTTAATTCTGGATAAATTTCTCACTTATTACACCAATGACATATATTACATTCCGCTGAGAGATTTGGAGCCACACAAAACTTCAAACTCAAAAGACGTTTTACTTGACATGCAAGTGACAACTTTGTATTCGTTTACAAATGCTCCAATACTAGGCCTTAAACTAATACAATATTAATTAACAAATACTAGGCCTCAAAACAAAGGTATAACTGTATCAGAACGCGCACAACAAACATAGGTATGGTTAATGCATAAAGTTAACATTTCAATATTTGAGACACAAACTTTAAATGTTTCTCAGCAGTTAAAGGTTTTGTTAAAACATCAGCCAACATTTCTTCAGTACAAAGATATTCTAAACCAACCTGTTTCTTTGTTACCAAATCTTTTACAAAGTGATGTCTTATATCAATATGCTTTGACCTCGCATGAAATACAGAATTAACACAAAGTTTCTGAGCTGACTGATTGTCATTTAACAACAAAACTTTACAAACAATACCAGTACATTCAGAAATAAATGTTTTCAGAAACATAGCTTCCTTACAAGAGTCTGAAATCGCCATATACTCAGCCTCTGTACTTGAGAGTGCCACTGTACGTTGTTTACGGCTTTCCCATGAAACTATAGACTTTCCAATACAAAATAAGTAACCAGTGTAGGATCGACGATCCACCTGATTGGCCCCCCAGTCTGCATCAGTGAAACCCATAATATCCATTTCACCTTTCTGAAAAATAAGGGAATAATCTACTGTTCCTTTCAAATACCTCAAAACCCTTTTTGCCGCTTTGCAGTGACTTTCACCAAAACAGTTGTTGAACTGGCTAAGGTAGCTGACACTGTGAGAGATATCAGGCCTGGAACATACAGATAAATACATCAAATAACCAATTAGACTTCTATAATCAAAATTACATTTTGAATTATTTTCCTTCTGTAACTTTATTCCAACCTCCATTGGAGTTTTCATTGGTTTGCAATCTGACATATTGAATTTATCTAATATTTTCTTTCTGTAACTCGACTGATCCAAGGTGAAGCTCCCATCAGCTGTTTTTTCTATTTTCATACCTAAAACATGATGAGCTGTACCTAAATCTTTCATCTCAAATTCTTCCATCAGTCTCTTCTTTATCACATTTCTTTGTTGTGATGTTTTTAATGTAAATAACATTATATCATCGACATAAAGTGCAATAATTATGATTTCACCCTCATAATTATATATAAACACATGGTTCTGAAGATAACCTCTTAAACTTCAATTTATGGGTTAAAACATCATTTATCTTCTTATACCATTGTTTCGCCGACTGTTTTAAGCCATAAATTGCTTTATTCAGCTTATAAACGTTCTGCTCACATCCTTTTACCACATAACCTACTGGTTGTTCCATGTAGACTGACTCTTCTAGGTCCCCATTGAGAAATGCAGTCTTTACATCAAGATGCTCAACCGTCATGTCGTACTGAGCAGCCAGAGCCAATAGTATTCTAATTGTTGAATACCTTACTACCGGTGAAAATGTTTCATAGTAATCTACTCCATACTTCTGCGTGTATCCTTTTGCCACCAAGCGAGCCTTATACTTGAGTAACTCTCCATTCAATCCTCTCTTTTTGCTGAAAATCCACTTGCATCAATCGAGATTTAAATGTTAATGACATTGTTCGTTGCATAAGATATAATATGATTAATAGGTACGCACGATGTCAAATGGTTGTCCAAAGCCAAAGTTACGAAATTAATCTTGGCCGTGACACGGAGAATTAAGTTATGTACGATTAGGAGAGAAGATTATCCACAATTTAATAAAAATCCTTTAATTTGTGCACGAACTATGAATTATTGTGATGAATAGAAAAAAAAAATCTCAAAAGCTTCTTATGACGCTTATTTGAATATTGGACGTTGCTTCCGTTTAATTCATTTGTTTTAAACTAAATATTTTAGTAATGGTTGCTTTTACCCAATTAACTAATTTAAAAATTCTCTGTTATTCCAGAGGCTCTCACTGCACCTGGCAGTGGTGCTGCTTGCAGTGTACCACACCTGCAAGGCAGAGCGTCAAACTCGAGCTATCCAGTTTGGCTCAGTCCAAAACTATGCGGTGCTCGGCTCCCCCATCTCCGCAAACCTAGACGAGGATGGGTACTTCTACCCGAAGCCGAAGGTTCCCTTCCCTCCACCGCCACCACCACCAACAAGGCCGCCACCTCCACCAGTAACGAGGCCTCCGATAACTCAAGCAACAGGATACGTGTATGAAACTCCGCGCATACCGTTCCCTCCGCCAACGAGGCCTCCGCCACCACCGCCACCGCCACCAACAAGACCTCCTCCCCCTCCTCCACCACCCCCAACAAGGCCCCCGCCACCACCACCACCGCCACCAACTCGACCTCCCCCGACCTACATACCCCCAACCACAGGCTATTCGTATGAAACACCACGCATACCTTTCCCACCCCCAACAAGGCCTCCACCCCCACCACCACCACCACCAACTCGCCCTCCTCCCCCACCACCACCGCCACCAACTCGCCCTCCTCCTCCACCACCACCACCGACTCGTCCCCCTCCCCCACCACTGCCGCCAACAACCAGGCGCCCACTAACGTACCCAACCTACAGTACCATCTACGACAATTTTAGAACCACAGGCTACAGCTACCCAACCCCAGCAGTGCCGTTCACTTATCCAACAACGACACGAAGACCTCCGCCACCGACGCCTCCTCCTACCAGACCAACTTACAGAACACCCGCAACATACCTTCCTCCACCACCACCAACTAGGCCACCACCAACTCCTCCTCCACCACCAACTAGACCCCCTCCACCACCACCCCCACCGCCGACTAGACCGCCTCCTCCTCCACAAACAACAAGAAGGCCACCACCCCCACCAACACGCCCACCAACCTACCCAACTTACAGTACCATCTACGACAATTTTAGAACTACAGGCTACAGCTACCCAACCCCAGCAGTGCCGTTCACTTATCCAACAACGACCAAAAGACCTTACGTTCCTCCTGTAACGCAGCCGACTACGCAGAGAACGTTCCCTCCCATAACGTATCTGCCTCCGACTACGACACGAAGACCTCCGCCACCAACGCCTCCTCCTACAAGACCAACTTACAAAACACCCGCAACATACCTTCCACCACCACCACCGACTAGGCCACCACCACCTCCTCCTCCACCACCAACTAGACCCCCTCCACCACCACCCCCACCACCGACTAGACCGCCTCCTCCTCCACAAACAACAAGAAGGCCACCACCCCCACCAACACGCCCACCAACCTACCCAACTTACAGTACCATCTACGACAATTTTAGAACCACAGGATACAGCTACCCAACCCCAGTAGTGCCGTTCACTTATCCAACAACGACACGAAGACCTCCGCCACCAACGCCTCCTCCTACTAGACCAACTTATAGAACACCCGCAACATACCTTCCTCCACCACCACCGACTAGGCCACCACCACCTCCTCCTCCTCGAACAACTAGACGCCCTCCACCACCACCACCCCCACCACCTACTAGACCGCCTCCCCCACCACCTACTAGACCGCCTCCCCCTCCACCAACAACGAGAAGGCCACCACCCCCAACAACACGTCCACCAACCTACCCAACCTACAGTACCATCTACGACAATTTTAGAACCACAGGCTACAGCTACCCAACCCCAGCAGTGCCGTTCACTTATCCAACAACGACACGAAGACCTCCGCCACCGACCCCTCCTCCTACCAGACCAACTTACAGAACACCCGCAACATACCTACCTCCACCACCACCAACCAGGCCAACTTACTTACCACCGCCGCCACCAACAAGGCCTCCTACCCCACCACCAACAAGACCACCACCCCCACCAACTACGAAGGCACCTACATATCTCCCACCACCGCCTCCGACTAGTCCCCCGACTAGGCCTCCACCGCCACCGCCACCCCCAACTAGGCCTCCCACATACTTGCCACCACCACCCCCGACAAGACCTCCAACTAGGCCTCCACCACCACCAACAAGGCCTCCTACGTACTTACCGCCACCACCCCCAACTAGACCGCCAACACCACCTCCAACTAGACCCCCACCCCCACCAACACCACCGCCATACAAAACAACAGGCTATGACTACCCAACACCTAAAGTACCGTTTACCTTCCCGACTACAGCCAGACCTCAAACACAACCCCCAATATACCTTCCACCCAGCACTACTAGGCCACCAGTCTACACAACACAAGCACCGGTTTACATTCCCCCATCGACAACTAGACCTCCAGTATACATTCCTCCTTCAACAACTAGGCCACCAATCTATTTACCCCCTCAAACCACAAGGGCACCTTACACTCGGCCGCCAGTGTACATTCCTCCTCAAACATCCAGGGCCCCGGTCTACATTCCTCCTTCGACGACAAGAATACCATACACGACTCGACCGCCTTACATTGAAGACAAAGGCTATTTTTACGACAAACCATTGGTACCATTCGTGTTTTAATTTAGTTTAGTTTAACTAGAAACTTGATGCACCAAAATTTAAATAATGTAACAAGAAAGATATACCTGAAAAGCAACAATGTTTTGTTGTGGGTGCGATTCCAACTCGGATAGAGTGTTATTGTATTTTTCATATAGAAAAGTTCTAATTACAAGCTTTATTTTAATAGTCTGAAGTTGGAATCGCTGCTTTTTAGGAAATGAATACGATCACATAGTAAAGAAGTTAATTATTATAACAATAGTACACATCGTTCGATGATGATAAATTCGAATAATTTGGCGAGAAACTAAAATGATCTAGCGAAATATGTTTAATAACACCAAATAAATGGACATACTCATTATTATTGGAAAATAAACTCAGAATTTAGTCAATTAATCAGACTAAAATCTAGCTCAGTGATGTGCTGTCGACAATCTAATAGAACCTTTAATAATTTTGGTGCAATCCAGCAAAGATTTCAATCGTAGATTTGCCCTGCCGTGTCAAAAGATGGTCGCGTTTCTGTTTCGTTTTGACACTTTTGACACACACAATGTCGCAGAGACATGACTTGATTGTCATAGAAACGCCAGTAGTAATGTGTGAGCTCAGCTCACTCTTCTCAATATGGACACTTTTTCGCGTGACTAAGTACGGTGAGGGCAAATCTAACGATTTAAATCTTTGCAATCAAGTGTAATAAGTTGCCATAAAAATTGTGATACCAAACAAGTACTACGTACTTACAGTCGCAATAATATTATAATTAATAATATCTTGTTAATAATGTTTGTTTATGTATTAGTAACTAGTTATATTATTATTATGTAACGGTAATACTCAAAAATGAAACGCGGAATCACTGCCTTTAACTAATTCTACGTGTAAGATTGTAAAATATTTTTTTTAATAAAAAAAATGAGAAATAAGTGTTTGGTTTGATTTTATAAATCAGCAATACAACTATCTAAGTTCATGAAAGTGCCAAATGTCATGATTTCATGAAATAGTCATTCAATAGACTTACATGAGCTTAGAGAGTTGTATTGCTGATTTTAATGTTTATAATTCTGTAAATCCATATTTGTTACGAGCGCTAATAATATTTAGATCAACATACAACCTGATACTGATATTGCAAAAAACGTAAGAAAATTTGAAATTCGCGGGCCACCCTAGCGCATCCCCCCCCTTAAATTGAGAAAATAATGATTTCTTAGGTCTTTTCTTACCTATTCATACAAGCTTATGATAATATTTCTGTGAAAGTATGAGATCATAAAAATAAGCAAAAATATTCAACCAAAAACGAAGTTTAACTTTGCTAACGTTTTTTCCTAATAAATCAACAGAGATCGTTGAAGCGCGAAGTTCGACGACGCACTATTCATTTATCACCGGCGTTAATGAATGCGGTTCGACTTAGGAATTCCAGAGTGTTCCAAAGTGAAAGAAACTAACGACAGCTTGATGTATTAGAACTGCTATGAAACGATCGACCAGAGTATAATAAGTACATCGATCATTGTTTAAAACTAATATGCAAAATAACCGTCGAAATTGTTCGCTAGGTGATGTGTCTTATTCATACAGTTCTCTATACAGGTCTATTCAATCCTTAGCTGTACAATGACCACATTATTATGTAATGTCCAAACACAATGTGATTTGTTTAATGAATAACCACCTTACAATTATAATCAGCCTATAACATTGTCTCCACCTGTTGGGACACAGGCCTCCTCTATTCGGAGCAATGGGACGGGGGGAATGAATATAAATGAATTTAAGTCATCACATTTGTGAATATTTAGGTAGACAAGTATAGTCCTGCCTATTATGTGTGTTGCCTATGCAAAAGATAGACCCAAGCTATTCTTCCCTGCCTGCAGGGGTTGTAAAAGGCAACTTAGTAAACTATACAAATAGCATGACCAGCAGTTTCCGTCATTTATTTAGAAGCCTGTGATCAGCAAAGGATACTCATCATCTACCTAGCCTTTTCCCGTGTTAGGGTCAGCTTCCAGTCTAATCGGATGCAGCAGACCTCCACAACATGATGACAGTGTAAAAAAAAATATATTTAAGTAGTAACATCGATGGTGCGGTCACAGTATAATAAAGTAAGGTGCGGTTCATATTCTTAACGTCATACCTGAATTATTTAGACGAGCAAGTCATCATAAATTTTCTCTACATCCGCAGAGAGTCTATATATTTTATTATAATGGGGTTAGGGTTAGGTTAGTTAAATGGAAGAGGACGGCCGAAACGCAACGTTTTGAACTTTGCCCTGCAAAGGTCATAAGATATCTAGCTGGCATAATTATAAATTATTTATTAGTGTCTTCTAGCTAAGTAAGTCAAAATATTATTGTAAAATTAATATCAATGGTTGGGGTTCAAAGTCAAAGTCAAATAATTTATTTCAGTTACAAAAAACGTACGTCAAAAACAAAGAAATATAACTGATTATCCAGTTGCCCCTTCCAAAAATTAGTTTTCGTATGGAGAAGAATGGGAAAGAAACTCCACCGTTACTCTTTTAAAAACTGTACATACACATAATAGGTAAAAAGAATAAAAAATTAAGCGATGACAAATAAATTAATAAAAAAATACAGAGAAATATAGAACCTCCTCGTTTTTGGAAGTCGGTTAAAAAGTCAAAGTCAAAGATAGGCTATTAATTGACGCTTTCTTTTATGACTACAAAAAACACTACGTTTTGTTTGTTTACCCTGGCGCACATTACACGTAACACCAGTTTCCTCAGAGAGAGTACAAAGCAACAATGTATCACGGTCCGTCATAATAAATCGAATAACACCCGTTATTAGTTGCTGCTCATCATTTACACGTTATCGACGCCTGCATGGATTGGAAAGTTCATTAAAATTGTAATAGTATTAATGTGTAGCTAAGGCACCTATGCAATGGCTTTGATGTAATAAACATTGTACAATACGCAGTTGAGATCTCTAAAGTCATGAAGAGTCAATCTGAACAGATGAATCTGATCCAATGGACACGACACGAAACGATCACACTTTTAAACAATATGCTTCTATTACATACCATTCCAGTCATCGTAGGCGATTGATCTATAGGCCATTATACCCACACACGATACAGATCAGTACCATAACCCTCAGAACTAGTCCGTTGTACCTAGCCCTCACCCATATTAACAACATTTTGCTGTATGACAAATCCTTAGATATCTTTGCGAGTACTGAACTGAGATTCCTGAACACTGCAACTGGAGTCCATTGCCACTCCCAGTACAATCTCTTTGGAGTGACTAAATTAAATTAGTGTATCTTGCTACTTACTAATAATTTATTGCCAATTCTATCTAATTTTATCGAATCTTGATTAATTTCAATAATTGTATTTCATCGAATTTTGTCTAGTTTATAAGTTATGTTAATCTAATTTTATATGTAATTCCTAACATATATTGACCGTTAACTTATATGTGTGGTGCAACTGTAAATATAAGTTGGTTGTTTAAGTAAAATCAGGCGGATTCGTAGGTGCTATAGTAGCCCCTACACATTAGGTACCTGCGCCAATTAAAAAAGTTTTGTTTTTGTGGGCAGAACACCGAACGGTTCTGCCCACAAAAGATAAATTGCGTCTTGCGTCAAAACAGTTTTATTCGATCTTAGACAACTTCGACAATGAGACTGTTTTATAGCTACAAAATAGTCTCATTTTAGTTTGCACCATCATTGTTTTCATAGAATGATAGTCTGTCTCTAAGTGTCCAACTAAACTACTAAACAATTGACGTAATGAGAGCGGTGCATATACGTACAAAAAGTTGCAACGCCTGAAGAAGGCCGCTAAGTGATAAATAAGTGCTTGCTGTGACAATTTTAAGATCTAGATTTGTTCACTTGGTTTGCAAATAGATCGTTTAAATATTCCAAAGTCCTTAAAGCTATGTAAAGAATAAATAGTATGACGTATAGCCTCCGAAATTATCAGGTAGGTTCCTCTGTAAGAGAAAGTTAAAAGACGAAACAGAAATAATACCTAGAGAGTTTTAAATGTTATGTTAACGAAACCACAGACAATAGCTAAACTAAAGTACCTGATCAAAATATAGCTCACAGATTGAGACTTCTAACACCCAAATTATATCATATCTGTTAATCCCCCGAGAGTAAAGAGCGTAAAGCTAAATGAAACTCGATAATAACATATTGCTGTTGATAATTAAAATTGATAGCAAGACGTAGCGCTTCGCTCAGGCGCGGTAAGTGGGGCTCATTTGGTATCATCAAGCTGTATGTAGATTGTTATCTAGCACGGGTTGTTAGACCGGTCACACATAAGGTGCTGGAAATAGAAGCACAAGTATTAATTTGTTGTTTGACAAAAGGAGGTTAATATTACGGGAAAAGTTAAGTATCATGCGATTTTGAACCATTGGTGTAACTCTTATCTGCCAACTTAACTTGCCCTTCAAATGATTCTAATTGAGCTTATGACATTCGGTGTATTCCAAGACGTAATTAATACACTTCAGAACTAAGCTAAGAGGTCGCTTCATCATCATCTTCCTGCCCTTGTCCTGACGGTCAGTTGGGGTCGGCGCAACAGATTTCCATTCCCTCCTGTCAACCGTCACGCTATCATTCGCTAAAAGATCATTAAAGAAAAGGAGAGAGCTGCAGAAAAACATAATTATGAAAGAGGGCCCTTAAAAGCGTTCACCCTTCATCTTAATGTAACAGTACTTTTAACGACCGCACAAAGGACAGTAAGCAACAGAAATAAGCAGCTTCTTAGTACCTGGCTGGGTTGCGGGAAAGTCCGAAAGGGATACCGGGGCCCTTGGCAACAGGCAACTGAAGAAACACGGGTGGGTTTTAGTCAGTAAAAGTCTGACACTTCTCGTGCTCCGCCCAGAGCGGGAGAAGACATTTGATGTTTTCCAACCCTCAAAAAAAAAACAGCTTCTCAGTTTGCTTGTAATGAAGTCAACATTGACATTACCATTGTGTACTCTCACCCTAAAGTTATCCAGATTCATGATACACTGGAAGTAAAATTCACTTAAAATGAATAAGACATGTCAGATACGATCTTAATTCAATAATGTATAGTGCTATAACTTTCATGAGACACGTTTAATTTATTACTGTTTACGGTTTATGCACCACGTGTATGTTCCGAAAATGCTGATAAGTTTCTGACTCAAACGGAGACTAGAATAAAAACAATGATGGTGGCGTTTACTGAATTTGGTGGTTTTCGTGTTCGTTGAATTTGGCTTAAAATTATTATTGATCCGTCATTATATTAATACATTAGATGTACATTTACATTATGCATGTACATTTGTGGAGATTTTGATTATTCACTGAAAAAACTTAACAGCGACAATCTTTGTAGGGTGGCTGGTAGCAGCTGAATGAGACGAGCTAAATGGCTTGTGATTTAAGAGCAATGTGTCCTGCTGTGGACTGGTATAGGCTGATAATGATGACTTGAATAACTGAGCACTAGAATTATTTCCATGATCATAATTATTTTAATGTTGAGAGCAAAAGAGAACACAACAAAACTTAATAGTAGCCTTTATCTTACATTTACATTCACATTAAAACTGCAATTTTCTAACATAATTGTCATAAAAATAATCGCAATTGTCATAAAATCGGAAGTCCGGTTATATAACGCAACAATTCGACGTCAGAGCAATTGACAGCATACGACACTCTCTACTGTATTATATGTACAAGTGAGCCGAGCAATTTATGACATTAGTGCACATAAGATAAATAAAAATTGCTTGTTTAATTTTACGGTGTAACATAGTTATGTGAATATATTACACATAATTGTGATTTTCACTGGTGTTACGAATATTCGGTCGTGTGGGAGTGGTGGCCGGCACGCTCCAGTGCTTTACGTCCGCGCTTCGAGTTGGCTAGTGAGGGGAGAGGTAGATGTCGATATATTATGACTATATATCATACACAGTTTGCTGAAGTTAAGAGTCTAACTCAGTGGCGTTCTTTCCCAAATGCTATGTGGACTTGTGTAACGCAATAATAATAGTGATGATGATAATAGCCGAAGTGGATTGAATATGTACCAACGCTATGCTGAGATACTCATGTGAATATATGACATGAACGACAGAGTTATAGGTAAGACCACTAGTTAAAATAATCATTGATTTGATTTTATGATGACCACTAAACAATCTTGGGCCTTACCACAAAAATTTAGACGGTTGTAAAACGCGTGTCTAATGTCAGTTTTATGTCTGACTCCGAGAAATGTCATGTTTAAAAGGTGTTTAGACTAAACAACTATTAAACACGGTTTTGTGGTAATATGCATATGCTCCCAAGAAAGACCTGTCCACTTTTGAAATAAAGTCGAAATTGATTAGCGTCTTAAAAAAATACCACATCAACTATCGACATCACCAACCCCACCTCAACCCTACAATCTCAAAGGAAAACATTATCGTTGCGCGAAGAATCCGTCACATTTTCTAGTGCGAACGCGTTGGACGCGCGCGCAGCAAACAAACCATTCCTGCGGTAGTGATGTGTCGGTAACATGTCTAGTGAGAGTTCTGTGTCGTCCAATGGATCCCGGATCCGACAGTTCGGGTTATACAGGACTATCGATGCAAGAACTGAAGAGTTTCTGAGGTCGTCAAGGAAGCGGCAAATAAGGCAAGGATGTGCCTGCGCTGCCATATCTACGGCAATCACAGTTACCGTTGTTGTTGTGAGTGTGATTTTTGGATATATTTTTTCGAGTTTATCTTTGATATTTCGTTGTGCTTATGTTGTTTTTTGTGGGATCGTGTTAACTTTGTGTATATGCGCAGCTTTAAATAATATCATTGTGCTGAAAAAAATATGGCTGCAATACTTGTGCAGTTAATGTGCATCGTTTTGTAGCTGTTTGTGGTTTAATTTAATTTAAGATCCGTGCTTGGTGTCTTATTCGTAGTATGTTAGATGCCTTATTAGTTTTTCAATGAATCCCCAAACTTCATAAATAGGTACTACTACAAGGACTGTTTCTTATTTCCAGCTTTCATTATAAGTTATAAAATAAGAAGCTCTGCTAATCTAGCATGATTTACTGTAGTTAAAATTCAATAACACTCAAGTTTGGGAAACAAGACGGATTTTGGTGCTAATCACATTTTATCAATTTATTTTGTCATTAATAAATTGAACGAAGGAAATGGGCTTAACGACACTCTAAAATGGATTTACGAAAGGTTTCTTGACCACAGTGACAATTAGAATCAAAGATAGTTGAACAATGTATGTTTATAAATAAACACATTGTGACAATTATAAAAAACATTCATCACTGATCGGTCTATTGTCATATGTTAGACTATGTTAAGATGGTCGGCCAAACTCAAATTAAATAGTGACCAAAGTGAGATCATGTTTACTTTTAATAACATCATTATTCTATAGCCCTTCACTATCGTCATTGACTATCCGAGTTTGTTTTTGGCCGGCGTATTATATCTTCTTCTTCCTTATATCTCTAGTAGCCGCTATCTCAGTCATTACCTTTTTAGTCAATCATCTTTCAGGCAATCCATTCATCCATTAGTTTTTCCTCTACTCAAAAATCTATCATCCTTCTGTCCTTCTCCCAATTTATTTACTTATTTGCAATCAGAATAGCTCCGTCACTTTTTCTATTGTCATTATCTACATTACCTACCATCATATCAATTGTCTTTGCTGTGACTAAAAACTACTAAATGACTCTTCTAGTCTTTAGTTACACAGTTATAAAATGTCAATGTCAGGTTACTGGGAGTCGTAGAGTCTCTGCATTTAGATGACATCGCTGCAAAACAATAGCAAGTGTCGTGTTCCAATTTCTATGTTTAATTTTTTTTATTGATACCTAGTCAACCTTTTGGTATGCTTAGATTTTGGGACATGGATGTACATCCTCTAGTAAATAGTAATATTTTCGTAAAATTCTGAGAAACATCACATTCGCGTACATTTCGTTGTGACATCGTTGCGCAGTAATATGCGAAACACGTTATCGTTTGTGTACATAATTGCGCTTGTTGCTTTTTCTTTTCTTTTTTATTTTGTAAACACTTATTATACACCGATTAGTTATACGCTTCCTTTTATTAGCACGCGCCATTTTTTAGCTATTCGCGTAGAAATTGGAATATACTGATAGCGGACTTTTTTATGATTTCTTTCTAACACTTTCTGTACGTTTTTACAAGTTAATGCCTAATTGCTGTATTTTATCTTGCTTAATAAATAACTTCTTGTTGAACAAATGAACAAATTGATTGTTATTAATGATTCATGTGTTAGAAAAGTACTTATAATCATGAATGGTATCTATGCTATATACAGGGATGAATTCAACACCTATTGATAAATAAGTTTATGATATTATTATATAAGTAGTAGAAATATAATATGACCACATAACATCATCTAAATGGAATCATCGGCTAACTGCCTGGTAACATCTGCAATTTGAGGTTGACGCAAAAGTTGATCCAGAATATTGTTTTCTAAATAGACTCTTTTGATATTGTCCAGCATGTATTCACTATATTCTCTATTTCTGCTATGAATAACAGGAGTTTATTCAGACTGTACCACATTATAATTTAGTTTTTCAATATTTTTCTGAAATCATAATATTATGTAATAGTTAAAAACAAACAGTTTCACACTTAGCCATTTTTTTTAAAGTAATCGCACGCACCTTATATTACGTTTCCTATTATTACCGTATTTAATTGACGTTACGCTGTCAACAATGATGATACAGTTTCGTCAAAATAAAACACTAGGATTTATGAACAATAACTTATTGGTTTCAGTTTTTTCTTTTCTCACTTATCTATCATTGTTGACTGCAGTTCCTTGTAGTTTATAATGACGTTTTTCCTTACCAATACCTATCAATGCAGCAATGATTATCATCATTTCATGACTCTGTTTTGTAAGTTTTTCAATTGTCACATGCATAGGACACGATTTTAGTTTTCTATCAAGCATTTCATGATCGCATGTCATATTATTATTATATTTATTGAAAACCTGATTACTGGGGGCCATATTAGCAATTTCTCTAAAAGCACCTCATTTCCTGAATTCCCAGCAGCTCACAACTCCTGTAATTTAACTTTCTGTCATGGTCACACATATTAGCTGAATCATATGTAACTCAATTCATTTCATATTCTAATAATATTTGGTGTATATATTCTGCATGAAAATGATTTAATTAACATTAAACTTCATTATAGTCTTTCATAATTTGTGGACCATTTTACGAATCTCCATACAGAACTGTCAAACAGATGAATAGCGCAATATGAATTGCACGCAAGTAATAATTATGAATTGTCAGTTTGTGAAATTTTACAATGATTCATAATATTATCCTATCATGATTCTGCCAAAGTGGATCCTGGGCTATACACCTGTGCCCAACCCTTCGGGGAATACAGAGGGCTTAGACAAGTGACAATCGGTTCGAAAGCGTTTCGTATTTCTACAACGACTTTCAACAGGATTGACATAAGCTTTTCGATAGCTTATGTCAGTCCTATACATTTTTGCCTTTTCCATCATCGTTATCGCTGATAGAATGTCACTTTGCCTAGGGCCTCTGAGGGCCTAGACAAGTGACAATCGCTTCGAAAGCGTTTCGTATTTCAACAACGACTTTCAACAGGATTGACATAAGGTTTTCGATAGCTTATGTCAGTTCTGTACATTTTTGCCTTTTCCATCATCGTTAGCGCTGATAGAATGTCACATTGTCTAGGACCTAATGTTGTGTGTGAGCACTATGTGGAAGAGTTTGTTCGACTATTTTCTTCCTTGTTTCTGCTGCCAAGCTACATTGCTATGTTCTGCTTTGAAGGGCATGTTGACGGTGTAATTAAAGGCAACTTTTTTTACTACCTCAGCTGGCCTTCGCTATCTACTTTCTCTGAGGAGGGTAGTGCACCTACTGTCTATTTCAAATGTATCTGATAAAAGTGTAAACAAACCCTGTTCAGGTTAAATTCACCTTTTCATTTACATCTCACTATTTTTTCCAACAAAAATTGTTTGGATAATGTTATTATAATTTATTGTAATTGAATAATATACTGTGGATAATTATTATTGTTATAAAATTAACCTCAGTTGTCAAATGAATAATTTCGACGCCTTAGTGTCTTTTTGCTTGTGCTTTTGTGTTTATTTTTAAAGTTATCTAGACACGCAGCCGTGTGTCAAGCCAAGTTCAAGAAAAGAACTGGCGACGTAGCAGCCGTGTGTTTTACACGAACCATTTGGAGCTACTTTTCACCCCTCAATAACTCAAAATCTATTTAACATACACACATGAAATTTGGTTTATTTATTAATACCCCTTAGATTAGCTAGAATCCCAAATTTTATAAATACAGCTCAAACGGTTGTTGAGATATCAACGTCCAAAAATCGTCATTTTCATCACTGACTGACATACCTACCTATAGATCAAACCTAGAAAGTTGAAATTTGGTGTCCAACTTGGTAATTGTGTGTAAACAAAGGAAAAAATCAGAAAACAGTATTTTTTTAATATTTAAAAATAAAATTCAAGTAATCGATTTTTAACACCTAGCGCCTTTCGAAATTATAATAGCAAAAATATTTTCTTTTGTATTTATTTATTTTGGCTCTTCAACAATGAGTACACTATAACATTTACAAAAAAAAAAAACTTCAGACTTAAATTTAAGTGCCTCATCACTTAAAGAAGAGCACTACATGCACTATACTGTACGCATACACTGCTATGGACACAGTGCAACACAAAGAAAAAAAAAAGGATATATATGTAGTGAAACATTATAACAAAAGATTGTGAAAAATTACAACTTAGAATAATACACAAGTTTTAAATGACATACAATGACAGTTACACTGATCATGGCAAATATTTACGAACGCTCACATTTAAAGAATCTTTTCATGGTAGGCACAGATGTAAGAAATAAATCAATGTCTTCATCGTGTGTTTGGTATACAGCATACATTCTCGAAAGTGAGCAATGCTGCCTTAGATTGGTTTTGCTTTTTGGCATGCAAAACAGCCTCCTATTTTTACTTCTTGGTAGACTTCGTGGCACATGGAAGGATACCTTACTAAGCAACTCAGGACAGTTGAAAGAGCCAGTTACTAGTTTTTTAAGGAAGATTAGATCAAACATATCTTTACGTTTCTCCAATGAGACAATCCCAAAATACTTCAATCTGTCCTGGTACGATTTGAGTTTTTTGCCCATGTTACAGTGATAAGTGAGATGCCATAGGAACCTTTTTTGCAATCGTTTGATACGCTTGATGTGCACATCATATTTCGGGGACCAGACAGCACTACAATACAAGAGAATGATGATGATGATATTGTAGGAGAATTGGTTCCATTTATGAAAGGTCGCTTTTATCGTTTTGTATATAGGTACCAGATTATTTTATATAACTTAGACAAACAATAATTAATAATAATTGTTAATCTTTGGCTGTTTAAGTTTCCCGCGAGGCTGGCAACGGGAGTGCGGCGGGGTCACGGGGATTTAAGGGTTTAGAAATATAGTCATAGTCCGTATCTTAACATGGTGACATTTAGGCTTCCTGTACATGATGTCGGAGCCTAACCAGAGCCGGAGCACAAGACGAAAAAAATTGCAGCGCGGCGCCGCCCGCACCGGTGAGGTTCCGGTACACAAAGCACTTAGGATGAATTCAAGCTGAAAATTTTACTTGGCTAGTTTTTAAATCTTGGCTTGCTTTGTGTAAATAATTCGACTATTCAATGAAGTTATATTTTTAAATAGCAAACATTGTTATAACAGAAAAAACAAGAAATTTTGTTTTAAATTTATTTTAGAATGTTGGATTTTCTTTATTTTCAGGATTATCTGTAGAACTTGGCACCCATTTAGATCTCAATTCTTTTATCGGCGAAGTCGATAACCACACTTTTAATTTGGCTCCCATTTCACATTTATGTTTTTGATTGGATTTAATTTAGTAGGTACCTAGTCTTTAAGATGATTTAAAATTTGAACTTCGGGTTTTGAAATAATCAAACCAAAGCACATTCACAACTTAACATAGAGGTACGTTTTCTGATTCATTTATTTACATTATCATCGGATAATTTTATAACAGACTATACGCACAATTTTCTTTTTTCATTTGTATCTTGGCTTTTTATCAACAACATCCATACTCTTTTTTTTACCCTTGAGATAATCTAGTTGCTTTAGTACTTTATTGAAGAAATGTGTAGTTTTTATAGAAAATGCACTACTTAGAAACCCACTCTTCCCTGCGTGGTGAGCAAAGATACATCCATAGAATACTTATGGAAATAACCTATAATGCAAATATTTAATGTTCGAGCTGAACAATGTACATATTTAACATATTGAGCGTAATGTGCATACTTTCTGCTTTCTTCATCGGCTCAGGCGCAGCGCGCGCGGCGTGACGTCAGATGAGTCAGATAGTCTAGTGTTTTAGTGAAAGGTTATTTTACAAGAATTTAATGATCCATTACAAGGAGATTAACGGGACTGTTTGGTAATTAAAAAGTACCAGAAAGGGTAAACTGCATTAACCTTTCTGACTACCAAGGGTTGTGATTTTGTTAATTTCCCCTTTGAACTGCCATTTTAAACTGCCGTGGAAAATGAATACCCACATTTTCTACATTATAATCGGTATTAAATTCTATAGTCATAGTCGTTTTGTGTCTGTAATTTAATCTAAGTTTTGGTACATACTAACTCTGTACAACTGAATGGTTCCTTGATAATAATGAATATTGTAATTGAAATTAATCGTTTCTAATTTAACTGTTAATTGTATTGAATGTAATGCGTGGTGCATGCACATGTAACAGTCGCTCATAAAAAAATAAATGTCATTCATAAAACAAATAAATCTAGACTGTGTTCTTTTTGTAAACATCAATCTTCCGGAGCAATTTAAATCAATGCAACACGACACATTAAATCAATTTCAAACATTGTAATGTATTGTTTATATTGGGGTTATTGCCTTTCATTTTGGCATCCATTGCTTCATAAGTTTGAAAAATCCGTCTAATCAACAACGTAAATAACGCAATGAACGTGGCTGAACTGTCAACATGAAAGGCATTGCGATCGATTGCCATTTTATGTGTCACGCAGTTACCTCGCAGGTTTACTAACTGCCTAGCCTTTTCCCAACTATGTTGGGGTCGGCTTCCAGTCTAACCGGTTGCAGCTGAATACCAGTATTTTACATCGAGCGACTGCCTATCTGACCTCCACAACCCAGTAACTGGGTAATACGATGCCCCTTGGTTAGACTGGTTGTCAGACTTTCGGGCTTCTGACGACCCGTAACGACTGTCAAAGATCCACGAATGACAGCCGGGATCAACGGCTTAACGTGCTTTCTGAGGCACGGAGGAGTCTCGGTATGTAAAGATGGTCGCCCATCCGTGAACCAACCCCGGCAAGCGCTGCTTAACCTGATGGATCAATCCATGCGGCTGTTATTACATAGTCACGAGCACCTCAGCGCAGGTTCACTAACATAACAATGTTGTGGGTTGCTCTTCTGGTATTAAACAAAGTCTGGCAAAAACCGATCACGGTTAGGCACGTTTTCCAGGGTTGCAAAAATCTAAATACAAATTAAATGTAATAATAACACAGTTTTGTTTACATACAGAGCGTAAAATGTTAACTTTTTTATGCAATATAAAATGTCATAACATCATAATAATAGGTAATATTATGTTACACAATATGATATTACGCAGCTTCTAAATCACGCATAAGCCGTAAAGATACGAATTGATGGACTAATAAACAATAATATGACGGTTTTATTATTAGGTAATTTTTTTAACGACGTTGATGATCTTTTGTTATATTTAGTGGCAATATAAGCCATTTACGTATGAACAATTTAAACAAACTAGTAGTTTAAGTAAATAATTATTTTTCTAATTTGTACAATGAACGCTGTTTTTATTAGTATTGCATTCAGTGTTGAAGCAAATTATAAATTTATTACGTTTCTAGTTATTTTTAAGAGAAGTAGGTAGTGTTAAGTTCACCAAAAAATTGCAATTGAACCATTTTAAAGGCTTTTAAATGCTTTGAAAGAAGTTATTCGTCTATGGTTCAATTGCAATTTCTAAGTAAACATAACATTACCTATAATTATAACATTACTCAAATGGCACTAATAACGATATCGTTATTGCCATAAGGTCAGTTATTTCACGATAAATAGAAAGCACGAGTGTATTCTTTATAATATAACGCCCATAATCTCCAAAGGGTTAGGCAGAGGTATATCTATAATACACACAATTCGCCAGTTATAATTAAGTCCCATGTAATAGGGGGTGAGCGGACTGCCTAGGTAATAAACTTATTTTTCTAAGTATGGGAGTATAACTCGGTTCACGGGGTTCATGAAGTACACATCAAGCTATACATTTCCAGTTTATGCTGATCTCATATTGTATAGAATTTCCTTACAATGCGAGGTCAGCTTATGCTGGAAATGTATAGCTTGATGTGTAGCCGTGTGTACCATAATTAAAGGCAAATTTTTGTGGGCGTACATTAAATCCATAACTGGATGTTTCTATTATTCTATTATTATGTGTTTTCCCAATTACCTATTAAGTGTGAACTTCACCCTTATAACTGACAGTTGAAGAGCTGTCAGTGTCAATGTTCCACAACAATGGCAGTTCTTGACCACGGTTTAAATGTGTTGATCGCGTTCAGTTTCATCGGTGAAATACGCACTGAGACACTATTACGTTCAGTTTCATTAGCGAAATACGCAGTAAGAAATTTGAGCTCAATGTAATAGAATTCCACCCTAATAAATATCACAAATTGTCATGTACCTAATACAATTATGCACAAATACTTTGTTTCTAGATGCACTTAATGTGTTACTAAAAGTTTTATGGCTACTTTAAAACAATAGTAGGTAAGTTAATAGTCTATGTTATTAATCAATCAGGTCTATACAGTGTTCATTTGATGTACTCTAGTATTGTACAAATACCTTACACCTCCTTTTTCCAACTCACATTGTCAGCAGCTAACTGTTTTTTTTCTTTTTTCAGAGCGTCATACTGGTCTATGAATATAGCATAAACACAGAGGGGAGCGTCATTAAAAAAAACTCCTTAAAACCCAACTGGATTGGGTTTATGAACGACAGTGATATGACATCAATCAGTTCAAAGTTTAACAAGAAAATAAATTTTGACAGAACAACACTGAAACTGCTGCCAATATTGTTAAAGGCATTAAACAAGAACCGATACTTAGAAAAAATCCTTGAAGAGTACTCAAGTTCTAGTCCGCCTTACGCAGGCAAAGACTCGACTGAAGCTACTTTTACGAGAAACATTTTCTCTGATTCCAAGAATTGGTTAAAATTACCAACCACTAGACACTACACAACTGATCATAAAACATCACCTTTGATACACTGGAATCCAACCCAACGCTTGGAATATCTCACTAAAATTAGAAAGATAAGGGACTACCAGAGAATGTTGAATTACTTCGACAAAATGATCAATGATAAAGTTGGATATAATCAGAAAAAGGATTTTGAGTACACGGAAAATCCATTAACAGCTGAAACTGTACCCATGACGAAAATAGATAAAATAAGAAAGAGGTATCCTGTTCACAAAGATATAAAGAGCAAGGAATTAAAACCTGAAGATAAGGGGGGTTTAGTTATTTGTACCTGTCCTAAGAAATTGGGACTACTGTTAAGTAAATTGATAACAGCTTTGCAAGATTTGATTCCACAAATTATCGGTAGTAAACTTGGTCTAACTACATGTGGAACTAAAACAAATCGTATTGCAACCCTAAACCAATTAACCGCTCGAACTGTGCGACCAATGAAACAATCAATTCGAAAAACTATTAAAAAAGACCCAAATGAAACAAAAGCCATAAAAAAATGTTGCGCTACAAGTACCCCTTCCAGTGACAGTACTAGCACAAGCACTCTTAGTAGCACAACCACAATTACTAAAACATCAATGCCACCTGCATTGAATGAATTTGAAATTAAAACTTTTCAAGACAATAAAATACGGCCAAAAAAAATGAACATAAATATGCCTCATGATAAAACTTTCGAAAAAACTAGCATGAACTACGATTTACTTGTTTTACCTACTGAGTCACCATATGCTCGAACAACTAAAAGCCCAGAAGTAAAACATCGAACTACAGAAGCGATTATACCAATAACATTTATTGCTGAATCCAACACTGACAAATGGTTGAAAAAGTACACTTTGGAATCGTCTTATCCACGTTTGAACGTACCTTTATTCAAAGAAGAAGAGTATGATGATTATTTTAACAATAAACCTACTGAAATGATTAATGAATTTGAAAACGTTCACAGTATGGAATCCTTAAAAGCTAAAACTATGTTTTCTCGTGAGGATATGTTATTAGGTATAGGAGACATTGAAAACAATTTAAAAAAAACGTTAGATAATGTAAATACTATGAATTACCATCCAGCTGCTAAGCAAAAGGACTTAGACTTAACTTCGATGCGAAAATTGGCTGATATGATATATGTTCCTCAAGAAAAAAACACCAAAGTGTGGAAATATACCATAGAACCTGAACTTCAAGCACCCGCATATGGTAGATACAAACCAGACTTGCAAGCTATCTCTCAAGTTACAAATTCAGTTGAAAGTTCTTTTGATCATACAACAAGTAATATATTTTCCAGTTCACTGAAAAATATTATTCCAAAATCCGATTCTACTCCAGACGTAAAAAACAATCATTACGGATCCACGGTCAAATACAAACCACGTTCACTTACTACTGACCAACAGGTCAATGACAATGGAGGCAATGATGAATTTCAAGATGAATATGTACGACCAACTGAACAGACCATGCCGCCTTACAAATATAAAAATTCTACGAAAAGAAATGACCCTACCATAGAAAAAATGAAACAGAAGAGTCCGTGGGAGTTATTGAAAAATGACGAGAAAACTATAACTAAATCTTCCAAGTCGATGCTACCACCTATAAGACCGATATATTTGGAAATTCAACGAAACAATGAATGGAGACAAGATGAACATGGCGACTACGATAATTATAATTTCAACAACAATATCTTTGATTTGCCAAACATTAATTAGAATACGGCATACAATTGTTATAAGCAATAGACATTTTTTATGTTCTTTCTGGTTGTATGTATTATCTTTCAGTGTTACTAAGTTATTATATACTGTGCATTTTTGTAAGGGATGGTTATGTGCTCATCCTAAGAGAAAACTTAAGAAAACTTAAGAAAAAGTGGTATTCAATAAATGTCAACTTGTATTGGACCGCTAAAAATGAGTTTAATCACAACGAATCACAAAATTATGCTTCCATTTTATTTTTAGCTTTGTCTACAGGATATTTCTCATTCCGGTACGTGAGGATGCCATTCGTACTAGAGTTAGTACTTTGTTGATGTTTCTTTCTCCAATTTCGTCACTAATAATTACTTTTTTTGTGTACGACCGCGTTTGTTTCTTTTTTATTAAATTGTAAATCTAAAAAAATACTCTAATAGTCTTTTCATTTTTAATCTTAATAAAGCGCTTTAAAAGATGTTAAGCCACGATGCTTAAAGTTAAGTGATGTTAAAAATGTATGATTAAACAGTCGCTAATCATTACTTAACTTTAAGCAACGTTTATAAATAAACCCCTCACTGTTTAATGTATTCTTTCTATAAACTATTCTATAAATTCACAGAAGGATTTTCTACAGGGCTTAGACAAAATGATATTCTATCAGTAATAACGATGATAGAAAAGTCAAAAAGCATTGGATTGTCATATGCTACAGAAAAGCTTATGTCAATCCTGTTGAAACTTGTAGCGAAGCGCTTTGAAAGCGGCACTTGTCTGGGCGACACTTGTCTGGGCCCTCATGTAATTGCAATTTGCATCGGGTATATTTTAGCAGTTAATGGTAGCACTCCTTAATACTTAATCTTCAGTGTTAATATTTTATACTGTACAAACTTAGTTTAGTTTTTCACTTTTATTACTAGAACTTATCAGGCACCAACGATAATGACTCAGTGGCCAAGTTTATGTGAGAAAATTATTAGAATCAAAGCAAATACTGCAGTATGGGACGCTTCTTTCATTTCTGTAATTAATATAATTTTGTTTGTGTGTGTTTGCTGTCGGTTTTAACTTTGTATGTTATCACAAAGTAAGAATATTTCTATTTATATTTTCAGGTAATTCTACTGATCTACGAATACGCGATTGCTGTAGAATGGAGTTTAGTACAAAACAAGAAGGACATGAACCAAACCGATGGCGACCATCCATTTGCCGATAGACTCGACCGAAGCTACTTCGGACTTGATCAAGATTATTACGAACGTATGCCCCTACTTATAAACGCTTTGCAGGAAAGTAGCTATTTTGACCCAACACTAGAAATGTCAGGACCCTTCGCTAAAAGAAGAAAATATAACATGACTATAATAAAACCGACAACATCAAGACCAACTTTTAAACCGAACGCGGTGAGGAGAACCAGTCCACGACCCTTTTTCTTTGAATACAGAAGTCCTACTCCATTGCCCTTCAGCAAAACATACGGGTCAAGAAGTTGGATAGAAAGATATCGAAATGAAGAGAGATTAAAAAACATTCGACAAATCATCAAATATTTAGAAACAACAATAAATGCAAAATCAGGAGATATGGATGTTAAACCTCCGAGCACACATATAGCTTTTACAGGTCTTTATATCGAACCTATGTTGGAAAACAAAGGATCAGATACTGATTTAAAGTCAGACTTACAGCAAGAAAGTTCAGAAAACATTAAGACATTTAAATCTAATCATCTGGCAGATCCACTCTTCAATTTCAAGCCAGAAAATCCTGGAGATGTGAATCTGTTAGCTGACGACTTCTTGCGATTTGCACCAGTTCCAACTCCCAGTCTTTTAGATAATTCCAACAAGTATCCAATGTTCCGACAGATTCCATTCCACAAAAGGAATTGTCTAGGTAACAGATGTGAAGAAAATGATAACGGTAGTCATAAATTACTACCGATTTCCAGTAAAATAAGACAAACTGAAGCACCACCGGTTAGTACTACTAAATCATTCAGCGTTATGCTCAATTTATTTCCTGTTAAAAAAGAACCAACGACCACTACAACTTCTTTAGATAATATTTATCTAACAACGTCACGGCCTTTAATTCAATTTAAAAGAAAATCTAATGTTGCGTTCCGGCGCATATATACACCATATAAAAGACCGAGATATTTAAGCAATATCATAAATAAACAAACCAAAGTAGCGAAAGTCAAAGAGAACAAAAATAAAGAAAATATACAAACTGAAGCAGGTACTCAAATGATAGTTCACGTTAAAGTGTACAGTCCTGACGAAAAAACTGTTATTATGAAAAACGAAACGAACACATCGCATCCTACGATATCGACTACGCAAACCAATCCATACACTACCAAAGCTCCCATAGAACTATCAACATCACAAATAGAAGATCACCATGCAGGTAGTTCAGGGTACATACCTGTAGAAATTAGATCAGAAACACCGTCTCTGCCTGAAGTAACAACCATGCATCCTTACTTTGAAATGACAACTGAGTATCCGTGGCCTGCTCCGACTGAAGTATTACAATTCAATGCTGAAGATGCGAAAGTACCAAATCCGTATTTAGAATTAGAGAGAAGAACAAATAACTACCAACATATGGCAATTAGTAGGAGAAATTCTGGCACACAAGTGGAAATACAAGAAGAACCTAGTACGCTTATTGTTAAGCTCAAAAATGAATTCGTGAGAACTACTACCGAAGCCCCTGAGGGTAACAAAAGTACCGAGAAAGTTGACGAAACCACAACAGTGTGGACGTATGTACCTCAAATAAATGGTCATTATAGAAGCATTAATCAAAACTCGAAAAATGTTAACGTTTGGTTAGATGCGAACCCAGAGGATAATCGAAAAAAACGCTTAGAACAGTCTGTGTCAGGTATTCATTCGTATGTTCCAATGTATGTAGAAATTAAAAGGAATCACACTCTGACGTCTAGCAAAGACGATTATGTTGATGAGAATAATGATAATATTGCTATTAACGGTAAAGATTAATGATGTAGTATTGTGATTGTAAAATAAATCCTTCAATGTGGATAAGTAGAGTTATTCTATAATTTAGGTAGTTATTGTAAATTATATTTATAAATATTTATTTTCTGTGTCCCACCGACTTTACTTGCTACCCATTAATGTGTCTTGTGCTGATTTTAACTTTGTGGGAACGTTTGTAAATAAAATAATAAATTATGAAAGAAGCGGTTGTTTTATTTATATGTACTACGTCAGTAAAAGACATAACGACCCAGGATAGCCTTTATCAGAAGTGGTCATCGTATTAGTGGTTCAGCAGCTTCAATATCATCAGGATTGTGAAGACGACTTTGATGCTCCGTGAGCTCTGAGCTTTGGAATCTATATTATCTTGTTACCATTAGATACGTACGAATAAACTCATGTCATCTATACTTCTATATTAATATTATAAAGAGGAAAAATTTGATTGTTTGTTTGTTTGCATTGATGAATAGGCTCCGAAACAACTGAACCGATTTGAAAAATTCTTTCACCATTAGAAAGCTACATTCACCCTGAGTAACATAGGCTATAATTTATAAAGATTACACGCGGGCGAAGCCGCTGGCAGCAGCTAGTGATATTAGTAAAATAGTCGTTTCATAACAAGTAAAATAGTCGTTACCTACATAATAGCACTGTTAATTTTCTCAATTAAATGATTAAATCGAGAATGGTGAGGACTAAAAAATGACGAGTAATTCAGATCGCCATACGCTTTTAGCGCCACGGTTTAAAGTGCCCGAATATAGAAACTAGCTACACTGAACATGAGCATGCTGTATAACACCGATTGTAGTTTTTATCTCGTTGTATAGATGGCAGCACCACATCCATCAAGTAAGCAATACTGTACCCTCGAAGGGGTAGACAAAAGTGCGTAGTCACATTTCATGCATGTAAGTAATTCGATGATGTTCAGAATAGGACATTGTTGGAAATCCTTACATAATATTATAAAACAGAGTCCTCCGCCGCGTCCGTCTGTCGTCCTGTTCGCGATAAACTCAAAAACTACTGCACCGATTTTCATGCTGTTTCACCAATGGATAGCACTCTATCCAACCCTACCTCGAGAACCACTGTTCTCGAGGAAGGTTTTAGTATATAATAACGGGCATCAGCTAGTGATTTATAAAAGTTCTCTAAATCATTTCCAACAAGGTCCTATTCTATCCTACTATACAATTGTTTATTTCAAGTGTATAGTAGGAATCGAATAATGACACAATTTGAAAAAAGAACACACAAATCAAAATTAATGAATCGAAATCCGTTCTTCATACTTTCACACAAGAAATATTTATGTCAAATGTTGGCAAGTAACCGCCAAACCGCATCACAACACATCGTAAATATTGATTTGTAAAGAACGTAGAAAGTGAAAAAGGAACGCACTATCCTGACTAATATGAAATAACTAACTAATTCGAATCTTAATCCTAACTTTATACTGTAATACGTTAGTATTAAAGTTACAGATAACTAAGAAATTTCGATGTTTCATCAACTCCTAAAAACCGTGCAAAGCACGAGCGGGTCGTTAGTATTATTATAAACACGTAAGTGAGTTTTTTTATTTGTTTATTAAGCTTTTACGCTAAAACGGCTGAACGAATTTGAAAGTAGGTAGTCTGTAAGCAGCATATTTTATCCCCAAGCTTGCTATTTGTAATATTTGTTAAAAACCTTCGATCACCATCTACCCTGCGGGGTAGAGTACCATACTTACAATGGCAATGCCTTTCATTTACACGGCTCAATAACTTTCATTCCGTTATTTACGAGCAGTTTTTCAAACAAATGAACCCATAGGGCGAGGCCACAACACTGCGTTGCGGCGTAGTATCGCAAAAATGACGTCTCACAGCAATACAATGCTTTTTACGATGATAAAAGATTTTTACGATGCGACGCCGCAACGCAGTGTTGTGGCCTCGCCCATAAGTTCGTAAATTACGTCGTTGAGCTGATTTTTTTTGAACTTATGAAGCAATAGATTAGACATTTGTTTCAAACCGATTCCAATTCTGACCGATCGTGCGTTACGCAATTAGGGTGCTGATTGTGATTGAAAGTGTGTTACACAATTATCTCTACAACTCAACCGTTCATTGGATAGTTTACTAGCTGATGCCCGCGTGGATGTCGGTTATTATATACTAATACCTCGAGAACCACTCTATCCTTTGGAGAAAACAGCATGAAAATCAGTGCCGTAATTTTTGAGTTTATCGCGAACAAGATGACAGACAGACGCGGTGGAGGACTTTGTTATACAATATGTAAGGATTTTGATTGACAGTTTCTTTGTAGGGAAGTTCTTTGTTACGAATAATTGTAAGTACATCAAGAATAACTTAAAAAGTGAAAAAAAAAATACAAAGTGTTGTGATCTAAAACAAAACGACAACATTATTTTCGAGTCTTCCTCCTAGTCATATGTATTGCCACCTCAATTTCAAATCATTAGTAAGGAAAATTGTAAAGGTGCCAAGTTAACCGCACCGGTGTAGGTTAGTGACCAATCAGAATTTATACGGCTGTCTAGTGCCGGATCATTGTCTACTTGGCACAGATTTCGTTAACATCTTAATCAGGCAAACCATGAAATATCGATGCGGATGTGTTCAAGGCCAGGGTTGCCGTAAGTTTTAGTGGTAAGGGAAGCATAAAAAAACACAAAAATGGCTTTCCCTTTCAGTACTGGGGTAGTATCCACTGCGAAAACGGGATGGAGCTAGCGGCCGTGTCTAGCTCCGTCTCTTTCTCACACTGGAAAAATTATGGCATAATACTTATACGGCACCTGGACTTTTTAATAGAGGAGGATTACCAAAAATGAACCGTTGCGAGAGAAATAATTATGCTTGAAGACAACAACATTTTTCGTGTATGTGTCGTGATAGAAACTTCCAGAGTACAGGAATGTAATAATAAATGTTGGTAGTGTAGTAAGTACTACAATCATTCTTGTGTTCAAGTAATGTATGAGCAGAGATTTTTTTTTTAAGGTCAGCAATCCACGGGCAGGCGTCCAAAAGTAGCGGTAACTACTTTAATCAGGTGTGTTGCATACCACAGGTATATCCGGAGGTACGCTAGTGCCCCCGCTAAGATGAGCCATACATAAAAAGCTAGGGCCATCGCACAGACACTCCTATGGACTTATGGTAAGAAATTAAATCACTGGTCTTTATTGTTGTGTAATGCAATAGTTCAATGTAGCGGCCGTAGATTTTGACCAGATTAGAGTTAAGGGTTTGGCTCTACATTAGATATAACAAAATTTTAACAGTGAAAGCGTTATGTACGGCTGTCATCAGACGGACTGCATTCTTGCAGTTTGAATGCAGTTTAGTACGATTGCAATACTCGTAATGTACTAGTAAATGGCATTAAAACTACAAAGGATAATGGGTTTTTGCCTATGGGGTCTGCCCTGAAGCCCAAAAAAAATAAGATATATACCAATGGTAAGAGCTTTCCATGGGGAACTTTTCCTACTAACACGACTTTTGTCAATTGTTAGTCAGTTCGGAGTAAATGACTAAAATGGGTGTGAATACTTGGGCATCAAAGTTAAGGAATTTCCTTGGCCCAATAGCCATAAGATAAACATCAATAGCTTTAGCTTTTTGAGGGGAACTTTTGCTACTAACATGACTATTGCCAATTGTTCGTCAGTTCGAAGTTAATGGCATAAATAGATGACTAATTTGGTACCGAAGTTAAGGAATTTTCTTAGCCCAATAGCCATAAGATTTACACCAATGGAAAGAGCTTTCCAATGAGAACCTTTGCTACTAACACGACTTTTGCCAATTGATAGTCAGTTTGGAGTTAATGACCTAAATAAGTATTACTACTGGGACACCGAAGTTAAGGAATTTTCTTGACCCAATAGCCATAAGATATACACCAATGGAAAGAGCTTTTCAAGGGGAACCTTTAGTACTAACATGATTGTTGCCAATTTTAAATCAGTTCGGAGTTAATGACCTAAATAGGAGACTACTTCGGTACCGAAGTTAAGGAATTTTCTAGGCCCAATAGCCATAAGATATACACCAATGGAATGAGCTTTTGAAGGGGAACCTTTCCTACTAACACGACTTTTGCCAATTGTTAGTCAGTTCGGAGTAAATGACCAAAATAGATGTGAATACTTGGGCATCGAAGTTAAGGAATATTCTTGGCCCAATAGCCATAAAATATACGTCAACGGCTTTAGCTTTTTGAGGGGAACCTTTGATAGTAACATGACTATTGCCAATTGTTAGTCAGTTCGGATTTAATGGCATAAATAGATGACTAATTTGGTACCGAAGTTAAGGAATGTTCTTGGCCCAATAGCCATAAGTTATACACCAATATAAAGAGCTTTCCAAGGAGACCCTTTGCTACGAACACGACTTTTGCATATTGTTAGTCAGTTTGGAGTTAATGACCTAAAAAAGGGTTACTACTGGGGCATTGAAGTTAAGGATTATTTTGACCCAATAGCCATAAGATATACAGCAATGGAAAGGGCTTTTCGAAGAGAACCCTTGCTTCTAACATAACTGTTGCCAATTGTAAGTCAGTTCGGAGTTAATGACCTAAATAGGTAGTAAATTGCGCACCGAAGTTAAGCTATTCTTGGAGTCCAATAGCCATAAGATATACCACTGAAAAGAGCTTTATAGGATAACCTTTGCTACAAACACGACTTTAGCCTATTATAAGTCAGTACAGAGTTAATGACCTAAATAGGTGATGAATTTCAATAATGCTTAATTACTCACATTTAGAGCGCTGTAGCTCCTTTCGTACTAACAATCGGGAGAAGCGTCCTATCACAAAATATTAGCCTTGAAGAGATCTTTCCATTGGCTTAAATCTCAACTCTATTGGGGTACGCGTCAGGCTTAACGATGTGTCCGGTCGACCGACTCTTAAAAACATTGTTCCTAAAATGGCATCTATTGGAGACCAATATTTTAAAATGGTCGCTTATAGGCTTCAAAGTTAATGTTTGCAAGGCACTGAATCATTAAAAATTATTTAATTGACGAAATACCAGAATTACAATAATATTTAATCACTCACACTTAAAGCTCTGTAGCTCCTTTCGTACTAACGATCAAGAGAAATCTCCAGACTAAAAAATATTCTTCTTGACGAGATCTTTCCATTGGTATATATCTTAACGCTATTGGGCTCCAGGGCAGAAACGCCCAATCTCCTTTGCAGTTAGAGTGCAGTTGAAATGCAGTCCGTCTGATGGCAGCTACTTTACATTAAATATTTTTGTGAGTTTACCTTTACGAAACTTACGTGTCTTAGGTGACACTGATTTGTAACCAATTTTATAGTTTTATTATGATACGAAAACACCATTTCAGCCCGGAGCCACCCGTATCCATATGCCATACTTCCCAGTTCCGTGCTTCCCTCATCCTGGTGCATCTCACGACTTTTACGATATCGGCAACCCATCGCACATCCAATAAAAGCACTAAAGTAACAGTTTCACGGAGATTAAAATAAAACATGCTGAGTCGTAAAAGTTGGTAACAGGAAACCGTTTACGTTCACAGTCTTGGGAGACAATGGGTTCACCGTCACTTGTTTCTACAGACTACGGGCTCTTGCAAAAGTTAACCATTACGTTAGTTATGTTATGCGCAGTTTTATGTGGACATGTATGTTTCAAGTTGCTCTGTTCATGAGTTGGAAGTTACAACTGATTGTTTGCATACAATTTATGTTGGACCGACGAATGGCTTACGGTACTGGATAACGTCGCAAAGCAACGTAAAATTCATTTTTTTTTTTGTTTTTATTTATTTGTTTGTTGGGTCAAAACCCTCGGTATGCATATTTCTAACAAACGTGTGCCACTATGAGATGCTTCTAATGACTTCTATTGATGGTAATGAGACCCTCGGAAAAAGTCTCGAGACTGCCATTTTCAGTCAATTTTTATCTTCCAAAAATAATCCTAACTAATAAAATACGAAAGTGAGTTTACTTGTTACGCTTTCACACTAAAACGGCTGAACGGTTTTGGATGAAATTTGGCACATGGGTAGACCATGACCCGGAAAATGACATTGGCTACTTTTTATCCTGGATCGCAGACGAATTCGTGGGCAACAGCTAGTAAAATATAAAGTTTATTAGAATCACGAGGTTTTCACTGCACGGAGACGTTATGTGGTTCCAAGTTCCAACCAAGAATCGCTAGGGTTCCTATGGTTGTGTGTCAAAAAGGGGATGGTAAGCAGCTGGATCATCTTCTGGTGCTGTTATCTTTCGTATCTTAACGTTGTTATTACCTATAGAATGCCCACTAGTGGTGCGTCTTTATTCCATCATTATCGTCGAATTGAGGTGGTGTGCCTCATTATTATTATTCACGACCTTATTGGGTTCAATTTAGTTTAATAACTGTCTAATGTCTCATCGAATAAACCTATTATTTTTCTTTCTTTCATCGTATTGTAATTTATCTAGTCAATTTCTAAAGCTATGCAACCGACAACTTAGTCACGCATTGCATTTATATATTAGCAAACAACTTTGACCAGTTCTTTTTAACAATGTACCATCCAAAAACACGGCACACCTCTACGTTCCAAATGACTACTTCGAAATGACCCAAAAAAGGTTAAATAGCCTTTGATAGACAATAGTACCGGTTAGTAAGTTCCCTTAGTACCAAAACATTTCTCTGAATGCAACGGACCCCCTTTAGAACGTGACCTAGTAGACCTTTCCTCTCTCTCTAACAACATTGACCTCATATCTCCTATCTCACATCACGCATCTTAAGAAAAACCCCGTTACTTTTACCTGTGCAAAAAGGCTCTATCTGCGGAGGTGAAAAGACGGCACAGACGAGCTGTTGCTGTCCTATTCTCGCGTGGAACTTTTGTTTGTAAGTTAGAAAAGGAAAGGTGCAATGCTAATCCGGTACCGTAGACCGGTGGTGCAAGTTTTTGACAGTACGTATCAAAGTTAGCAGAGTAGTTGAGTTGGTGTATAGTGTATTTAGTTTCGTTAGTGTTATTTATTATTTATAAATGAAAATATGTAATATTGTGTGATTTGTGAAGTGTCTTGTGATTATAGGAATTACTTTGATTAAGGTACGTGTTGATATGTGTCAAATGTTGCAATAAGGCGTATTTACACTGTGCTTTCTTTGCATAACATGTCAGTTAGTCATCAAGGTCAGAATAAATCTCATGTAGCCTGACCTTTACCAGACACGGATAGATTTATAAACTGAATGAAATCAATAAAAATACAAAACTTTGTATTTTTTAGTCTGGCATCAATGATGTATATCATTGTCTGGCATTCAAAAAAACGATGATATCATGTCATAAATGCACATATCAATATATTTTTATCGGCACAGCAGTTTCCAAGTTTATACAAAAATACATACGTACCAAGCAGCCACGAACAACTTAATATTTTAGTGCCTTCTCTTCCGGGTATATTGTTCTTTTGAATGAAACCATGGTTTTAAGGAAAAGTTTAAAAGAGTTTCTATAAAATATATAGTTACTTACATATATGTTTCTATGTAAAATGTGGCGTTACTTGGAAGACAAATGATTTAAATTTTTCATCTTTGTAATCAATTTACTATAGAAGATTCTGCAGATCGTTTTGGAGTCTAATCTCCTTTAGGGTAAATGGAAATTGACTTATTACATGCCAGTCGCTTCACTTCATGGGAATGAGACAACTATGTAGGTAGCCGTTCGATCAAGGCAATGGAATTTTGACTAAACGAATTTCGGAACAAGTTCCAAACGGTACAATTTGTATGTCAGTGGCGCGAAGACATTCAGAATACTGACTCTTGTGGTATGTCAATATGTCACGAGAAGCTTAAAGCCACCGACACATTACTGTGTCGTGTTTTGTCGTGACGCGGGATACACCAATCAAATGAATCTGTTCAGGACTACGTCAAATCACAACGAGTTTTGATTGGCTAATACTGCGTCAGAAGACGTCACGACACGACACAACACAGTAATATAAATCCGGCTTTACGCTATTTGGGTATAATGTATAGAAGCTGAGGTGGTAATGAGGAACGATACTTCAACTGCCTGTAAGTTGGATAGCAACAGAACTGTTAATCATCGAAGTATCTACTTTACCTCATTAAGAGTCTATTATACCACAAATTGCTTAGCATGATCCTCTGTTTTACAGAAAATACTACAGCATTAATTTTGAAATAAATATATGTTAAAGTTAAGTACTATGTTTGACAAAAACACGATTCCATAAGAATTTCTTGATAGACAAAACTACAAAGCTACCTCCAAACCGAACAATAAACCGCTTGTATTCAAAAAATTAAAAATTAAAAAACCCCCGACAAGAATAAAGCGTCTAAAAAGAAAAAAAATAATATGTATTGGCCCTTTAAGTTTAATAATTATTAAACTTGTAGGTAATATTTTGATCCAAGCGTCGTCGCTTCAGGGGACGGCTAATGAAAATAATGGCTAAAAAAACGCGGGCCCAGTGCGGGTTGGTAGATGTCACATCATGTCTTCAAATTTTTTGGCTCTAAGACATGCTGGTTTCCTCACGATCGATGTTTTACTTCCCCGTTTTTGATGAAATAATTTACACAAAGTAAGGCGTCTGTCTGGGTTCGAACCTACGATCTACAACCCACAAGTCGTGGCCGTTACCACTGGGCACACCATACAAATAAATATAAATACCTAAGCCTCCTAAAATGCGGATACAAACTTTAATAAAAACCATTGACTTTTAAATAAGGTCACGACGAAGAGTGTTTCTATTGGATGTTCAAGAAACAAGAGTTGTTCACCATTTACGGCACTCCCAATTTAATCCATTCAAAATCACATCTTCCTTTCTAGTTTTATTCAGACCTTGAATGGAATATGTAAAGAACAATGACATTTTAGTTCTCTACTCTGCTCTGCGCAATATCTCGGGCATTGCAGTATTGTTTACAAGCTGTGATTGGTGCATTCGGCTGCTTACTAATGACAAGTATGACAACACACTGTATATTTAGGAAATCATAATAATCACCCAGTATTTTTTTATTTAAATTGGTTTAAGTTTATGGTGGACCCCTTTACAGTCTCCCCAGGGATGTGCCATGTCCCTAACAGGCGTTGACTACCGGGGTGCTTTTAGCGAGTTGACATCCCACATTCCCCGGTCTTATTGTAATATCCCCGAAGCCCGGGCGCCTTTTGAAGTAAAAAAAGGTATGTGGCAGACACGGTCAGTCACCTGGTCTTCAAACTAACGAACAATAAGCACTTAATATCAGCTACATAGTGCATATAGCTTAATTTAATTCAAGTAAGTTAAAATAGAAAGTTCGACTAGATAGAATAGAGTATAGAGTGGAAGGTGTAGAGTGTTACACCCACACTAGAGCTTCAGTCCCTCATAAGAAAAAGAAAGCGTGAAGATATTCGTAAACATGGAATATTATGGTCTAACCTCGAACCGGTCATTTACCTATTTGAATATTGGTTTGAACCCGACCAAGTGGTAATAACATAAACATAACATGACGTCTGTATTCCCCGAAAGGTAAAGCAAAGGTCGTACCCGTGTAGTACCTATAGTAATCCCATATTTCACCAGTTATGTTTATCTCCTAAGTAATAGGGGGCGAGCCTATTGCCATCAACCGGGCATAAATCCAGCTCGGGCTGCCACTGAGAACCAGATAGAAAAACCCGATAACACTTTGCTCGACCCAGGAGTCAGATCCATGCTCAGCAGTAGCACTTGTGACCATTAGACCAACGAGGCAGTCATATTAAGTGTGGTACCCGTGCTCCTCTCAATCTCTGTCTCCGAGGAAAAATGCAACCTTTGTTAAGACCAGTAGAAACCTTATTTGAAATCTAGCAAATTCGTACGTTCATTTGTTTTAACAATCTAGTTAAAATAGATTTGTTATAGCGGCAACAGAAACACATCATCAGTGAAAATTTCAACTGTCTAACTATCACGGTTCATGAGAAACAGCCTGGTGACAGACGGACGGACAGCGGATTCTTAGTAATAGGGTCCCGTTTTACCCTAAAATCTTGAGATTCGAGCAAAAACACGCGTAGGTAAATGATGATAGGTTCGCTTCGAAGAGGAATATAATAATTCCTTTAATGCCTTTAGATGACTAACCTTTTAAGCCCACACTTGTAAAATAATGGTATTACCAGCACACACCATCCTATTCCCGGAATAACAGATATAACACATTTTATGTTTTTAATGAAGACATGCCAACTTAGATAGGATCTAAGTATGTGGGAAAATATAGTGATTATGTATTAGGTTTTCCGTGTAAACGATAGTTAAGTGAAGGAAATGAGTTACTTAACACGATGAGCTAACAGCTTGTTGTAGCTGAGGCTATACTAGCTGGGAGGCTGCTTAAACTTGTTCCCATGCATTTACCAAGTGATGGTTGACCTGTAATGAGACGTTTATTGAATACTGATATTTTTAAGTACGTAAGTACTTAGTAGCTCAAAATTACTAGGCAGAGACAATCTACCAGTTTTATGAACACTGTTCATCAAAAGTCAGAGTATCGAACTGTGACTTTGTGACCAAACTCCAAAATTAAGGCAGAAATAACTTTGGGAAATGAACATTTGCTCACAGAAACACTCAGATCATCAGACAAAGGAATAGCTATGATAACGAATGCGCCCCCCCCTCCCAACACTAGTTTTTGAGACCAGGCTGTTGCCACAAATCCCAGACTCTAGTCTGCTGCTAAGAATTCCAGAAAACCTAATAACATTTTGTCAGTTCCGAGGATCGAACCCACGACCCCACGCTCAGTAATCACTCAAACCTACGCCACAAGCAAACATCCGGTAGACGAAACCGTACAAAAACATCGGAACATATTCCAGGGTCCGAAAGCTTCTTATAAATCGCTCAATATTCTAGGTTAGACTCGGTAACGCAACGCCATTGTGTGCCGACCTCGTGTCACTGAACTAAGCACAATGCTCGTGAGAAACCACCATTATTGTTTGAACTGTTGAGCTCCTTCATGCAACTGCTTTTTGTGGCAGAGGAACTTCGCTGTTTATTCCTTTGTCTAAATGTTTTGTTGTTTGGAACTGTGTGTTGTTTGGTCTGATATAATAGGATGAGCAAAAAATTTGCGTTTACGATTTCAGTTTTGCGACCGGTTAGTAGAACAGCTTCAGCGGCCAAGTGCTGTTGAAATTAGTGCTCTGAGTGGAAAATCTCCTTTTTTTGACCAATCATCGGTTTTAGAAAATGAAATTCATGATAAGTTGAATTTGAAAACGATAATCTCAGCAGACTTAGCGGTACGTATATTTACGTATAGTGGGTATTGTGATTGTGAAGTAAGTACCGAGAAAATAAATTACAAAAATACACAAAAACATTGATTTTGCTGCCTCGGAGTTTTTGTTGTATATGTCCCAATCACTCATTATGCAAATACAAAATAAAAAAAGTAAAAATATAAGTAGTAGGTAGATATACCCACAGTTACTCATGAACTATTAATATAATTCTATTCATCTCTTTCCCAACAATTAATTCTAAGTAGATTACTCAAACATATAAATCACGCACATAGATAACATTTTACTTAGATAATAACTAATTTAACAAATTGGAGCAAACGACACGACTCGATCGAAACGTGACGTCAAACAAGTGCAAGCGCAACACTCCGACATAATGTCATTCTTAGTCATTATTAACATAATGATGAGATAAAAAAATTAACATGCGGTTGTAGATGTGTATTTGATTTTACTCATGAATTGTTTCAACACTGGACTTTTACTTTTAAAGAAAAATAAATCGACGACACAGCGAAAAAAAATGTTTTCTTGTTTATCGGCTATGCCATATTATTTAATTGTTGATTGAACAGAATTCCAGAAAAAAGAGGTTCTAATAAGTGAAAATATCACTAAAAATAAATACTGCTGGGCTTCCTCTTTGTGAGAAGGGGTGGACCGTAGGATGCCATGGTAGATGTCACATGTGTTTTCTTTTTTTGTTCTAGTAAGTCAGTTTCCTCACGCAGTTTTGCCTTCGCCATTTTTATTATCTACTTAACCTATTATAAAAAAGTGCAGCGTGAACATACTCCAGTGAACCACTTACCCAACGCCAGCAGTTTTGCGGTCAGGCATTCTTGTATAAACAATTACATCAGCGCTTTGTTTTGCAATGGTGATCTTTGGGCGGTGGCTGGCCTTAGCGCATTTGTTTTTTTGTAACAGGGTGCACATTCGCCCTTAGTGAGCATTGTTTTACGTCACGTTAACTCCCCGTTAGAGTTTTAGAAGATAAGAGCAGCGTCTAGTCATTTAATCAACAAAACTCATGGTCATCATTGACTAATTCATTTGTTTAGTGTTCACAAGTGCAAGCGCTAACGTAGTGAAAATGTTGTGACAGATATATCAAAGTGCAGATATTTCTTAGGTACCTATTTCCAGTCAAAATACCTTTTTTGAAGGCCCCAATGTAAAGTGAGGAAATTAATTGACTACATAACAACTTAAATTATCCGTTTATTCAAATCACAACAGTAACTGACAGTTACTGTTGTGAAAGAAAGATACATACGTGTATTTGCGGTAAACATAACGCAAATAAAGAACACAAACACGAAAAGAACAAGTTGGGGAAAAATATGCGTGACCTCCACGCAAAACAGGCTCGCTCGCTTGTCTTTACGTGGGGTGAAATTGATTAACAATGAACTTCCGCACCTATACTTCCGTTACAAGTCCGAAAAATATCGGTGCTATTGTGACAAGTCGAATGCGGATCAGATATTGCACAATCATTCTTACAATAGATACTCCTACATCTTATTTTAACAATTATGCCTTAGTTTTTATTGGATTCGGATTAGTGCAAAGCTAGCTAAGCTCGTAACTTACTAAGATTATACAAACTGAGATACAACTATAGTAGCAGTATCTACATTACAAGTATTACAACCTAGTTAGAATGTCACAAGCTTGTGGCCAGTCGATTGAGAAATGAAACTAAAACGACAGGTCGATATTGTTCAATAACTTGTTTTATTTGAATATGTTTGTGCTGTTATTAGATTGGGATTATGTAGACTGAATCCAACGAATATAATAATAGAATACAATAGAATAATATTTACTTGCTTAAAACATGTTCTGTAAAAATTACAGAAATTAAACACACTTTGATTACAAACAACCTGGTTTATCGCAGCAGTGGACTGCGACACTGCTAGACATAAATCTAAATCCAATAGTTACCCCACAACACTCAATTTTTCGTCGTTTTTTTGTGCTCTCCCACTGACATCACCATTTAAGTTAATAAGGATGGTCTTATTCTTTTTCGACTCAATGGGCCCCGTAGGCGATTGGTTACAAGCCAATCGCAACATCAGTGGCATTTTTAGGTCCTCAGAAGTGCTGGTATATGGGCACTTCGTACCCTATAAGATATGGGACTAGTTTAATCAGGAGCACCGCATTCGCACTGGGCTGGGTCAATAATCCCCCATTTCTCTAGATTGTGCTTATAGTGGCCTACTTGGGTCTGCAATCGATTGATTGCTTTCCATATAGGATACTGGAGGTCCCGTCCAGGTGGCAGGTGCTCCTGGAGATGGACGAAGTTGGGTGGTAGTGGGTGATTGTTTTCCCACAAGACCACCCACTGACCCAAATGTATTCTTACCTTTGGCGGTTGGTCTTGGATGACATGAGAACAACGAAGGAAGCTCTTCCGGTTCTTTAGTCTACCCTGTATTGTAGTTTGTTCGTAAAGGGGATGTCGGGAATCGGCTTCTTGCTCATATTTCTGAAGCGCGCATGCGACTTCCCTCCGTACGACAGGTGGAGCGATAACGTCTATGGCTCGCATTATGTATTCACTTGCTGACCCTAAAACTGTTAGCCGATATACCCTCATACCGGTATTAGGTAAATAGTCATACCAGTATTGTGCAACGCACTAGTTGTAGTAATACAAAATAACGTAGTCAAGTGTTATGAATGTTAAGTAATTATTTTTAATTATGAACGTATAATGTTATGAATGGCTATGAGTCTTCACGCACGAGGAAAGAAGACCTCGAAAAACATTCGGCTTGTTTATATTTTAACTGTACGCTCTTGAATTTTGTACCAGACACCTATTATGGATACTGATAGGTACCGTTATTATTGGAACTCCTAAATAACCTCTTAGAATATTTCTATCCTCATTTCCAGGATGGCAGAAATAATATTCCAGCGTCGAAAGATCCCAACAGTGATATCAGATCCAAACCCGCTGATAATCCTGCTGATACTGTCACTGCTCCAATCATGTTGGAGTCAGGTCATCAACAGGGCGCCTCACTTCGTCCCTCAGATTGGGGACATGTCGCAGTTCACTTTGTCCGAAGACACGTCTGTTGGCACACCGGTTTATCATTTAAAAGGTGAGGTACATTTTGTTTTTTGGTGCTCTGCCGTTTAGTACTAGGCTTAGAATAGAAGCCCTGCAATGGTTAGATTTTTTTTGTGGATACGAATTCGGTTGGTGTAGGCCTATGTCCAGCAGTGGACGTCTATCGGTTCAAATGATGATCGTCATCACTTCAGCAATGATAAAGTTAAAAATAATTATCGTCATTGAAACGTTTTCCAGCACACATATTTTATTAGGCCTGGGAATTAAACAGACGGCAGTATTTAATAACGTAGGTACAGAAAACTGTTTCTTCATCTTGGCATTTTTTTCCTGGTGATTACCTATTATTGTTACGAAAATTGATGATGCTATTTCAGTATCAGGTTCACACAGTTGACTTAAACCCATGAGGTGACCTCAAACAACATAACTCCTTATGGTCTTTTTTAATAATCAATTATTATTCTGACATTTCCATTTCAGGTGTGGACCCAGAAAATGGTCCACTTCGGTACTCCATATCTGGGCAGTACTTCTCAGTAGATTCGCTGACTGGTGTCGTGACCCTTGCTAAGACTCTGGACAGAGAGGAGCAGAACGCCTTGGAAGTTATCATCAGTATAACTGGTAAGGTCGTACTAATAAATACCTAACTTCTTCCGAATCTCGTTTATATTTTACAGAATGTCATATTATACAATTTTCATTCATCTTTGCACTAAACACACGGCCTAAAATAATGCAAAATAGTTTAACGATTATTATTTTATTTTACACATTTACATATTTGTGCTGCTTTCGGACTCTGGTCAGTTCGAAATGTTGAAAGTTCATTTCACAGGTTCAACCACTTTCTACTAACAACAGAAGCTGGTTATCAATACGTTGCTAATATTGCTAATTATTTCCGTTCATTCCTTTGCTGCGTAGCCGATCTTTTAATGATCTTTTTCTGGGTACCAAAAAACTTCATCTTGGTTTAGTAACAGGTGATTACGGCATTGAAAAAAGAAAAAGTATGTTATAATAACTATTATCTTCGAAAACTTACTGGGAACTCAATCCCTTTACAGGTGAAGGAATTGCAAATGTACGGAATAACCAAAAGAAAAAGCACCTTGTTACATACTATTATATAAAAGTTATTGTTGGAAAACATTTCATTTACAGATGAAGGCATAGCGAACACAGAACCAAACACAGTGTCGTTGAGGCGTGTCATCCCAGTAAAGGACGTCAATGATAACCCGCCAATCTTCCACAACAGGCCTTACATTGTAAATATCAGTGAAGCTACTGCCGTCGGAACTGAGATTGAGGTATGTATAGAATTTAAAACTAATTATAGAATAGCAAAATGAGATGGGCAAACCCCGTATTCAAAATAATAAAAAACAAAAGAATACTAAGCGTTCGATTAGATATTGTTTTACCAAAATACCCAAATTGCGTGTGAAAGAAATGCAACAAAATAATTCCATAAAACTGTCAGCCTATTCGTCGAAACTATTTTAATGTGTGTGCAATTTTAGCGTACTGGTTAGCGTTAGCGTTTAAGGTACTAGCATGTTTTTTTTGTGTTATTCTGTAGTAAAAATATACTTATTGATGAATTTCAGGTGAACCCAAAGATAACAGTAACAGATCGTGATGAAGACGAGAATGCGAGGATACGAGTAATATGTTCTACCAAAGAGAAGGGAAGTGACTCTGAAGCATGCGCCACATTTAGAGTTGAAACAGATATGGTAAGTAAACCATAATAAGTATGACTTGGAAATAAAAGCCTTTATTAAAATATCTAGTGCAGATAGAGGTCCTTCCACCGTTGTATGGAGTTCATTACGTTGCTAAAAGATACAATTGTTAAGCAAAAATATTTATGAATTTCAGATAACACCAAACGAATACCAAGTACGTCTTTTCCTGAACCAACCTCTGGACTTCGAGAGCAGATCAGCATACGTGATCAGTTTAGAAGCTACTGATTCATCAGATAGGCCGCTCAGAGCACTAGCCAGTGTCGCAGCAGCAATATGGGATGTACAGGATCAACCACCAGTGTTTCTCAATGCACCATTTTCTGCTACAGTGCCAGAAAATACAGCACCAGTATGTATTATGGCAGTTCTTTTTTAACGAAATCGTCATTATTTAGGGACCGAATACAATAATCTAAATACAACATTAGTTATATGGTCATTATTTTGTTGTTAAATAGATACTTAAGTTTACAATGATAGATGTACCCTATATAATGAGAATTTCTAGTATCCATCCACCTACATCTACATGCTTAATGTTTTCTTTCGTCTATGTTATTTTTTAACTTCCTCATCATCACCATTTTTAATACTTCTATTTTTAAAACACCGCATTCAGTTAGCAACCATACATTATTATTTTCAGAATACAAGTATAATGGAGATCATAGCTAAAGATGGTGACACAGCCAACCCTCGACCAGTTCTGTTGACCCTCGAAGGTGACACTGAGCAGTACTTCAAGCTACTTCCCGACAGACCGTTGGGACGAGCTACACTGGTTGCATCCGACATTCCCATTGATAGGGAAAGTGATGTCGTGATGCAGAACGGAGGAGTTTACAGTTTCTTTGTCAAGGTATTCACGATTTATTACAGTTACTTTATAATTTGTAATGATAGCAGCAAAAATCTTTACTAATTATTCATTTATTTTTCCATGGGAAAAAATTGCCCTGCACTAGTTATTTTTATAAACTACTAGCGACCCGCCGTTACTTCGCTCAACTACTTACTACTTTTACGACTTGACAAAACATCGAGATTTCTTAATTCTATGCAACCATCCGAAATTAATTGTCTTAAATGATAGTGGAAACCGCATCAAAATCCGTTGTGCAGTTTAGAAGAACAACGTGGTTACACAACCAGACACAAAAAGCGACTTGAATTTATTCAAATGCATAGATATCCTAGATAATCTCTTTAAACATTTATCATTACTAGCCTAGTTCCATACAGCGCTAAGCATAAATATATCTTTTCCCATAGTTGCCATACTTCCTTGTTCTGTCTGCATGATTTCCAATCATTTTTATATGATTTCCTACATTTCAGGCAACAGAATTAATAAACAATGAAGTGCCATCAGATTTCACGGTGACAACTATAACGATAATTGTAACTGACGTTGATGATCACGTACCGGAATTCAACAAAGAAAAGTTTGATATATCAATACCTGAGAATATAGAGAATGGTAGTCCCATACCTGGTTTGTCGATATACGTTGAAGACCACGATATAGGACAGAATAGTAAATACGATTTATCACTAAGAGATGTTTGGAATTCTGAAGACGTGTTTGCTATAAGTACAGATCACGGTGAAGGAAGAACCCCAATCAGTATAAAAGTGAAAGATTCTTCGAAATTAGACTACGAAGTAGACGGTGATGACAAACGCCTATTTAGTTTTGATATTGTAACATCATCTAATGGAAAAGAATTATCATCAGCACGAATCAATATAAAACTTCTCGATATGAATGACAACAGTCCAATTTTCGAAGAATCTACTTATAAATTCAATATTCCTGAAAATGCAACTACTGGAACAAAAATTGGTGACGTATTTGCTACTGACAGAGACTACGGAATATTTGGTGAAATTGAATACACGTTGACTGGGTTTGGATCTAATATGTTCAAGACAGATAAACACACAGGTGGTGTATATGTGCGTCAGATATTGGACTATGAGAAACAAAAAAGTTATAGTTTAACACTATTTGCTAAGGATGGAGGTGGTAAAGGATCAACAGCAAGTATTTTTATTGAAGTGCTAGATGTAAATGATAATGCTCCATTATTTGAAGCAGCAGAGTACAGTAGAACTATAAGAGATGGGGCTACTAGTTTTGAACCACAGTTTGTCGTTCGAGTGAGTAATTTTATTTTAAAATGGATTCAACATAGCGTCGAGCATTGGAGGAATAAACTTTGATGTTAAATGTTAATTATTTTATTATTCTCCGAATGTTTTAGGCTACGGATGCAGATGGTCCCACACAAGGCGATGGTCAAATAAAATATTCATTGGAATCTGATAACAGCATAAGTCGCAAAGGGAATGTTTTTACCATTGATGAAGATACAGGAGAAATAAGTATTATCGAGAAAGTTGACAGCATGGACACTCCTCGAGGTCAATATGAGTTGGTTGTTAGAGCTACTGATTATGGTAAGCTAATAAGGAAATCGAAATAATGAAAACTAAATATAAAATACCACGATGTCTAGAATAAATAACTGTTAATAAATTTTTAGGTATCCCAACTCTGCATAACGAAACTCGAGTTTACATTCGAGTGGGCGTACCTGGAAACCAGCGGCCTACATTCAAGGGCAACTACCATCATTACAAGTACACCGTCTCTCAACATAGTCCTGAGACTACAGAAGACTTTACCTTTGACTTAAATCCTATGAATTACAAAGCGAATATTAGGGAAGATGCTAAGCCCGGTCAGAATGTGACTATGGTGGTGGCTAATGATCCTGATGGATTGGATGATTTGCTCGCATATCATATTGTATCAGGATCTAGGGATAATTTTGTGATTAATGAAAAGTAAGCTGAATTTTGAATTCACTATTCTACGATCATATGAAACTGTCCTAAGCTTTAGATGACTAAGAACTTGTTTTACTGTGATATTGCGTTTATCATTTTCTGTTATTTTATTTCAGATCCGGCCTTATAACAGTATCTAATGATGCAAACTTAGATCGTGACATAAATCCTGACCGGTATGAAATCATCGTATCAGCAGTCGACAGTGGAATGCCTATACCAGAAACTGCTACCACCACAGTTTTTGTAACCATCCAGGATGTGAATGATAAGCCACCAAAATTCAACGTGACTGAATCAACAACACACATTTCGGAAAAAGCAAAGGTGGATGACATAGTAACGAGGATTATAGCTTATGATACTGACGTCAATGCAAAATTACAGTACAGTATCATGCAGCTCAAAGCTCTTTCTAAAGCTGGTGTCCAACTAAAACCTAGCTCACCATATGATTATAAGCACATATTCCGCATCAATGAAGACACTGGAGAAATATTTGTCAACGGAACTTTGGATTACAGTATGGCATCTATAGTCATATTGACGATCAAAGTTGTCGACGTCAACGCTGAAATTAATAAAGAAAAACAATTTGCTATGATAGAACATACCATTTATATACAACCGTACGCTGATAAAAACCCTCAATTCACCAATGCGGGCTGGACTAGTTCCAATCCTGTAATATATCATAAAATAAAAGAAGAACAACCTATTGGAAGTACTGTCGTCGTGTTAACAGCTGAAGACCCTGTATCTGGACATTTAGTATCAAGCTATAAGGTTATAAATGCAGAAACCGGTCTGCTTCAAGTAGATCCATTAAGTGGTCAAGTAGTTTTGACTAAACATTTGGATTATGAAGACCTTACGAACCCTAATTTGACAATAACTGTGAAAGCAGCGAGTAATGATGGTAGTAAGCATAGTATAGCTAAAATTATTATAGAAGTTATGAACATCAATGACAATCCACCAATTTTTGAAAAGGAGCTATATAAAGTAAGTGTCCTGGAATCAGTGAAATATCCAGAGCAGCTTGTTACTGTCAAAGCACATGATGCAGATGCTGTGTTGACTGAAGAAGATAAAGTCAAGGGTTATTCAGATATCAGATACACGTTAAGAGGCGAGAATTCTGATCTGTTCAAAATTGATAACGTTACTGGATCTATACAGGTAAAACTTCTTCATAATATTATTTTAAGATATGACAAAAATATGTAGGAATATAAAGTGATGAGTAATATCGTAGTGAACCGTAAAAAATAAATTGTAAACATTTTAGGTTGCTGAAAATAAAACGTTAGACAGAGAGCGACAATCAGTTCTCAGACTGGAGATTGAAGCAGCTGATACTCCAAGTGGTGGAGCTGACAAATTGAAGACTACCGCTACTATTCTTGTAGATGTTCTCGATGTTGATGATAACTCGCCTGATTTTGAGAAGAATGTTTACACCGGTAAGATATCTTATCTAAACTACATTAATGAAATAAAACATATTTTGAAGCCCTAATGATAAATTAAGATGTTGGTACATAAAACTCAGCATTTCATTTTCATTTACAGCTGTTGTACCCGAAAATGTGCCGATCGGTATAAGCGTCATTAACGTCACCGCAACAGACCCTGATGAAGGATTAGGCGGAGAAATCAAATACGACTTCTTGGACGAAGGAGAAGCTAATGGTAGGAATAAAGATGAGATAAATGAGCTACATCCAATAATTTAAAGGTATACAAATAAGAGAAGAAAATAAATAAGTGATCATTTGTTTCAGGCCTATTCACAATAGATGCTATAACAGGAGAAATTAAAACTCGTAAGGATTTAACCGGCCGTGGACGTACAGATCCTTACAGACTGTTGGTTGGCGCGACTGATGGCGGTGGACATTCTGGAGATACGTCATTATCTCTGTACATCGGTGACGTCAGCGCTAATGATGGCGTCCCAAGATTTATTAGACCTGCCGCTGGAGAAATACTAAGTATTAGTGAGGTAATAAATTGACTTTTACTCCAATCAAAAACTGACATGATCCCGACAGCGATATTCAAATTGGAAATGCCTAATTTAGGTACTTGAAAATGAAAGTCGAAGTTTTAGTAAAAGTGAGTGAACTAAGAACAAATGAGAGGATACCATCATTCTGGTTTCCAAGATCATTATTCTGTGTTCCTGTTGTTTATTGATGTTGGCTACTCCACAGAATGCAACAATTGGATCCGCTGTGTATCAAGTAGTGGCAAGCGATCCTGACGATCCGACACAACCTTCTGGACAACTCTTCTACTCTATACAACCAAGCAACACCGACGCAAAGATATTTTCGATCGGTAAGTGCACTTCACAATCCAAATTAAGACAGTTTCTTTCGTTCTCTTCGAAATGTATTTTTTTTTAATTGTGTCCTCTTTCAGATCCTCATTCGGGCCAGATTACAACTAGACAGTCATTGGACAGGGAACGCAAAGCATCTTACACCTTAGTGTTACTGGTGACAGATAGAGGACAGCCACCTCAGCAGAGCACCAGGATCGTCACTGTCAAGGTCACTGACGTTGATGACCACAAACCGCGTTTCGGAAGAAGCTCGGTAACTAAATAAACCAATATAACCGAAAAATTAACACCAGATTTAAAAACTAACCCATAAATAAATTACAAATTACCAGCAACATAATTCTGCAGTGTAGCATAAGTCTGTAGTGAGGCTTATTCGGCTTCACGTGACGAGATGACGCAATATTTTTATTTTTGTTTTTATGTAGGTACTTATTATTTTTGACATTAATTGGATTTTTATGGGATTTATTTTTTATTTTTGTAATTCGAGAATGCTACTATACTAATATAGTTGTTTAAGATCTTTGTTACTAACATTATATGGACATTTTCTTAGTCTGAAATAAATGAATTTAATTAATAATTACCTTCTTTCTCAGGATGATCCTCCGGTACTGATGACAGTCAAAGAAGAAGTACCTATTGGCACAGTCATTGGGCAACTGGAAGCAATTGATGAGGATATCGATGAAAACGCTGCGGTAGACTATGCTATTATAGGTAAATAATCATTATCGTGATCACATCTTGCCAGAAAACAAAATATGCACAGGTTGGATGTATGAGACAGCTTACTGCCCCGTCTCAAAAATAGATGCTGCGAAATCTCCAAAACCTTTTTGCAATAAGTGGCTTTTCAGCACTAACCTAAGTTGGTCCAGAAGAGTCTTTTATTCGTTTTACGAAACTGCATCGATTGGCATCATAAAAATAAATCGAGAGAATTTACGTTTTGCTACTTTTCCAAAACATGTGAATGCACAATAATGCACATAGCAGTTACTACTCAAAAAGTTAAGGATGTCTATAGGATGGATGTCTATACTCCTAAGAACGTTTTTCTGTAGCTACAGGCTACAGTTGTGTTAAGATCTTGCTGCCCCGTCTGAAAAATCAATAAAACGAATGAAAATTAATAAATTAACTTTTGTAGTGGGAAACGACTATGGCTTACTGAAATTGGAAAGAACAAATGATAGCAAGGCTTTGATAACCGCAGCAGCGAGACTCGACAGAGAAGCAGTGTCCAAGCAACTGATCACAATAAAGTGCTTCAAGTATGGTACTACACCAAGACTGACGAAATCTTACAATAGACTGGTAAGAAATACATTGCAAACTTCGATAAGATTCTTAATGATTACTGTTTGAAACGAATACTTTTCTTTCCTTATTATTTATTTCAACTGATTTCATTGCTGAATATTTACATCATCAGAACATAACATTCCATAGCATAACACAAGCTCATTTATCTATCGCAATTTATTGCGAACGACGACTTCTCAGTTCATCGGTCACATATACATCAGTTTTGGCTATTGGTTTGAATATATGTCTAATAATACTGTATTTATTAGCACAATTGGCACAGCCGATGCATTATTATAACTGCCTATGTAAAATTTCTAATTTGTGTCTGTAATTTTTATGGTGTACATAATAAAGAGTATTCTATCTATCTATCTATGTGCAATTGAGCATGGAATGATAACCATTGAAGGAAGATGCTTACTATAAAGCATCTTCCTTCAATGGTTACATAATACCTACATAATACAAAAATTACAGTATTACTCTTTCAAAGGTCTTCGGCCATTCATTCACCAGTATTAAAATTTTGTGGGACTGTAGCCGTGAAAGTAAATCACATCATAAAACGTCCTCCTAAAAGTTCTCAAACCAAAACTGACATAATTCTTTCCAGGACCCCTCAGAAATTCAAGTACTAATCAAAGTTATAGATATAGACGACCATCTTCCTGAATTTGAGAGTACCAACATGACAGTAGGAGTCAGACTGAACGTGCCTATAGATACACTGATAGCATCTATCAAAGCTACTGATAAAGATCCTGATGCAAGACCTATACACTACAGCATTGTGAACATGAGCTTCGAGTCACCGATCAAGGGCAAATCGTTGAATAACATCACCGATGTGATTGTGTTGAATAATGTGACTGGAGACTTGAAGATCATGAAGAATTTGATACATTATGCTGATGGGATATTTAGGTAAGTTTTTATACTTTCTACTTTCTATTTTTATGCTAGTCTGCTATCACTTAATTATAAGCTTCTCATCCATCTAAAATTCTTCCTCCCCAATAATGCTGGGGACTTTGTTACGCCAGTTCTTCTTCCCAGCTCTAGGAAGTGGTGAAGGGTGGGCGTTTTGGGGTTATGTAACTTTGACGTTCGAAAAGTGCTGATTCTCAGCCTAGTTTGAATAAATGACTTTTGATTTTGATTTTCAATAGATTTTATTTAACTGATTCTGAAAAACCTGCTGGCAATTTAATTTGTAGGTGCGTGCAGCAGCACGACAGAGTACGACGAATTTTGCATAAAATAGAAAATACATGGAACCTCATAAATTAATCTAATACATAAATTTCATTAATATTTTTTTTTTGTTTCAGATTGGTAGTAAGAGCAAATAATACAAACGACCCAGAAAGATTCAGCGATATCTTAGTAGAGGTACTTCATTCTCATTAACAAATATTTCTCATAAAATACAATAGACGTAGATATATTACGTATATTTAGTAACAGAAACCGCTAACTATTCCTAAAGAGTCATAAAAACCCTGTCAGAAATCGACGCGTGTTTCACCTCTCAACGAGGCATCCTCAAGATGACGATTGACCAGTCGCAAACCAGAACACAACGTGTTGCCACGCCGAGCACTGCATGCGCTAGGTTACTAAATATTAGATATATAGTAACCTAGCGCATGCAGTGTGCGTCTATTGTATTTATAATGGATTTCTGCAAAGTCACGCCTGAATCAATTAACTATCTTAATATTTCTAATAATTGATAGAAGAGAACCGAATACAAAGACACAGGTTTTCCCAGAAAAATCATGATGATCGTGATAATTATACATAGCATTATTTACTTTATTATACTGTGGCATGCATGAGTCATGTTTATGGTAATAGGCTCGCCTTCTAACTATGGGTGTTCCTAAGTAGGTATAGTCAAATCTTTTATATCTTCGTCAGTTTTCAAATTGTTTCCTTTATTAGGACACTTAATAGCTTTGAAGCCCAAAACACACACAGAGCGGGTGCGGGGCGGGAGCGGGTCGGGTCGTTTTCATCGCGTGAGTCGCGCGGTTCATCGTATTCACACAGAGCGTGGGCGCGGGGCGGCAGCGGGTCGGGCGCGGGACGGCAGCGGGTCGGGCGCGGTTGTACTTTGACAGACGGCAGCGGTTGCAGTGTGAAAATGTTGGGTGATTCTGACACGGACGAAGAATTATTAATTTTTACTTATTTAAAGAGAAGAACGCGAAAATGGAAAAAGTTGTAGGTTCTTGACATTAATAAAAAAAAAACATCAATATGGAGAATATCATCGATACGTGTATTGCAACGAATGTAACGCCGCTACACCCACATTGCTATTCTGTAACCATCTTACCTTGAAAACATAGGTGAAGTGGGAGTGGAGTGAGTCATTGTCATCGATACCTACTGATGCTAAGGCAGTGACAGTTCACTCCAAGCTCACTTTGATATTTTACTACACTTAGTTTTCACGGAGATATTTTTACAGAATAGCACAACCGCTCCCGACCCGCTCCCGTCCCGCGTTGTTGTGTCAGCGGGCGCGGCTCACGCTCCGCGCCCGACCCGCGCCCGCGTTCTGTGTGTTGACAACCATATAATTCCTTGAATTACAAATTATTATACCCGCCGTACTCCCGCGCCCGACCCGCTCCCGCCCCGCACCCGCTCTGTGTGTGTTTTGGGCTTTAGAGCGATGGTAATGAGCCGACATAGAAAACTATATATGTAATTATTTGATAATATTCTGCGGTATTGACATTACGACGCAATATAAAATGCTGAGTCGGTAAATTAGATTCTATTGTGCAATGAGTAGACAAAAATACCCCTTATGGTGACGAACGTATTTTGGCTGTGACAGCTCTACAGTCTCACCTAGATGTCATCCTCTTCGGAAAACACAAGCGGGATTTTATGTTATGTTTATTCTGCAGGTGGTAGTAGTGAGGGAACGCGACCTCCTCCGTCTGGTGATGCCAGGTGGAACAAGACAGAAGTATGGAGACCTTCGAGACAGGATGTCTGCTGCTCTAGCGCAGAAGGGACTAAGGATGCAGCTGCATGATGCGAACACCGCCTTCTATGCTAACCCTGGGTAAGATCATAATTTTGGCCGTAAATGAGTCACAGGTTTGATTCTATTTCGTATTCAAAAAATTGGTCATATGTATATGACGCAACAAGTCTAATAAAATAAATGAATGTAGCTTTGTGGGAAAAAAAGAAGAACAAAAGTGGCCAATTATAAATTCAGTAAATTGATATAAAGCCATTTGTAATATAAATTGCTTTAAAATAAAACCGGTCCTTACAAATAGGATATTAAAAGGTAAAAAAAAAACATATTTGTAAAAACTAAAATCTAAAATGTATCTGTAGGTAGGTAGTAAAAAATTATTTTTGTAGTGGACGGTGTTAATAATAGCCTTCATATATTGCCATAGATAATGGCATACCAACTAAAAATGGCATTATATAAGAACTGAATTCATTACAGAGCTCATGTTGGATGATGAATAAAAAGATATAAATAAGCACAAGAGCTAGATAGAGAGAAATTCACAGGTTCTAAAAACCCTAGATTATGCTATAGACAAACTTCTTGTATCATTATGCAAAATCCACAGTTAACAGAACACATGAAGTAACACATTATTAAGATCTTACCAAATATTGATTTAAATATTTTGTGCAAGAACTAAATTGTTTGCTTGAATGTATCCGTTTTTACAATAACACTCAAACCAAGGTCAGGATTAAGAAGTTTAATTATAGTGGCTTCAGTCGATCTTTAATAACAACAGTCTTTGGAATGTAAATAATAATCGAATACTTACTAAAACGTGTATTTTGAATATAAACAGGGACCCACCCTGTTTATATTCAAAATACAGTAAGTAGCTAACTATGAAAAATCGCGGAACATACATGGGGGTGATTTGGATACCCCACGGCACGAGGGACCGATTTTTTTTTTTATAAACTCTAATAACACTCGTGATGATGTCTTGTGACGATTTTATTTAATAGTCCAACTTTTTTTAAAAATTTTGGTCGATTTTTATTTTTTTCTACTGTTTCACCAAATATATTGTTTACAGGCCATGCTTCCAATTCAGAAAAGTAGAATCCGGTGAAGCTTTAACGCCAAAAGCCATGAAAGGCACTATTCGTGCTTTGGGCACGGAGTTCCAGGAGATTCTAGAAAACTTCAATGTTCACAACATCACTAGCTGCGGCGTATCTCGGACGAAGCACTCGCCGGCGCAGCATGCATTGCTGGGTTTGGCTGGAGTGCTGCCGTTTGCTGCCTTCATAGCTACCCTTGTATTGTGCTGTATGCATTCTAGTGGTAAGTATTCTTTGGTTTTTAAGAGTTTACATGATGCAAAATTCTTGCCTATGCAATAAAATTGAAGCAACAAATGACTTGCATCGTCTAAACACTGTTTAGACGGTGCTTTAATTGTTGTAACTTATGGTATGCCACAGGCAATTAAATTGCACCGTGTAAGGCTCAGGCTTCAGGTTAATCTTTAGTACTGATGAAATAATGATGGCAAGAAGTTAAAACAGAGATAGAAATCAAATAAATTTTGCTTTTGACTTATTTCAGTCTTGGAGGAGAGATGTATTGTTATTGAAATAAGTGACAAGGGAAACTTTCGAGGTGCCTTACATTTAGCGAATTAAACACCACTACGAAAACTGACGGTTCCATGGTCCACTCATAACGGTGAGTTTGGAGTGGACCATAGAAGAGAACCATGACTAGCAAAATCACTTGTCAAATTCATACACGACGAACGTAATTTATTGTTCAAATTATTGCAATACTTCAAAGCCACGTTATTTATTAACGAGAAATCGTATAATATGTCGGTAAATACCTGGTTGAATTGAGGTTAAGAGCTAGTTCATACACTTGTACAGATTTATTTTTGACAAATTGAGTATTTGACTTTAGGTAGTTTGATTAAGCATTTATATGGAAAAACCAACCGTCAAATAACGTCAACATCATCCGTCGAGTGGGGGCCGTCATGCTAATAGGAATAAAATCTTAGACTCTCATTGGTCCAATGATTGGTAGTGCGACTGCTGAGCCTTGACCCTAGGTTCAGGTTCAGTTACAGCTTCACCTCCACCTTTAGAGAACAATGGCATGATGTTGTGTTATGTAAATCTGCTATTTACCTATTCTGTTCGAAACTAGTCGAAGTTTCAAACAGAATAGGTAAATAGCAGATTACTAATAACAGATACTTTAATTCAACGTTGTGTATTTCCTCTTTCAGCCAAGAAAAGAGCACGGGAGGCGCTGTTAATCACAAGGGAGCCTCCACCAGTAGCCGCCAGTAATATATCAGTGCCAACCAGACTTTATGCTGAACCATTGTATAACACGTGACGTTGGAACTAGGGCCAAATACAAGGCGTTATTGAAATAAGTTGAAACCCCAAAAATGGTTATTGTACCGCAAAAAGACCAAGACCAACCCTAAAATCGTAAAAAAATACAGCATTTCGTCGGGTTTTCTGAACATAAATGTATGGGACATTGATCAACAGGTTTCCAGTTATTTCAAATACACCTTGTGTAACATGCTGAATTCAGCGCTTTCTCTGATTCTTAATTACTGTGCGCTGAATTTGGAATTGTGTGTGTATTATAGGGTGTGTGTTTGTATATGTCGAATTTGATTGTGGATATGTTTTTTTATGAGTCAGTGTGCTGGTTAAGTTTGTGGAGTGAGAATGAAAGAGTGAGTGTCTGAGTGTGTGTCCGTGAGGTTTATTACTTGTCAAATTAATACAAAACCAAATCTAGCCAGAGATTATTATGAAAACTTTATGTACGTCCAATATTTTGAATTGGTTTCCAAATGGTGTCGTTTATAAATCGATGACAATAAATATAAATAATCATACAAAAATAGGTACCTACTTAAATTAATTAATAATGACGGGACAACTCGAAATGCTCAGACCGACAAAAATGTATTTAATGTAGATAGGTTATATATTATGTAAGTTAGAAATATCTCAAGTCAAGAAACATGAATTGTAAATAAACTTGCAAAAACGTTTTAGCTTAAGAAAATATTTAAATAATATATGCGTATTAAAGTACTATGTTAATAAATATTGCTTTTAAAGCTTTATACATTTTGCAGTTCTTAGCTACTAAGTTAGTTTTGAAGATGATCTTCAAATCATCTTACTAATAATATTGCCAATAATAAAAGGTGCACATTATACTACATAAAATATTGTAAAAATATTATATATTTTGTTGTTGCCATTAATGAGAAATAAACTATAATCGCCTAAATTGCCAGATGTGAAATTATATTATGTACAAAATAATTATGTATTTTATAGAAGTTTTTATGTAATCAGCCATTTTGAAAATGAACAAAAGTATTAAATATAGAAAAATGTGTCATGACCATAATAATAGTGTGATAATATTTTATAGATTTTTTACGTAATCTAAGTCACAATTATTATCAAAAATGCTACGTATGATAAGAAAAATAAATAAATTATAAATGCGTGAACAAAATGTATGTTGAGTGTTTTTTACAAATAAATTATTAGATTTTTACTTGTATTTATTTATTTATTTAACCATATAAGTACACATAATAAACAGACAAGAAGAAAAGAACAGAAAAATACTTACAAAGGTGATGCTTATTTCCGAAGAAGTCTAGAAGTTGTACTAGTAAACGGAACAAAAGGTGATTTAGCTGTACTTATGACACGCCCTTCCGCTCCGCCCAGAGCGGGAGAAGTCATTTGATGATTTCCCACCCAAAAAAAAAAAATTATAGATATTGATTTAATTAATTAGTTAAACAGCATTAGTCTAAAGACGAAAAACTATGTAAAAAATGAAAACACATGCAATAGGCTATTCTTGCCGTCTGTATATAAAATCTGCCCTTGTTAGGGTTCCGTACCCAAAGGCTAAAACGGGACCCTATTACTTATACTCCGCTGTCTATCTGTCTGTAAGTCTGTCGCCAGGCTGTATCTCTTGAACCGTGATAGTTAGACAGATAAAATGTTCACAGATGATGTATTTCTGTTGACGCTATAACAAAAAACACTAAAAAACAGAATAAAATAAATATATAAGAGGGCTCCCATACAACAAACGTGATTGTTTGGCCGTTTTTGTAGATAATAATGCACGATCGATCAGAATTGGAATCGGTTAGAAAAGCCTGCAAAATAGTACTATGAAAGTAATTGCTAACACGAGCATAATTTCAGTGACCATGCTCGGTCATTGTATGACAATTACAAAAGAATTGGTATAATTTTCTAAAAAAATAAATTATCTTTATAAATTAGGTATACATATTAATTGCAGAATAAGATCGTGTAATGAGCGTGTAGGATAAGCAAAAAATATATTTTAATAATTATGTGCCTACTTACCTACATTGTAGCATTTCTACAATGTATGTTAAGAAATAATTAATGAATACCGTGGACTAAAACAATACTGGGAAACAAATAATGATACCTATATTTAGACCTCAGTAGAATATATAAATAAAAAAAAGATAAATTATAAGATTATTCTAAAGTGCCTAATTAATGTACGCGCACAACATCAGTACCTACTGTAATTATATTTATCTACACCCATATATATATAGCTATAAATTCTCTCTAAAAGTTTCTGAAACAGCTACCATATTGCCAACATTAAAACAACCATAATATCATTCAAACGGGTGTTATAATGTTGTACTGAATTTCATAATGCAACTCATTTCAAATAAGAACATTGTCATTCACGATCGTTTTACTAACAAAGCACCGTAATTTAAAAACAAAACACATTCGAATTCGAAAAATTCGAATTCATGTCGTACCGCGCCATTTTTATTCGATATTAGTATTGCAAAGAAACTTTTATAGAAGATTCAAATCATGGGTGTAGATAAAATCTTGTATGCAACTGTAAATAATTAAGTATTAACACACTCATGTGATACTATTATCACACGAGGCAGCAGTTGCATAAATAACTATCTAATGGTCAGAAGCGGTGAGCATGAGCATGAGGTCCTGGGTTCGATTCACAGATTGGACAAAGTGTTTTTGGCTTTTCCATCTGGAATTTCTCAGTAGCAGCCCGGAGTCTGGAATTTCTGCCCAATAGTTGCAATAGGCATGCCCCTATTACATGGGCCTCAAACATAACTGGTGAAATTGTGGTGACCGTTTTTGAAGCGCTTAAGCTTCAAAAACGGCCCAAAAAATAAATGCACAAATACGGTTGTGGTCTTATTTAAAATTAGTATGGTCTAATCATAGCCAACGTCAAGGTTGCACTAGTCGACGGCTTGAACTCGTCGGTGCGCGTGGCTAATATGCATGCTATTAAGTATAGTTATTAATTTATTTAGTTTTATATAATTATTATTTATTTATCTAGTTTTTATTTATTTATTTGTATATTAATTTATTTATATAGTGACATACGATGTTTACAACCAAAACGAGCTAGTAAAATTTCATGAACAGACCTTTGGGCGTATGGAAAAACTACTGGATGTATCTACTCAAAATAAAATTATTTGAACTTTTTGCCATTTTCATCACTACATAGTATAAAACAAAGTCGCTTTCTCTGTCCCTATATCCCTATGTATGCTTAAATCTTTAAAACTACGCAACGGATTTTCATGCGGTTTTCACTAATGGATAGAGTGGTTCTCGAGGAAGGTTTTAGTATATAATAACCGACATCGACGCGAGTGAAGCCGCGGGTATCAGCTAGTACTACATAAGTTATTCATTTGCGCTCAAAGATGAGTTAAAATTAGTGTTGAAATATGGAAGTATTGACGCTCACTACTTCCAAACCAATCTAGTACTATTATTGATCGTAGGTATAAACAAAAATAATATTGGACAGTTCAACTCTACTCATTCCTCGTCCAAGCGGCGAGCCTCGGTCGTAAATTTTTATTGCTTTCTTTGGCATATTGTAATTCTGACTTTAAAACATGCGTGTTGAATTTCTTTTGATATGTTGACCAGCGAGTAAAGGTCGTAAAAATTTATTGCATTTAAGGTTGAATTTACATTAATGTATATTTATTTCAGCTAGAATTATGTGTAAACACAACTGGCGACAGTTTTAAGAGAACTTTTGCATGGGATTGTGTATCTAGTGCATTATTGATCGAAGCCTTCGGACCACAAAAAATTGTTTACACAAAGATATTGCGTAGGCGGAAAATCAACAGCTAACTAGTCACACAACTTCGGTAGACTGCAGAACATCTATGAACGTATCTCAAACCAAAATAATATTTTTTCGTCACCTTATATCTGAGACGCTAAATTGATTATTGACAGTTTGATTTCGATCGGCATTGACACAAGAACGATGTACGGCATAATACTCATCCTAGCTCTAGTCATAATAATTGTACTTGTTATTGGCATATACCAGAAGAATACAAACGCAGTATGCCTCTCAAGAAGAAGACTAGAAGGGAAAACAATACTAGTTACTGGAGGAACCGCGGGAATGGGCCTCGAAATAGCCACAGACCTCGCACATAGGGGAGCTAGGGTGATCGTGGCATGCCCCTTTGAAGACGAAGGCAACAGATCAAGGAAGCAAATAGTACAAGAAACGGAAAATGAAAATGTTGTATTCAAATATCTAGACCTCGGATCTTTGAAATCTGTTCGGCAGTTTGCATCAGATATCTTGAAAATTGAAGACCGATTAGACGTTTTGATAAACAATGCTGGTATTGGGGTTCCCGGAGAGTTCTTAACTACCGATGGAATGAACTTCATAATGCAAGTGAACTACTACGGAGGATTTTTACTAACGCTTTTACTTCTTCCACTTCTGAAGAAGACGGGCAAACCTGGCGAAAGAAGCAGGATATTGTTGACAACGTCAGTTTTGCATAAGATTGGACGAGTGGATGTTGATAACCAGAACAAGACTGACTATTGGTACGGAATGCAGATCTATGCTAACAGCAAGCTGTGTCTTTTACTGTTTGCAAATGAACTATCAAAAAGATTACAAGGTACCAACGTTGTGGTGAATAATGTGGATCCTGGAGCAGTTGGAACGAGAATTTTTGAGTCTGGGAATAAAATGTTAGGATTTTTCATAAAACATTTTATTAATAGCATGTTTAAGACAACGTGGCAAGGAGCACAAACGGCTTTGCATGTGGCGCTAGATAAGAAAGCGGGTGAAGTGAGTGGGGCGTACTTTAAGAACTGTGAACTAAGTAGGGCGGTGAAAAGGGCGTATTGTGACAAAACGGCCAAGATACTTTGGGAGGAATCTGTGAGATTGGTGCAGTTAACGGACGATGAGCTGAAACTGTGTTTTAAATCATTATAATGTTGATTAAAACGGGAATTTAACTGTAATTATTACAATTTAGGTTCGTAAAGTTTTTCATTTCGAAATTGCAGTATACTTTTTCTTAAATAATTGCTATATTTTATTTAACTTTAAGATAGATAGATACGCACTAAATAAAGGAGATATAATACAAATACACAAAAGAATCATGGTAAATAATAAAAGTACTAAGGAACGGTACGTTTTCATATATTTCTCACATAAATGTTCACCTTTAACGCTTGCTTAATGCTGTGTTTGCGTTATTAGACAAATAAAATTGTTCCGGGTGTAGCTATAAGTACACATAGGTTTGTACACACGCTCTCAATTTATAGTCGAAATCCTTGTGTTGGACAATCATCATTATATCAGACGAAAGCCACCACAGTCACTGGTCCAGGCTTTCCCGAAGAAACACTGCGATGGGTTAGTTCAAATACCAAGATAGCCTGCTAGGCTATTGCTAGAAGCTAGAACTAGAAGTGCTTCACACACAACACTTCTAGCTCATTTCACTTAAATTTACGCGGTATTACTGGAAGGAGTGGAGCTATATAGAGAAAAAGTGCTCAATAACGCTCGATACCAAGATTGCAGCAATTATTGCCACAGATACCGCACATTACGTATTGGGCAATATGGAGCAACTTATGCTAGTTTCCATTTTGCTCGCAGGTAGGTAGGTAAACCATTGCATAGTCTATTCCATACTTCTTCTTTTCTAATCGATGGTAAATACCATGTATTATGTTAAATGATGGCCATGGTTGTAGGTGGCCACGCCAATCGTGGCATCAGTGGAATTTATTACGTCCTCAGAAGTACAGGTGCATGTTTGGACACTTTGCACACTCCAACATATCGGACATGGTTTGGTTAGGACTCAGGAGCACCGCATTCGCACTGAGTGGATCTATAATCCCCCATTTTGCTAGATTGCGCTTACTTCGGCCTACTTGTGTTCGCAGTCGATTGATTGCTTTATATATAGGCAGGTCACTGCAGGTCACGTCTGGGTGGCAAATGCTCCCGGGGCTGAAGAAATCAGGTGGCTATTAAAAACGACCGATCCAAGATCGAACCCCACGCTCAGCAATGACACTTGCCCATGGTGGAGTTTCTTACCCATTCTTCATATGAAAACTACCTTTTGGAAGGGGCAACTAGAATCAGTTCTATTTCTTTGTTTTTGACGTTCAAAACTGCCTTTTATGTGCCTAATTGAAATAAATTATTTGACTTTGACTTTGCGACCACTAGACACTAAACCATCGACGCAATCTCTAACCATTTAACATTCGACACGGATCAATTATTTATAAACCTACTTAATTTGTTTTTGTTAATATTGTTTTTAATTGAAACGTGTTTTGTTTTTCTTGATCTCTAAAATGGATTTGTTTACCTGTATTTTATTAAATAACACAAAACATCGAAGAAGAAAAACATCGTGAGGAAACCAGAACAGGAAACTCCAGAAGTCAGTAACTGCATGGTAATACGATACACCTTGATAAAACTGGTTGTCTGTGTAATGGCAACACTACTTGTAGTCTGCCAACCCCAAGATATAGCTGGTCACACCGGCACGAAGGCACTTCCTTTTCCGCCTAGATCCCGACATGGATATACACGTCGATGTAAGAAATAATATTATAATTATTACAATAAACCCGAATACCTTGAAAACATCTTTTATTAAAAGCAAACATACATTACATGGCGCAGCCGGTTTAAGAACCAAGAAATAAGAAAAGAAAAGAAAAAGTCCTCACGAGAAGGACGCCGACAGGTATATACATGCCAGACCCAGAAGTCACAAGAAAAGAAATTGAAGAAAAGAACATCGTAACGATGAACATAGAATACAGGATGCCGGAACCGCTCGTGTTAAATTCCGTGGATCTACTGCCGAAATGGAGGAAATTCAAACAACAATTCCAGGTATTTTTATCGGCAGCCGGGTTTGAAAGGCTTTCTGAAACAAGGAAGGCGGCCATTTTATTAAATTGTATCAGTCAAGAAGGGCAAGATTTATATTATAACTTACTGAAAAATAAAGACTCCACAACAGTGAAATATGACACAGTAATCACAAAATTTGATAAATATTTTGAGCCAAAACAAAATGAGTTGATTAATACTTTCAACTTTCATAGAAGACAACAGGAAGAGTTGGAAACTTTTGATTGCTTTTACTCTGATATTCGGAAGTTAAACAAAACCTGCAATTTTTCAAGTCTGGAGGACCGAATGCTTCGAGACAGGATCGTGATCATGGGGGTGTTTGACAAGAAACTGCAACAAAAACTACTTGAAGTAGGGGATCTTACACTCGACAAGGCGCTTACCATGTGCAGAGCAGCGGAGCTGTCCAAAGAACATATTAAGATCCTGCAGAAGAACACTGAGGATACTCCGTCTGTCAACGTCATTCAAAAGCAGCAGCAACAAAATAATAACCAAACTAAAGCTAAGTATAATAATTTTAATAGAAATAAAATAGGTAATAATCAAAAAGAATATAGTAAGCAATTTTACCACTGCTTAAAGTGTGATACAGAACATGGCCCTAGAAATTGTCCAGCTTATGGTAAAACTTGTAAAAATTGCAACAAAATGAATCACTATTCAAAATGTTGCTCGAATAAAAAAGTAAATTGTGTTTCCGAAGATAGTAATTCAACTGATACAGTTACAGACGATCAGATGAATAATAAGGTCCATGACTTATGACTAGTCAAAGTATGTGATAGTATTGGAAACAAGAACTATAAAGAATGTAAGGATTGGTCACACATTTTAAAAATAAATGATAAAAATGTTAATTTCAAATGTGACACAGGGGCACAAGTGAATGCCCTATCATTAATGGATTTGAAAAAAATTGTCGATGATGATAATCCTAAATGGTCTGAGACAACAATAACATTAGAGGTATTCGGGGGTACAAGAATAAAGGCATTAGGTGAAAGAACATTGGAAGTCTTTTGTGATGAAAACGAAAAGCTAAAGATTGATTTCATAATTATAAAAGAAAATGTGAGACCAATCCTTGGGTTAAACTCTTTATTAGAATTAAAACTATTAAACATTAATGCTACTATCAATACCATTAATATTAAAAATAAAGAATGTGTTATTAATAGCAACATGGAAATTTTCCAGGGAATAGGTGAATTCAAGACACCATTAGAACTGCCAATTCAGTCAGGAGCTCAGCCAGTGGTAAGACCACCACGTCGGGTTCCTCATGCGCTCATGAATCGTCTGATGGCCAAGCTGACAAGCCTCGAGGACCAGCGGGTCATTGTTAGGGTCGAACATCCTAAATCATTTGTGAGTAATCTTGTAATTATAGAGAAAAGTGATGGTAACTTACGTATTTGTCTTGATCCAAGAGAATTAAATAAAGTTTTACTGAGAGAATATCACCTTATTCCAACTTTAGAGGAAATTATTACTAAACTGTGTAACAAAACAGTATTTTCTGTAGTAGTCTTGTCAGATGGGTTTTATAATATAAAATTAAAAGAAGAATCAACAGACTTGTGCACCTTTAGTAGTCCTTTTGGCTGTTATAAATTTCTAAGATTGCCATTTGGATTATCAGTAGCACCAGAAATTTTTCAAAAATACAGTGAAACTATATTTGGGGACATCCCAGGAGTTATAATTTATTGTGATGACTTGCTGATTTGTGGTGAAAATGAAGCTGAACATGATCAGATATTACAAAACGTATTTGAGAGAGCAAAAGAAAATAATGTTCGGTTTAATAAGAGAAAATTCCAATACAAATTAAAAGAAGTCAAATATTTTGGTCATATTTTCTCAAAAGAAGGCATGAAAATAGATCCAGAAAGAGTAAATGCCATATTAAGTATTAAAAGTCCAACCAATAAAAAAGAACTACAGATATTTTTAGGAATGATAAATTATTTAAGAAAGTTCATTAGTAACTTGGCAGAGTTAGTAGCACCTTTGCTAGATCTCCTAAAGCAAAATGTAGGCTGGTTATGGACCAGTATTCATGAAAATACCTTTTGTAATATTAAACGATTTATTAGTAATGCACCTGTATTGCAAAATTTCAACAGTCTATTGTCTGTCACCATACAATGTGATGCTAGTAAAGATGGATTAGGGTGTTGTTTAATGCAAAATGGTAAACCTGTAAGCTATGCATCCAGAAGCCTTACTAATGCTGAGAAATCTTTTTCACAATTTGAGAAAGAATTATTAAGTGTAGTTTGGGCAACAAAGAAATTTCATTATTATATTTATGGAAGAAAATGTTTAGTATTAAATGATCATAAGCCATTAGAAAGCATATTAAAAAAGAGCATACACGAAATACCATCAGTCCGATTACAAAGACTAAAATTAAAGTTATTAAAATATGACATTGTTTACAAATATCAGAAAGGCCGCCTGATGCATATTGCAGATTTATTGTCACGTTCATATTTAGAAGAAACAGATGAAGATCAATCTTATTTGCATGAAGTCATACACTGTGTTAGTTTAGCTTCCTACCTGGAATGCACAGATGAACAAAAACAAGAATTGGTAAAAGAAATTGATAATGATGAGGAATTGAATGTACTGACTAATTACATAAAGTTAGGTTGGCCAGATAATATTAGAACTGTACCAGATAACCTAAAATACTATTTTAACTTAAGACAGGATATTACATTAGATCAACAATTAATTTTTATGAATCACAGACTGATAGTACCAAAGTCCTTAAGAATACCATTTCTGAATAAATTACATGAAGGTCATTTGGGAATAACTAAAATGAAACAAACAGCAAGAAATTTGTATTATTGGCCATTAATTGATAATCACATAGAAGAATATGTAAGGAAATGTTTTGTTTGTCAAACTTACAAAAATAATAATGTAAAAGAACCATTATTATCTCATGAAGTACCAGTATTACCATTTTCAAAATTAGGGGTAGATATTATGGAGTTCAAAAGAAAAAGTTATTTAGTTATTTATGATTACATGTCGAAATGGTTAGAGATAAAACACTTAACCAGTAAGTCTGCTATTACAATTATAGACACATTAAAGGATTTATTTTCATGTTTTGGCATACCATCAGAAGTAGTAACAGATCATGTACCCTTTGACTCATTACAGTGTAAAAAAATTGCACAAGAATGGGGATTTAGTTTCAGTTATTCCAGTCCAAGGTACCCACAATCTAATGGTATGGCAGAGCGGGGAGTGCAAATAGCAAAGAGAATGCTTACTAAATGTTATGAAGATAAAACAGAATTGAGTATAGCTCTCTTACAGTACAGAGCATCAGCAGTATCAGGTACGCAATTTTCACCATCACAATTGATGATGAACAGAAATTTAAAAACAAAATTACCAGTAACTCATCAACATCTGACACCAAAATTAAATAATAATGTAGAATCAGAGTTTGCGAAAATTAGAAATAGAAATGAAAGGAACTATAACAAGACAGCTAGAATAAAAAACCATTTTGAAATTAATCAAAACATTTGGTTTAAGAAAGATCCACAAATAAATAAATGGATAAACGGAAAAATTGTTAGGAATAACAATTTTAGGTCATATGATGTAAGAGATAGTAATGGTTGTACTTATACAAGAACATCCCATCACATCCGCCCACAGTGACTCGCTGGGCTCGAACGACTGAATGAGCAGTTCAGTTCTGATTGTGTTAGAATAATAAGAGATTAGCGTGTAAGTTTAATTTTTATGTTTTAATAAAACAAAAGTAAAACACAAAAAAAAAAAAAAAAACTAGTTTGTGTATTAGTGTGTGTAGTAGTGTGTAGTATTAGTAGTTTATGTATAAGAAAGATAAAGTTATTTAGCAAGTAAGGGGTATTGTATTAAGTCAGTGGTTCTCAAACTTTTTAAATGACGGAACCCTTTTGGGAAGCAAAATATTTGATGGAACCCTACAATAAAACAATTGTTTTTCTAAGTGTATTTTTTATTAATCAGCATAATAAAAGTACAATGTAACAGTTACTAATTATTATTTACTTCACCACTTGGCAAGGACAACAATAGAAAACATTAAAAAAGAAAAAATCTAACTAGTGGGAGGTATGAAACTGTTTTTTATTTTTCATCAATTGGTTGATATCAGGTTTGATGGAAGAAAGTTGGAGTCTCATATCAGCTTCGGCGTCCAGTCTATTGCGATATTTTGTTTTCGTGGCTGCGTAGGTAGAGAATCCTGTTTCGCACAAATATGTAGTTGGGAACGGGAGCAGAATATCCAGAGCCATTTGGCCAAGCATTGCATATTCATCTTGGATTCTGCACCAAAAATCATTGAGAGGCGTCGTTTTGAACAGTGACTCCATACTTGTGTCTGATGACATTTCTAAAAGAGATTCATATATCTCGTTTGACATGTTTTCAGGCTTTTCCAAGTTGGGTAAAAAAGGATTATGAATCCATGAATTCACTTTAATTTTTTTATTGTGTTCTTCGGGAAAATACTTTTCAAAAGATGCGCGCATCGAACTGAGATATTGGACCAATTCAAACACATCATCTTCAAACATTACTGAGTCGTTTTCGCTAACAAACTCACTGAGTAACGTAAAGCTTTCTATTTCTTTCTTACCAATGCAAATGATCCAAAAATCTAATTTTCTTTTAAAAGCAGTTATTTTATTATAGGCCTGAAACACTGTTGTCTGTTTACCTTGCAACGATAAATTCAATTCGTTAAGTTTTTGAAAGATATCCGCCATAAAAGACAATCGGAACAACCAAGTTTTATCATACAAACGGTCCTTCAAATTAAAAGAAGTATCTGCTGAAAGAAACATTTGTAACTCGGCTCTAAGTTCAAATAGCCTTGTTAAAGTTTTACCCCGAGACAGCCATCGCACTTCTGTATGGAGCTGCAGTGTTTTATGTTTGCTGCCATAATCTTCACACAATAATGAGAACAATCGGGATTGTAGTGGTCGTGATTTGATAAAATTAATTATTTTTACCGCTTCATCCATAACTAATTTTAGATTTGACAGCATTGGCTTCATCGCAAGTGCTTGTCTATGCAGAATACAATGACTGGAACTACAATTACGCGCTTTATTTTTAATTCGTGACACTGCTCCTGCTGGCATACCTGTCATCGCCTTGGCCCCATCTGTACAAATGTCAATGCAATTGTTCCAACTGAGATTATTTTCTTCAAAAAATGTATTTATTTTATTAAAAATTTCTTCCCCGGTAGTGTTTGTAAGCAGCGATGAACACATAAGCATGTCTTCTTCAAAAGAACTTTTATATGGATATCTCACAATAACCAGCAGGATAGCCAAACCAGCGACATCAGTCGACTCGTCCATTTGCAAGGCGAATCGTGTATTTTGTAGACGTGTAACTAGTTCTTGTTTGACGTAGCTTGCCAGATCATGGATTCGTCGTGAAACAGTATCGTTTGATAGCGGAACAGTAGAAAGATGCTTTGCAGATTTTTCATCGAGCATACATTTTGTTATGTCTAATACACATGGTTTTATTAATTTCTCAGCGATAGTATGCGCTTCACCTGCTTGTGCAATGCGATAGCTAACTAAATATGATGCCTCCGTGGCCTTTTCGTTGATAGTTTGTGTTACATGCATCATATTTTTTTGACTTTCTAATAACTGATCTTTTTTGCGAACAAAAAATTCTTTATTCTTGTCTTTAGACTCGGGGTGTACAGTTTCTAAATGTCGGCGCAATTTGGCAGGTGCCATGGAACTATTAGGAAGCAGTTTACTACAGAGCATGCAGAGAGGTGAGCCGTTGGAATCAACAAATCCGAAACTGATATAAGATTCATCATACTTCCTTCTTTTCGTCTTTGAAACCGTCGAGCTTGACGTCGTGGCATCATCTTCTGAATCGGTGATTGCTATATTCTCCGCGCGCACTGCTTTTGAACATTCAGCGTCATTAGAAGATGTTGTTGCAACACGTTTAACACCTTTAAGCCAACGTTCCATTCTTCTTTATTTATAATGTTACACGTCAGGATAGTGGGGTGTAAATAACCCACAATCGTTAGTGCGTATAAGAGACTAAATTTAGTACCTACGGTGAAGAAATGTACAAAACTGAGACAACAGAATACAGCAGGCAGTAAAACAATGAACACTAGTTTCTCGCTAGCGAGCTTGTAAGTAGGCAGTAACTTATCGCTCCGAACGCTAATCGTCAACTGACGACGGGCGACGCTTTTATACTTAGTCCTAGACTCGATCTCAAATATTCTCGAAAATACTCGAGTCGGCACCTTTGATAAACAAAAAGCAAAAATAAAAACAGAAATTTAAAAATTGCGTTGTAAACAATATCGACTTTATCCTTTGAAGTTAGAGTCGAAAGTCGCTTGTTGACAACTATAGCGTCTAATTCAGAGGCGGCTTTTATCAAAGAGACTACGCGCTCACAAGTATACTACCCGCTCGTTTTAAGTTTGCCGCTGGCGATAGGTATGACGTTCAAAAAGTAGCGTCAGCAAAACATAATATAAAAATATGTTTTATTTAATTGTAACAATAAAAATTGTAATATTTAGGTAAAACTATGACACATTATAAGTTTTGTTGTCACGTGGGGGAGGGTACGAGCATTCCACAGAACGGCAAACTTAGAGCGAACGGGTTGTACAAGTATAAAATTGTTGATACCAAACTTATGAGATATTGTACCAGCTATTGTAACACATGTTTCTACAAATACAAATAAATAAATAAATAACGTTCATAGCGTTTTGTCTCCGCGCGGCCGCGGAGTCCGCGCAGCCGCGGAGCGACCAGAGAGAGGTGTTTTGATTTTTTTTTCTAAATTCTTACGGAACCCCGACAGAGGTATCACGGAACCCTAGGGTTCCGCGGAACACACTTAGAGTATAGCTGCCTTAGCGGATTCATCACCAGATAGAACTCGTCCCTCTTTGATCAATTTGTACTGACTAGAAGTGTCTTTTTTCGACCTAACGTAATTCCAGAACGATTTAGGGTCTGTAGCGAGATGGTTCTGTACTCGATCTCTGTACCGGAGGTGAGAACTCGCTGTTTCCGTCTTCACCCTTGCCCGACAATGAGAGAATGCCTCATAATCAATTGGAGATTTGGTCGCTTTATACTTTTTGTGCAAATTGTATTTTAATTTAATTTCTTTAATAAGACCTAAGTTATACCATTCTGGATATCTTCTATTACTAATATTATTAGTTTTCGGAGGAATGCTATCTTCGAATGTTTCATATATTTTATCATAATAAAAGTTTAAAGCCAAATCAGGATCTTGGATATTGTATAAATATTTCCAGTCTATTAGATTAATTAAATAATATAACTTATTATAATCTGCTTTACGAAAAGTCCATTTCCTATACTGTGACTGAGGGTGTGGTTGTGATTCGTCAACGTCGGATTTTCTTAGCTTTAAATATGAATGATTGGTTTGAATAAAAATGAATTACTCTTATTTATCAATGCAACTTAGATACATATACACATCGAGAGTCTATTTTATATCTTCGAAACTATGCAATTGTTGGACCACCTATTCTAAGAGATTTTGAGTTCTTTTTACTTGAATAATATAACCCTAGAGTTGAGCTGCGGGTGTGGAATATGTTGTTATTGGCGCACATGCCGCCGCAACGCCGACCGCAAGCGGCGGGTGATATACGTCCACGGGCTGCAGACCTTCGTCTTTAAATACATTAAAATAAAAACTTAACATTGACGTAAGTAACTGGAAATACAAGTATTATTACAATAACATGGAAGTCCAAAGTTCAACACTATCAAAACAAGATTAAAAATAAAATAAAAAAATGGCCTATAGGTTTGTTCGGGGATTAGAGGCGTGATGTTATGTTATGTTATTTTGTTATAGCTATTTAAACATAATGTAATTGATGGCTCAATTTAAGGGCTGACTGATCAGCTTTGTGTATGTGTGAGTGATTAGGCAAGGTTCGATTACCCAGTTGGTAAATGTACATCCCCACAGAAACATTTAATGTAAAATGTTGCCAAGACGAAACTATTTATGGCTCGCACTGTCAAAAAGTTATCAGATCTCCCAAATTATGAGGGTTCAAAAAACGACGAAGCGCTTCGAGAAAAGGTAGACACCTAGGTGCCCTTACGCTTCGCTTGCCTCGTCTTGGCGGGGGCACTAGTCACTCAAACTCAAACTCAAAGCATTTATTTCAATTAAACTATTTACAGGCACTTCAGAAGTGCCTGTAAATGCATCATGATTATAAAAAAATAAATGTTAATTTAACGTAGTACATATTTTGATAGAAATTATTAACTAAATAAGTACTACTAACTCTACTAGCAGGATATTATTTTGACTGATTAAAAATTTGTGGGTAACAGAAGCATGAGATGTGTGGACTCAGTGTACTGACCAAATTAAGATTATAACCAACATGGCAATTTTCTCACTGCGGTCGGTAATTTATTCACCAAGTGGTGAATAAATCATGCCCCCACTAAAACTTGAACTGATCAATATTAGAATGGTCAAACTTGCTGAAACTATAATAATTAACTAAATTTACGACGAGGTATCATTCCAAGTCGTATTACAGTGTGTTCCCAGCCGCCGTCGGTACCGCTACCATGTACGGAATTCTGCTGATTATAGCCGTCATTATCATAATCTCGCTTTCGGTGGCGGTGTACCAAAAGAGCACAAACGCAACATGCATATCGAGAAAGAGATTAGAGGGTCAAACAGTTATAGTGACTGGAGGAACTGCAGGAATGGGCCTCCACATAGCAACGGACCTAGCCCACAGAGGAGCTAGGGTCATCATCGCCTGCCCCTTCGAAGACGAAGGTACTAACGCAAGAAAACAAATAATACAAGAAACCGGCAATGAAAATGTAGTATTCAAACTTCTGGACTTGGCATCTTTGAAGTCAGTGAGACAATTCGCAGCAGACATATTGAACACTGAAGACAGACTAGACATTTTATTGAACAATGCTGGAGTTGGGATCCCTGCAGATTACCTGACGGCCGACGGAATGAACTTCATAATGCAAGTGAACTATTACGGCACATTCCTACTGACTCTTCTACTTCTTCCACTTTTGAAGAAGACAGGGAAGCGTGATGAGTCGAGCAGGATTATAACAACTGCTTCGTTCCTTCACATGGTAGGAAAGGTGGACATCGATAATTTAAATAGAACGAACTATTGGAATATAATCAGGATTTATGGTAACAGCAAGATTTGTCTCGTCTTATTCGCAAATGAACTGACGAAGAGACTGAAGGTGTCACCCGGCTTCCTGCCGTGCTAAAGTAAATTTATTGGGTATATATAAATAGGGAAAGAACCAATTAAACCATTACCTTTTTTACAAAGTTTATTGTAATTATATAACACAGGTTTACAAGAATTGTGGCAAGCCACTAAAACACTAGAACTTTCCCAACCTTTAACCTGGTATTAGCCTCTAACACACCCCGTCTCCGTAACAAGGTGTGTTAGGAGAAATACAAGCATGAGATTAAATATCAACAAGCTCAAGGTCGCTTGTGAGGATCCGTGAGATGAACGCTTAACAACTTCTAGCTCAATCGAATAATAAGTGACCTTAAATATGGTTGTGCTCATAAGAGAAATTATAACATTAGGGGCAAAGCACCCTGAGACACAACCTAACACATGAAATTTAGAACAACTGGTTTATAACCTAGTTTACTACACATAAGCCTAAATCACTTGGAAATGACCTTCAAAATGGTCACCTGGGTATCACTCTCAAAGGGTCTACTACAAACTTGCAGGTGTTAACTGTCCCTCTGTTCACGACGGACTCTCAGTTGACGTCAGTTGACGGAATCAAGTCCCTTGGCATGGAACCACAGAGAAAACTCTGGGTTCCCACGTACACGCGGCCTACGGGATCCGTAAGGAAAACGATGACGCTAATCGTTACCTGGAGCGGCGACACTTTCCTGGACGAGCTACCGGATGGTAAGGCCTTCCAATATACGGGGATGGCCACACTGCCAGCACTCGTAGGATCTAACCTCAAAACTGCCAAAGCCCGGGTCAACCCAGCACACTGCCCGCCACTAGTCGGGACTAACTGCTATTTCACCAGACCACGGGACGGCACCAGGGCGTCACGTCCTTCACGTTCGCATCAGTTCAGGCTAGCATAAAAAGCCAGACAGGTTCGGCTACTGAAACAACATCTCTGATATATTTCCAATAAGATTATTGGCCGAACACAGTCTAATCATCACAGAACTGGTGCCTCTCGAATAACATACCTGTTAAAACTTCATCATTGCGTAGCGTCACCAGGATCGGGAAGGAACACCCTTCTCGTCACACACGCAAGAACAAAGACCTGACTCCTCGATATCGACCTTCGAGAAAGTTCTCTCCACAGACTAAAAACCGAATTCTTTGACAAGTGACAAGTGGGCGCCAACTGTCACCCGTTTCCTGCCGTGCTAAAGTAAATTTATTGGGTATATATAAATAGGGAAAGAACCAATTAAACCATTACCTTTTTTACAAAGTTTATTGTAATTATATAACACAGGTTTACAAGAATTGTGGCAAGCCACTAAAACACTAGAACTTTCCCAACCTTTAACCTGGTATTAGCCTCTAACACACCCCGTCTCCGTAACAAGGTGTGTTAGGAGAAATACAAGCATGAGATTAAATATCAACAAGCTCAAGGTCGCTTGTGAGGATCCGTGAGATGAACGCTTAACAACTTCTAGCTCAATCGAATAATAAGTGACCTTAAATATGGTTGTGCTCATAAGAGAAATTATAACATTAGGGGCAAAGCACCCTGAGACACAACCTAACACATGAAATTTAGAACAACTGGTTTATAACCTAGTTTACTACACATAAGCCTAAATCACTTGGAAATGACCTTCAAAATGGTCACCTGGGTATCACTCTCAAAGGGTCTACTACAAACTTGCAGGTGTTAACTGTCCCTCTGTTCACGACGGACTCTCAGTTGACGTCAGTTGACGGAATCAAGTCCCTTGGCATGGAACCACAGAGAAAACTCTGGGTTCCCACGTACACGCGGCCTACGGGATCCGTAAGGAAAACGATGACGCTAATCGTTACCTGGAGCGGCGACACTTTCCTGGACGAGCTACCGGATGGTAAGGCCTTCCAATATACGGGGATGGCCACACTGCCAGCACTCGTAGGATCTAACCTCAAAACTGCCAAAGCCCGGGTCAACCCAGCACACTGCCCGCCACTAGTCGGGACTAACTGCTATTTCACCAGACCACGGGACGGCACCAGGGCGTCACGTCCTTCACGTTCGCATCAGTTCAGGCTAGCATAAAAAGCCAGACAGGTTCGGCTACTGAAACAACATCTCTGATATATTTCCAATAAGATTATTGGCCGAACACAGTCTAATCATCACAGAACTGGTGCCTCTCGAATAACATACCTGTTAAAACTTCATCATTGCGTAGCGTCACCAGGATCGGGAAGGAACACCCTTCTCGTCACACACGCAAGAACAAAGACCTGACTCCTCGATATCGACCTTCGAGAAAGTTCTCTCCACAGACTAAAAACCGAATTCTTTGACAAGTGACAATCCACTTCCGAAACCATATCATAAGAATTAAATTGTAATTTTATTGGACATTGCATGACTATAAAATTTGGGTGATTTCATCCGTATGTTAATAAATTTTAATTCCTTAATTAACATCTAATTAATTATCGAAACCCAAAAACAACGCTCTGTCTCCAGTATTGAGAAACTCTGGAGCTACCTAGCTCCACCGCTAGATGTCGCCTAAGATGTCAATTTGCAACGTCACAAAGGGTTCTAACGTTGTGATCAATAATGTGGATCCTGGAGCAGTTGGCACTAGAATCTTTGACTCCATTAATAAGGTATGTGGAACAATTATAACAGTAACGTTCAGTTTATTCTTCAAGACGCCATGGCAAGGCGCGCAGACGGCTCTACATGCGGCGTTGGATAAGAAGGCTGGTGACGTAAGCGGAGAATACTTTAGGAATTGTGAAATAGTGGGAGCTGTAAAACGTGCGTATTGTGACAAGACTGCTAAAGCACTCTGGGAAGAGTCTGTGAGACTAGTGAAATTAACAGAAGACGAAGTTTACCAATGCTTCAAATCGTTATAATTATTTCTGAGGATACTGTCATAGCAAATGTACACATAATAAGATAAGATAATATTTAGGTACGAAGTTTGGGTCATTTGATTTGTTTGTGTTACTAAAAAAATATAATACATAATAACAAATGATGTATTCCGATCATTTACTACACAACCCACACTAATTTAACATAATTAGGTCTTCATCATCTGCCTAATCTTTTCCCAACTATGTTGGTTTCGGCTTCCAGTCTAACCGGATGCAGCTGAATACCAGTATTTTACATGGAACAATAAATTGTAACACGGTAATACGATACCCTTTGGTAAGACTGGTTATCAGACTTTCGGGCTTTTGACGACCCGTAACATCTGTCAAAGATCTACAAATAACAGCCGAGGCCAATAGCTTAACGTGCTTTCCGAGGCACGCAGAAGTCTAGGTATGTAAAGACCAACCGTCCATCCACGGACCAACCATGGCAAGAGTAGCTTAACCTGATCAATCGACCCGTGCGGCTGTTATTAATTAGCCACAAGCCCCTCAAAGAAATAAATTTAGGTGTACGTAATATTATTATGTACGTTCGTGTACCTACACCTACTAAAATACAATGTAAAATTTATTTTAGTCTGGCACTAAATTATTCACAAACTGACAAAACATTGGAATGGATAATAACGATCACCATAATAATTTTATTTCAATTTGAATTTATTTATACACAAACTAGTTACATTGTGCTTGAAATCGTTCTTTAAGATAAAAAAACAACCGACTTCCTAAAAAAACACTACAAAAGTGAAAAATAACTTTAATTTCGGAAGTCGGTGTCTTTGCTCTTCTGTTTTCGTTTTTTTGTCACGGACTTCCGAAATTAAAGTTATCTTTCACTTTAATAATGTTTTTTTTTAAGTCGGTTGTTTTTTCACTTTTTGGTTGTGGTACCTATCCCACATAAATTTGAATACCACTACCTGCTGATAACAGTGACGGAGTCACATGAACATCAAACTAAGTGGAAAAAATACGTAATATTGAAGCTAACTCAAAAACTGCGCAAGCAAAGTTAATAAAATTTATATGGGACCACCTCTGAAGCATGACCTAGCAAACGAAAAAAGCATCATCAAAATCAATTCATATTTGGCGGAGTAATCGCGTAACATAAACACAAAAAAAAAACACAGATGAATTGAGAACCTCCGCATTTAGAAGAAGTCGGTAAAAAAAAATAACAATCATAACACAAGTTAATTTTAATATTAACAACATAGTAAACAATAAAAAAATTACCAAAAGACTATTGCAACGCCAACTCGTTAATAACATAAGATTAGGAATAGAAATCATTTGTATATTCTTCAATATCAACTCAAATAAATAATAGGAATAATAATACATATTTTGTCTTTAAAAATAATGTGCTTACTTAGCATACAATGACATACAACAATAATTTCAGTCGGCTCTAGTAACATACCTAGTTAAGTTGGAAGAAAACACATGACCATAATTATAATATACTAGCTTCCGCCCGCGGCTTCGCCCGCGTGGTATGTCGATAAAAAGTAGCTAATGTCCTTTCCCGGGATGCCATCTATCTCCTTGCCAAATTTTATCGAAATAGGTCTAGCCGTTCACGCGTGATGGCGTGACCAAGGGAAATAGGGATTTATTTTTATATTTATATAGATATATATAGATTATGTGTCATCAACGGCAACATAACATTTGATGTGAAATTTTGTTCAGAAAAATGAAAAGAATTTGTTCAACAGGAAGGGACTCATTTCGAGCATTTGATAAATTGATTAATTTTGTATTAAAAAGGTTTAAATTTATGGTCTTCCTTTATTTGTGACACTAAGTTATTTAGCAAAAAATAATCCTTATGATGAAGCCTTTCGATTGGTATGATAAAGCCACAGGGTGATTATTTTTCTCATGTAACGGGTTCGATTCCCGGTTCAACCATGTAATTGTTAAATATCTATGAATGCAGTTTAAATTGTATTTCAAATTCAAATAATGTCGTCTTTCAGTAAAATGTTCCATCTACAATATTCAAGGTACTTTCCCTCCATGTGGCATATCCGTGGCACGCCCTGTATAAAAAAGTATGCAAAATCATTTACAGGAAGTTTTAATTGATAAACTAGGACCACCGAAGTAAAATAAATAAAAATGAATTACAACATTAATAAAACCAACATCAGCAAGACGACCAGTCATCATAAGCAGCACCCGTTCACGAGCATAACGCAAAGATTACACAGCCATTACCCCCTCGCCATATTTGAGGGAAGGAGAGTGACATCTAAGGGAGCATGACGAACCTTTGTTCGGTTGCTCAGGAAAATATAAAATTTAGCAATTATCGAGGTTGCTAGCTAACCACATTTATTTATTTATTTATTATAGCTTTATTTTTTTTATTTATCCATACAATTAAAAATTACATTCTTAATTATGTTTAACAAAATGTTATAATATTGTATGGCCCCTGTTGGGTAAAAAGCCTCCTCCATCTTTTGCCATTTTGGTTTGTCTTGGGCGGTGTTCATGCAGTTTGACCCAGCTGTTTTTACGATATCATCAACCCATCGTTTCTTTTGCCGTCCTCTTTGTCTTGTTCCAGTGGGGCCGAGCCAATTTGTTGTTTCTAATGTCCATCTGTTATCCTGGTACCTAGCTATGTGGCCTGCCCACTTCCACTTCAGTGTCATGGCTTGTTGCAGTGCATCCGTGAATTTTGTTTTGTTGCGTATGTCGGCATTTCGTGTTTTAATCTATTCTTCTTAATTTCAGGATACTTCTTTCCATTGAGTGCTGGCACGAGAGGATTTTGTTCTTAGTCTTGTTAGTGAAAGTCTAAGTCTGACATGCGTATGTTAAGGAGGGCAATATACATGAATCCATTATGATCTTCTTTAACTTCAGACTGTAATTTCCCTTGAGGATTTCTTTCTGTGCCCAATACTTTTTCCATATTGTGTTAATTCTTCTGTCTACTTCGGTTTCATTTCTGTTGGTGTCGAATGACATTAGATTTCCGAGGTATATATGTATATTCGTTGACGTATTCTATTGGCTTTCCTTCTATCTTTATTGGGGTTTGAATATTAATGGTCATTATTTTCGTTTTGCCGGTATTCATTTCTAATCCTACTTTTTTGCTTTCTTTGTCGAGGTTTTGAAGCATTTTTTCTAGTTCTGCGGTAGTTTCACTAAAAAGAGCTATATCGTCAGGGAATCTTAAATGAGTTAGACGTCTGTTATGTATCCACACCCCCTTGTTTGTCCAATCTATATTTTGGAAAATATCTTGAAGAACTGCTATGAACAACTTCGGCGAGAGCGGATCTCCCTGCTTTACAACTCTTTCTATAGGAAACTCTTCTCCTTTCCTTTCTAGTTTTATTCTGGTCACACTTTTGGAATACACATTTTTTATGATATTTGTGTATTTTTCATGTATGTCGTTATTTTTAAGTACTTGCCATATAGATGTGCATGTGCTATAGTGTCGAATGCTTTTGAATAGTCAACAAATGCTACGTAAAGTGGTTTGTTGAATTCCTGGTACTTCTCTATAAGTTGATCTACTGTATGGATATGGTCACTCGTTGAATAGTTTGGTCCGAACCCTGCTTGTTCAATTGGCTGTTTTTCGTCTATTTTTGGTGCTATTCTGCTGAGCAAGATCGACGAAAACAGCTTATATACAGCCGATAACAAACTGATAGGCCTGTAGTTTCCTACTTCTAGTGGATTTCCTTTCTTGTATAGTAGTACTATGTGTGATAGACCCCATTGCTCTGGTATTTGCTCGGATTCTACAATCCTGTTGAAGAGTGTTGTCAAGCATGGGATTAAAACTTGTGCTCCGATTTTTAGTGTTTCATTAGCTATATTGTCTGGTCCTGGACTTTTTTCTGTTTTCAGTGCTTTTATGTATCTCTGTTCGCGCGCCATCTGTTGGTCCGGGGAGACAACAATTCGACGGCCGCGCATTCGTTCTTGCCTAGGCCGCGCAGGAGCGCCGCGCCGCCGCGGGCTCTCACGCGCCTGCGCGACGCCATGCGCCGAACAGATCAACAATTTTCAATGTGTGGAGTGCGTACCAAAACCTAAAATTGTAAGGAAGAAAATAAAGTGATTGTAACAGTAATATTTATATTTATTGAAGAAGCCCATACATGCCTATCGCTGCCAAAACATTGGACCTTCGAGCCATATAGAAGTTATCAGCCACGGGACGAGCCGGGTTGAAGAAGCTAGGAAGCGAGTGGAACTTCGAAGTAGAAGTACGTTGAGGAGATTGGAAGCCAGCCACAGATTACTGAGCAGAAGCCATTGATGCAGCAGCCAGCAACGGTCAGGTTATCCAGTTACCCTTTTCCCTCCTTCCCCTGTGTCTTCGCCTTGTGTTAATATCGTACCTAAACGTTTCAGAACTGATCGGTATCAGATCTACTGGCATTGCTGAGGCCGTCTTCAGGTGAGAAAACACGACTGAACACGTAGAACTGTGAGTACCTACTTTCGTAAACTACCAAAATGAGTGATGATGAAACTATTTCTCGTTTAGATAGGCAGTTATCTGATCTTAGGAGACAACGTGGTGTAATTAAAGGTAGATTAACATTATTCGCAAATTATCTTGATAAGTTAGATAGATCGAGCTTAGATTCTGTAATTAAAACTCAAGTGCAAATGCGTATTCAGTCGGCAACCATTTTCTTTGCCGAGTTTAACGAGGTGCAATCTAAAATAGAAAGAATTGTTGATGAAAAAGAATTATTGTTACATTTAGATTACAGAGATTCGTTTGAGTGCCAATATTATTCAATTGTAGCTACAGCAAAGCACATGATAGGCGACTGTGAACAAAACGGATTAAATAATTCTCAGTGCATTTCCGGGAAATCTGTGTCTATTAAATTACCGCAAATAAAGTTACCTGTCTTTGACGGTTCTTTCGATAAATGGTTAGAATTTAGGAACTCGTATGTTTCAATGATACATGATCGCGACGACTTAGATCCTATACAGAAATTTCAATACCTAAAATCGTCTCTCAATGGATCTGCGTTACATTTTATCAGTTCGTTAGAGTTTACCGCACCTAACTATAATAACGCGTGGGAACTACTTGAAGCTAGGTATCAAAATAATAGGCTATTGATACACAACCATGTAAAGGCCTTGTTTGCGGCACCTTCACTGGGTAAGGAATGTCCGGCACAGATTAGAACATTAGTAGATTGCGTTTTACGCAATTTGAGAGCCCTAAATTCTCTTAAAGAACCGGAATCTTCACTTGAGGATATGCTTATCATTTATTTAGTGGTCAGTAAACTTGATTCTGCTACTGAACGCGAGTGGGAGAACTACAGAAGTTCACTTATCTCAGATTCTAACAAAACCTCTAAAACTTTAAAACTAGAAGACTTATTAACGTTTTTAAACAATAGGTCTGACATGTTAGACATGATTAATTCAGGTAATAGTAAAAATAATCAGTAGAATTCACAAAGTAAACATGAGGGTAAACAGTCAGCTGATCATAAAAAACAGTCTAATTCTCAAACTACACTTAGTTATGCGAGTGCGAATAATAATAATAAGGTCTCATCAGGTAGTAAAGGTAAAACAAATAAACAGAACTTGACATGCCCGTTATGTAGTGGTAAACATGCATTATATTCATGTGTTAAGTTTTTAAATATGTTGGTACAAGAGAGATTAAATTTGGTTCAGTCAAAAAACATTTGTCATAACTGTTTGCGTACAAACACTCACACAATTGAAAATTGTAATTTCGGTCCTTGTAAATTATGTCAACAAAAACATAATGCGTTAATTCACGTTGACAATAATAGCGTTATTCCAAATACGTCGCCACAACCTTCTGTTATTAATAATACGTTGCCACAGTCTTCTGTATTACACTGCGTTAGTAAAACAGCTGACAATATTGATAATCGTAGTTGTAGTGCGTTCATGGATAATGCTAAATCGTTACAGACTGTCTTGCTGTCTACGGCGTTAGTTGAGATTGCTGATGCTGATAACAGTTATCACACAGTTCGCGCTCTGCTTGACAGCGGCAGTCAAAATTGTTTTATAGCTCAGAGCTTATGTAAACGTTTGAAAATACCTATCATACAGTCCACTATACGTGTTTGTGGCGTTGGGCAAACCGTTTCACAGTCCAGTCACAAGTGCGATATCAATATTCGTTCTAAGGTTTATGATTTTAATACAACCTTACATTGTTTAGTGTTGCCTAGTATCATTTCGAAGTTGCCTTCGACACACGTTAATAGTGATGCTATTAGTATACCTAGCAATATTCTACTTGCAGATCCCACATTTTATGTACCGAGTGACATAGATTTATTAATAGGGGCAGATGTCTTTTGGGATTTGCTAAAAGAAAATAAAATAAAACTTCACACCGGTCCGTACTTACAAGATTCGTTGGTAGGTTGGATTATATCCGGTCCAGTTTATAATAATAATAATCGTTTATTAGCCGCTAGCATGACAGATGTTCAGTGCAATTTTACGTTAGTTGATTCTCAATTACGAAAGTTTTGGGAAATCGAAGAAGTGCATATTCCTCCCGTTATTACTGAGGAGGATCGTTTTTGTGAAGAGTTGTTCGTGCAGACTACTGTACGCAATCAGCACGGTAGGTTTTCTGTAGGAATGCCATTTAAACAATCACCTGATTGTTTGGGTGATTCACATAATTCCGGTAAACAGCGTTTTTTATCTTTAGAGAGGAAACTAGATCGTTTACCACAGTATAAAAAAATGTATTGTGAATTTATGCACGAGTACGAGCTATTAGGTCACATAACGCGTTTCGAGGAATTTAATAGTTTAAATAAGCCGTATTATATTGTACCACACCATGGGGTGTATCGTGAAAGTAGCGTGACGACTAAATTACGTGTCGTTTTCGATGCAAGTGCGACAACATCTAATAATAATTCGTTGAATGATATTCAATACGTGGGCCCTAGGTTACAAAATGATATCTTCTCAATATTGCTTCGTTTCCGGCAATATCAATATGTTGCTTGCGCAGATATTGAAAAATTCTTTAGGCAAACTTTAATTCATCCTGAACAACGTAACTTACAACTAATACTATGGCGGACTGATAGCAGCATGCCAATTCAAGTTTATCGTCTCAACACAGTGACGTATGGCACTGCATCAGCACCGTATCTTAGCAACCGTTGCCTGAAACAGCTGGCAAAGGAATGTAAGGATGACGTTATCGCTAGCGTTATCAATGACGATTTCTATGTCGACGATCTGTTGACAGGGCATGATAAGCGCGACAGGTTGTTAGATATTTGCAATAAAACTTCCGCCATTCTACAAAGCGGTTGCTTTCCCTTAAGGAAATGGACTTTTAATTTTGATGTTACTTCAGAAAGTACTAAGGATTTATGTATTGGTGAATATTGTCAGTCTAAAACTCTGGGTGTCTGGTATAATTTTATTAATTCGTTACAATATTTACCCGAAATATTAGTGCCGCGTTATGTTATGTGTACTAATGCTGTAAATAAAGAGTTACATATTTTTACCGATGCCTCTCAGTCTGCGTATGGTGCATGTGCGTACATACGTTCATACACTAATATTGATGAGTTACAGGTTACTAGTCGATTATTATGTGCTAAGAGTAAAGTCGCACCAATTAAAGCGTTAAGTATTCCACGACTTGAACTGTGTGGAGCTTTAGTTGGAGCTAAACTTTATAATAAAATCATAAATTCTCTTAGGCTGAAATTCGATAAGGTCTATTTTTGGACAGACTCCACTATAGTTCAAGCCTGGCTTCAGACATCACCACATTTGTTAAAAACATTTGTTCAGAATAGGGTTGTGCAAATCAGCGAATTAACAAGCAACACTACTTGGTTGCATGTTAAAAGTAAAGAGAATCCTGCTGATACATTATCAAGAGGTGTTCTCTTTGATTCACTAAAAGGAGACAACACTAGTTTGTGGTGGTATGGTCCGACCTTTCTCCGTGAACCAACTTCAAATTGGTTGACATCAAATACTAATGAAATTGAGTTTATTCAAAGTAAATTACCGGAATTAAAATGTTCTAAAACTACTAATTTATTAAATGTGAGCGAGATTAATAGTTCGTTACTTGTGTTGACACGTCTAGTTCAATCACAATCATTCAGTAAGGAATATCATAGCCTTAAAGAAAAGGTGAAGTTAAATAATAAGTCTAGTAATAAAACATTAGGTTTAAGTATATTTCTAGATAATGATAATATTATTCGTGTTGGTGGCAGACTTAGTAATTCGAAGTTTGATTACGATAAGAAACATCCAGTGTTGTTGTGTCGTAAACATCGGTTTACTTTGTTATTGTGTTCATACGAACACAAACGTTTACTTCATGCTGGACCTCAGCTTCTAGTGGCGACCATGCGTGATAGATGGTGGGTGCTGGGAGCACGTAATTTAGCAAGGCTAGTGGTTCATAAATGTGTAACCTGCATGCGCATGAAAGGAAATACGTTAACTCCACACATGGGGGATCTCCCTGCCGAACGTTTAGAAGGTGGATTTCCATTCATGCGATGTGGTGTTGATTATGCCGGGCCAATATCTATTTTGAATCGCAAAGGCAGAGGTTCACAACTTATTAAAGGATATATTTGTTTATTCGTTTGTTTTGCTACCAGAGCGGTGCATTTAGAATTAGTTGGTTCGTTGTCCACTCAAGATTATCTATTGGCATTCAAACGATTCATATCACGACGCGGTAAGCCGTGTCAAGTTTTTTCCGATAACGGTAGGAATTTCGTTGGAGCTGAAAAAGAGCTTTCAACCATATTTGAAAAATCAAACGAAATAATTGATTTTGCTAGTAGTCATAATATTAAATTTAAATTCATTCCGCCATACGCTCCTCATTTTGGTGGTTTATGGGAGGCAGGAGTGAAGTCGTATAAGTACCACTTGAGACGTGTCGTAGGTAATGCCAAGTTAACTTACGAGGAGTTTGGTACGGTATTGACACAGGTTGAGGCCGTCCTGAACTCCCGTCCTATGTCACCTATGTCCACAGATCCAAATGATTACCTTCCACTTACACCTGCTCACTTCCTAATCGGCCGGCCGTTGACTGCGCCTGCCAGTGAAGACATCACGACGACATCTACGCCTGCCTGTCGCTACCAACGGCTGGAACAGCTGCGACAACATTTTTGGGAGCGGTGGTCTAAAGAATATGTGTCCGAGCTGCAACGCAGAACGAAGTGGGCGCACAATACAGACGACATCGCTAAAGACAGTCTTGTCGTCATTAAAGAAGATAACCTGCCACCATTTAAGTGGAGAATGGGTAGGATTATTCATCTGTTCCCAGGAAAAGATGGCGTCTCCAGAGTTGCAGAAATCCGAACATCAACAGGCACAATCAAGCGTGCTTCTTCGAAAATCTGCCCGCTGCCGGTTTCCACAAACGAAGTCAGCGTGATTCCTGTTTAGTTGGAAGGCGAATCTTCCAAGGCGGCCGGTATGTTCGCGCGCCATCTGTTGGTCCGGGGAGACAATAATTCGACGGCCGCGCATTCGTTCTTGCCTCGGCCGCGCAGGAGCGCCGCGCCGCCGCGGGCTCTCACGCGCCTGCGCGACGCCATGCGCCGAACAGATCAACAATTTTCAACGTGTGGAGTGCGTACCAAAAACTAAAATTGTAAGGAAGAAAATAAAGTGATTGTAACAGTAATATTTATATTTATTGAAGAAGCCCATACATGCCTATCGCTGCCAAAACAATCTCAATACTTCCATTTCGCTTATTAAATCGATTGTTTCTTGGGTTTGTTCTTTGCCTTCTATTTTTTTGTATTTGTTTTCATTTATGACTAATTCTTCTTCTGGAGATTTTTTATAGAGGTCTCCATAGAAATCAGTAGCGCATTTGAGAGTATCTTGCCTGCTTTTTACCCGACTGCCCCAGAAGGAGGGTAATGTTTTTCGAGAGTATGTATGTATGTATGTATGTTTGTATGTATGTATGTCTATTTCTTTGGCACGCTCTGTAGCCTAAACGGCTTGATGGATTTTAACATTTGAGGTGTCGTTAGATTTGTCTTAATTGTGGAAGTGACATAGGCTATATTTTTTTTATATGTTTCATCTGCAAACAAAAAAAAAGGGAGCGGAAGGTTTTTTTTTTTAATAAATTACAATATTGGTATCAAATAAAAGCTAATAGTTAAGTTAAGTAATTCCAAAAATATAATTTAGTAAAAAAAAAAAAAAAGATTGAAATAAAACAAAATTATTCAAAAAACAAAAAACCCGCCTGCAAAAACGCATAACTTAAAAGAGAAAAACAAGCATTATATATAATCTGTAATACCAAAATTCTACAGATTATATATAATGCTTGTTTTTCTCTTTTAAGTTATGCGTTTTTCCAGGCGGGTTTTTTATTTTTTATTGTTTCATTCTGACCGCCCTTTTGTTTCAATTCATCTTTCTCTTCCTTAGTTTTGTTTTTTAGTAATATTAGTTTCCCACGTCTGGCTATTAGATCCAACGTTTCAGTAGTCAGTATTTTGTGTTTATAGGTTTTTGTTTTGTTTTCCTGTTTGAGACTTTTTGTTATTACTTGTTCTAGTTTGCTGTTTAGAGTTTGTATATCTTGTCTGGTATTTAAGAATTCGTCGAGTGTTTTGGAGTATTTTTCTAGATTTTGAATGTATGTTTCTCTTTTATTTGTAGTCTTAAGTACGTTTGTTGAAAGTTTGAAAGATTTTCTACTAATTTTGGGTGCTTCCATCATAAGCAAACATCTGAGCATTCTGTGGTCTGATGGAAAATTGGCTAAGTTGAGTACTTCCACATTAGCTACGGACTTTGAAAGGTTGGTCAGTACGTAATCAATTTCATTTCTTATATTCTGGTCGGGCGATATCCATGTCCATTTGCGGGACTGTTTCTTTTTAAAGAATGTGTTCATTATGGACAGTTTGTACTCATTAGCATGTTGTATAAGGCGTTCTCCCCTATTGTTTCTTCTTCCATGTCCATATTTTCCCATTATCAAGTTTTCTTCTGGTTTTGGTTGCCCGATTTTAGCGTTAAAATCGCCGACCACAAGAAAGTGTTTATCTGATAGGTCTTGTGCTGCCTTAGGTCGTTATAGAACTTCACAATTTCTTCTTCACTTGAGCTTGCAGTGGGTGCGTACTTGGATTATGGTAAATGACAGTTCTGCAAATTTAAGTGTTAAAATCGCAATTCTTTCAGATATTCCTTGGAAGTTTACTATATTATTTTTGTAAATTTTCTTTATTACGAAGCCTACTCCATGCAGGCCTGCAGTTTCAGTTTAAAGACATTTTATTTCTCAAAGAACAATTAATTACAGTTCACTTATAGAGAAACTTAACTAAATTACTAATAGGTTGGTTTACATTACGACATTCAAGCCATCCAAGTTACTGAACTTTCTAGCTTAATTTATAAAAAAGAAAAAAAATTGTTGTGTAGTTCTACGGTTTGTCAAAACATCGAGATTCCTTAGTTATAATTATCTATATAAGTAATTTATTTATTAACGTATTACACACATAAACCTTCCGGAATAAATTCTCCAAACGATGGTGAGAAACCTCATCAAAATCTGTTGCGTGGTTTAGAAGAACAATGAGGAAATACAGACATAGTAGAGGAAATACAGGCAAGCTTGTAAGTCTTAATAAAATACAAAATAGTTCAAGCTAAGCTTTAAATGTGTCTAATAGATGATTTCTTAGGCCTTTTTTGAATGTTGGTATGCTTGTACACTCTCTGATTTTTTTAGGTATTTTATTGTATAGCCGGACCCCCTCATACTGTATAGTTTTCCTGCCGTACAGGGTTCTCACTCTTGGTACTTCGAGGTCGTCTTGATTACGGGTATTATATCTATGAGTCTTTTGTGTAAATGAAATATTTGTGTGTATGTTAGTCTTAAGGATCTTTCGGATAGTCATACATGTATGGTATGTATACAATTGTTGTAGGTTAAATAATTTTGTTTTTTTGTAGAGTAATTCTGTAGGAGTATAGTAGTCGTAGTTGAAGAGGACTTTGATGATTTTATTTTGTGTTCTTTGTAGGTGTTGTTGATTTGTTTTTGCAGCTTGTCCCCATACCTGGATCAAATATTCCAGATGTGGCTTTACCAGCGTGTTGTAAATAGTATGTCTTAGCTTGTAGGGTACGCATTTTGCAATGTTACGTATGGCTCCGGTTAATGGGAGTATTCGAGATCTTACGTAATCAATATGCGCTCTGAATGTCAACTTACTGTCCACAATTAGGCCCAAATACTTTTCATGCATTGATTTCCGTAACGGTTGGTTACTTATTGTAAGATTTGGAAATGATGGTATTTTTTTATTCTTTGCTGCGAAAATTATGTAAGCAGTTTTAGTAACATTTACAGTCAGAAGGTTTTGACTAAGCCAAACATTCAAAACATTAAGATCTTTCTGTGCTTCTGAGATAATATCAGTGATAGAATCGCCAAAATAAAAAAGACATGTGTCGTCTGCATACAGTGATATGTGACCAGTCAGTCCAGCGCTACAAATGTCGTTAATATATATGAGGAAAAGCAATGGACCCAGGACCGATCCCTGAGGTACTCCGCACTGTATACTGGCCGGGGCACTTGCGAATTTATCAAGTTTGACGATCTGTTGCCGATTAGTAAGGTAAGACTCAAACATTTTGAAGGCTGTAGAAGTAATTCCTATGATTTTTAGCTTTTTCAGAAGGATAAAATGGCTGACAGTATCAAATGCTTTTTTTAGGTCAACGAAAACACCTAGAACCAATTGTTTTTTGTCTATATTATCTTTTATTTTCGTAATTAAGTCAACAGTAGCCGAAAGTGTATTCGAGTGTGGGCGAAAGCCATATTGGTGCGAGTATAGAAAGTTAATATTGGTTAGATGTTTAGATAAGCGCGTGTATAAAACTTTTTCAAATATTTTGGAAATAACAGGCAACACTGATATTGGTCGGTAGTTTCCGGGGTCAGTCCTAGTTCCAGCCTTGTATATAGGGGTTACTTTGGCCATTTTAAGACTGTCCGGAAACACACCACCGTCAAGGCAGCTGTTTATGCAATTAGTTAGGCTAGTTAAGATTAGATTTTTAATGCATTTTATAGATTTTGTTGTTATTCCATCAATTCCACAGCTGGTATCATTATCCAAATGATCTATTATTTTGGATATCTCATCCTCAGTGCAATGTTCTAGAGTGGTAAGTTGGAGGTCTATAACTGGCGTATTTAACGTAATTTGTGGGTTAGGGTTAGTTTGTATTATATTCTGGGCCAACAGAGAGCCAATAGTAGCAAAATAGTTATTAAACACGTTACAGATTTCTGTGCCGTTTGTTATTTCTTTGCCGTCAATCGTGAGTTTCGGAAGAGCACAGGCATCGTTTGTCTTATTTTTAGCTAGGGTGTTTATCAGTTTCCACATTTTTTTGGGATTCTTACTACATCTTGAAAATGCGTCATAATAGTAATTCTTTTTATCTTCTTTTATTTTACATTCTACTCTTTTTCTAGCAGCTTTATATTTAGATTGCAGTTGTAAATTTTCTTGATTTGCTAAACAACCATGCCATAATTGATTTCGTTCATTAATATAGTTAATTACTGTTTTATTGATCCAGTCCTTTTGTGGAAGGTTTAGTATTTTGTATTTTAATATTTTCGAGTCATTTATATTCTTTATTATATATTGTTCAAGAATGGCATAGTGGTTTCCCACTTCTGTTGAGTCGTATTTTATCATATTCTCATACAGAGCTTTGTAGTCAACCGCATCATATTGAACTTTTTGTTTTAGGGTTTGTTTGTATTGTTTGAGTTCTAAGTACACTTGTTTGTGGTCTGATAGTGCTGATTCAATTATTGCCATGTGTACCTTAGCGTTCCATATATTAGTACATGCATGGTCAATTATGCTTTTTGTGTGATTGGTTTGTCGAGTACAGTATTTTTCATGTATATTGTTTAGTATGTAGTATCCTGATTCTTGTATAGCATCTGTGTACTCGGTTGTTTTGCGCTCACTACTTAGTAGGTTGATGTTAAAGTCCCCAAAAGTAATTGTATTGCGTTTGCTTTTTTCCAAACGTTGTGTGTAAATGTTAAGAAAGTCGCTCAGGTTCGTGTTTGGGGGTTTATAAATTAGGCCTATGGTCAGAGAGTGTTTTAATAAGTTTATCCATAAAAAATTATTGCCGCATTCATATTGCTCCTCTTTTATTTCAAATTTTAAACTTTTGTGTATGTACATTGAGATACCCCCGCCTATACAATCTTTCCTTAAATTAAATATGTGTGTGTAGTTGGGTATATCCAGCAAATCGGCATCAATTTTAGACTTGATCCATGTTTCAGTTAACAACACAATGTGTATGGTATGATTAAAACCTCGTAGGATACATTTTAACTCGTCAAGCTTACCCGGTTTTACCAAACTACGCACATTAGCATAAAACATTCTTAACGAGGCTAGAGATGTACATACATTTTGGTAGGTATCTGTATATTGATAGGTTACGTTATCTAATTCCGAAGTATCGTAGTTGCTTTGTCGAGGGATTTGCTTTGTGAGTTTTTTGCTGCATTTTTAATTATCTTCGGCATACCGTTCATGTACTTTATCGTGAGATCTGACTCACCACTTTCCGTTCGTCGTAATAATTCCGCACGTTGATCCTTCATGTATTTTATTTGCATTGGTGTTTGGTCCGGTAATATGCGAACGTTATCCCTTGTGAGATTCGATTTGTTACGCAGAATGTGTATAACTGTTTCTTGTTGTTGGAAGGTAACCTTAAGGTATCTAGCTTTTTCCGAGTTATACTTGCCGAGACGCATGCATCTTATAGGGGTGGGGCATTCCTTGTAAATGGTTTGAATTATGTTAAGCGCTTGATTTGTGTCATATTCACGTCTTGTTGTTGAGTTTTTGTCACTTAATTCACATATACCTCCAATTATAACATTATACTGTCGCTTTGCGCGGTCCTGGATTTCTAGGGCCATGAACTCACAATCGAACTGTGACTTGTTTCCGTCGTCGCACGATGTTTTTTTAGCGGTAGATAATTCGGTTTTGAGAAGGGTTATCTCTTCTTGGAAAGTACAGTTTTGGTTTTTTAGCTTTTTCAGTTCTTCCTTAATGTCATTCTGCTCAGATGTAAGAGTATTGGTTGCACATTTTATGTTTTTTACTTCATTTTTAACCTCACCCATTTCTTGACATAGATTGCTCGAAATTTCATTTAGTTTTTCGCTGAAGGCTTGAAAATAGTTCTTCATTTCAGTTCGTAAGTCGGACATTTCTTGCATAACTTCGGCCTCGAAATTCTGCTTTCTTTTTCGCAGTGTAACTTTGCCATCTTCCTTTACTAACGTACTTAGGTCAGTTAGTGATCCACTTCCTTTGCTGCATAAGTTCATATTTATTCCGGCCGACACTTGTTGTGCACTCATCCTTACAACGTAGCAGAGACGTAGCACGTCACACAGGGGTAATGGTACGAGAGCGAGCGAGTTGAAAAATCGGTGCGTTATGGTGTCGTCTCTTTCCCCCGAGGTGGTGAAGAGCGGTCGCGGCAACTGCCGCTTACGGCGGGTTGTAAGTTCGAAAGAATTAGCACGTAGCACTGTCACTTTAGTTCACACTATTTTGCTCGTAAGTGTTATTGTTCTTAGTATCACTTTTGCTTGTTGTTTAGAACTATAAATCAGCAGTTAGTTAAAAAATACGGTGTACACGTCTGTTCTCATCGATAGTCGAACGTCGAAAAAATTTCAGTTTCAAGTTTCACCGATATAACATAGGATATAGTTTTCATGTTCTTCTATCTTTTGGCCCTTTCTTCTGGTTTCTGCTAGTCCTATAATGTCCCAATCTATATTTTCTATGGAATTGTTTAGCTCTATTAGTCTTTCTCTTGTTGATAACGATCTTACATTGTATGTACAGATTTTTAGTTGGTGTGTAGTTTTCAATTTGCTCTTTCCTTCTTTTTTATCATTGTTTGATGGAGGGTAGTGGTCGTTTTCCCCACGTGGACCAGCCGGATTGGGGAATTGGGTTTTTGGTTTATTCTTGATTAGTTTTGTTGTTTCTGTTCTGTTCCTGATTTCCGGTAACATGTTGGCGTTGCTTGTTGCTTCTAAGTTTAAAATAGGTGCGTTAGTTTCGGTATGTGTTTTGTCCGATAACGAGTATGCCCTCTCCCGCATGTATTGAAAGACATCAGTTTGAGGTACGCCTTTTTGAATGGTGTCCTTGTTGTTTGTTTTTTCGAGGTTGTCCTATTTTGGTTGGCAGGACTTGGGGTTTCCATTCTTTTCCTTTTCTCGTTTTCTATTTTATGTGTTTTTTCGGTTGTTTTCCTTTCTCTATTGTAATATTGCTTTTGGTAGGTCATGAGTAATGTAGGTGTTTGATTTTAGTTTTTTTTTGTTTTTTAAGATCTTAATTTTTTCTGCAGTGTTGTTGTTGCAAGTAGGATTGGCCTAATTTTTTGATCATCCTCTCCCCTTTTCCCCAACTTCTGAACTCTGTCGATTTCGCATGCTCCAATTTCCACTTCGATATCCTTCAGCGTAGATATTACTAGAGTAGTTAGTTCTTCAATGTTTTCTTCTTTAGTTTCTGGGAGCCCATAAATTAATACGTTGTTTCTCTTGCTGTTAGTCTCAAGATTAAGTATTTTATTGTTTAATAACTCCACTTCTTTTTTAAGTTTTTCATTCTCTTCTATGATAGATTTAATTTTTTCATCCACTTTTATTAATACGGCTGTTGTAATATTTTCAGTTATTGTTGTTGTTTGTAAGTTTAGTTGTTCCGTCATTTTACTGAGGAGTAGTGACATCTCTGGCGATAGCTCGGCAGACATTGTGTGGTGAAACGAAACGTAAATTCTGTTCAAGTTTCTGAATGTATTTTTTTGTTTTCGTGAGTTGTTAGCACTGTAGCAGCTGGTAGCTGTTTGTGTTTGACAGTTGACACTTAACCTCAAAACCGGCAAATTTTAATTGTGTTTCATAATTTTTCACTTTGGATGCATATTTCAGTTGTTTTTGTTATGTTTCGAAGCACACGCGTATAGGAACTATATAAGTTGACACTTTAGCACTCGATGTTAGTTATTTCTCACTTTTATCGGATTATTTGCAAGAGCGTTTGACTTGGCGTCTGACGTATTAGATATCCGGAAACGGAAGCTAACCACATATTGCAATACAACTCATTATAGTAATCATTGTAATGAGTAGATTATGTGAACAATAAATTAAATTTGAAATAATATTAAAATAAATTGATTATACAGTCAAATAAAAAAATATATGAACTCATAATTATAACCTGTCAGTGGGTAAGCTAATTCTGGAGAAAGAACATAAACATTAAATTTATCATTTAAGTAGTCGTTAATAGAGTGGCTTTGAACAAGGGTTGCATTTTACTTTAGCTTTAAACGCATTATAAGGAAACCTAGTAAAGAAGAGGGTAGCTTGTTATAAAATGTTTATACCAAGCCCAACAAATGAGTCATGAACCTTATGAAGCCGGTGAAAGGGAACTCATAGTTTGTCGTTATTCCTAGTGTTAACATTGTGGATATCACTGTTTTTAGTGTATAAGTGTATATTTTGCCTAATTTATAAGATTTCGGCGAAGATGAATTGTGATGCCACCGTGAGAATACCAACATCTTTAAAAAAATCTCTCAGAGAAACTCTGGCACCTAACTGGTAAATTGCTCGAAGAGTTCGTTTTTGTAGGACAAAATAATAATAATAATAAGTGTGTACAGGGATAATCGTCGGTTGGTGCCTCATTCCATTTAAAATTGTGTAAGGGGCCTCTGCGAGTTGGCTTCGGCCCCTCGTACGCCTTTCAAAAGACCGGGACCCCGATGGTCCCGAGATATGCAAAATATATAACAAATAATAATAATAATAAACATACATGGCTCATGAGGGTGCTGGAGTTGTATAAAGTAGATGCAACTCTGCGCACCTTCCTATTATGCATAGTGTGTACAGGGATAATCGTCGGTTGGTGCCTCATTCCATTTAAAATTATGTAAGGGGCCTCTGCGAGTTGGCTTCGGCCCCTCGTACGCCTTTCAAAAGACCGGGACCCCGATGATCCCGAGATATGCAAAATATATAACAAATAATAATAATAATAAACATACATGGCTCATGAGGGTGCTGGAGTTGTATAAAGTAGATGCAACTCTGCGCACCTTCCTGATGTCATGTATGGGGCAATGGAGGACGGTCTTTCACTACCCAGGATGTTGAAATATCCAGAGGAACAGCGAGCCGATAAGGATCGAGCGAGGCATATTTCAGGGCGATAGTTTGAGCCCACTCTGGTTCTGCTTAGCCCTGAATGCTCTAAACACACTTCTAGAGGACTCAGGTCTAGGCTATCGGTTGAGGAGAGGTGGACAGGTTATATCTCACCTCCTCTACATGGATGACCTAAAAGTCTTTGCCCCCAACAATTTACAACTGATGGAGCTACTGAAAGTAACTGAAACTTTCAGTAGAGCCATCAGGATGGAATTTAGTGTGGACAAATGTGCGGTCATGCATGTAAAGCGAGGTGAGATTGTGGAATCCGTGGGAACCCAACTCTCGGATTCCATATACCTAAGAGCCCTCTCCGCATCCGAAACCTATAAGTATTTGGGTATGCCGGAAGCGTTAGGCATCAATGTTACTGACATGAAGCAATCGTTGAAGGAGCGCTTCTTTGGCCACCTGAAGAATGTATTTAATAGTCTTCTTTCAGGTGGAAACAGGGTCGCGCCTTCAACGGTTGGGTCATGCCAGTTCTGATGTACTCTTTCGGCATACTCAAATGGACTCAGACCGAACTTGACGCCCTGGATAGGAGGGTCCGTACGCTGCTGACTGCATACCGAATGCATCACCCACGGTCATGGGTAATGAGACTGTATATCCCACGAAAGTGTGGAGGTCGAGGCTTTTTAAACGCTAAGACCCTCCATAATCGCGAGATATGCAGTCTCAGGGAATACTTCCTAGAAGCCGACGTGGGAATGCATCGAGATGTGGTTGCGGTGGACAAGGTCCTCACCCCGCTTTCCTTGGCGAAAGAGAACTGGTGCAAGCCTGTAGTGTTTGACACTAACGATCGTAAGGAGGTATGGCAGAGTAAGGAGCTTCACGGACGCTTTTTCCGGGCCCTGCATGGACCCGATGAAGATTTACTAGCGTCCGTAGCCTGGCTGCGTTTCGGTGACCTCTTTGGGGAAACCGAAGGTTTTGTTTGTGCAATTATGGATGAAGTTATCATGACGAACAATTACCGGAGATTTATTGTGAAGGACGGCATGCCACCGACCGGGAGAATCAATCCGACCCATTATCTCCGGGTGTTCTCATCTAGCTAACGGAGAGTACTTGCATAGACACAACCTCGTAGCCAGGATTATCCATCAACAACTTGCTCTGAAATACAGCCTTGTGGAATCGGAAGTGCCGTACTACAGGTATGTGCCCGACCCAGTTCTCGAAAATGGAAATATCACACTACTGGGATCGATCCATCATCACTGACAGGACTATTGTTGCCAATAAGCCTGATATAGTGGTGGTGGATCGAACAGAGCGGCGCGCATTGATCATTGACATAACGGTCCCGCATGACGGGAACCTCGTGAAGGCTTAGAAAGATAGACATATCAAGTATCTTGACTTGGCTCACGAGGTTGTCGACATGTGGGATGTGGACTCTGCGATCATTGTGCCGATAGTCGTATCAGCCAATGGCTTAATTGCCAAGGGCCTCGACCAACACCTATGGAGGCTCTCGTTGGGCAGCTGGATTAAGGGCTTGATTCAGAAAGCGGTATTCCTGGACACGGCTCGCATTGTTAGGAGGTTCCTCTCTCTGGAGCCCTGACCGCCGGTAGCTTGGACCCTGTTCCCGATACCGGTGGGCTACTATTTTTTATATTTTTAAATGTTTTTATATATTGCTTTATTCTAATATTTAAAAATATAATTTATATGTACTCAAATTGAAATTTAAAGATATAATAATAATTATGATACATTTTGAATATCAGCAGCTTTGCCCCACAGCACAATATCGTAGGGCATAACACTATGAAAATAACTAAAATAGACTAACCGAGCAGTATCAATGTCAATATATTGTCTTATTATATATTATAAATAAAATTATCATTAAAGTTGTACTTTAAAATAGTTTATAATTCAGTATTTAGAATATCGCTAGTCCATGTCCGGACACACTGTATATGTATTTATAGTGGGGCGTCAGCTTCACTTCGTATAACAGTATGTTTACAGCCGGCACAAGTACCGCGCGACGCTGCCATGTACGGACTTCTATTGATTATAGCTGTTATTGTAATATTTGCACTGTCCGTGGCGGTCTATGAGAAGAGCACGAATGCAATATGCATCTCGAGAAAAAGATTGGAAGGTCAAGCAGTCATAGTGACTGGAGGAACTGCAGGAATGGGCCTCCACATAGCAACGGATCTAGCCCACAGAGGAGCCAGGGTCATCATCGCCTGTCCCTTCGAAGACGAAGGTACTAACGCAAGAAAACAAATAATACAAGAAACCGGCAATGAAAATGTAGTATTCAAACTCCTGGACTTAGCATCTGTGAAGTTAGTGAGACAATTCGCAGCAGACATATTGAAAACTGAAGACAGACTAGACATTTTATTGAACAATGCTGGAGTTGGGATCCCTGCAGATTACCTGACGGCCGACGGAATGAACTTCATAATGCAAGTGAACTATTACGGCACATTCCTACTGACTCTTCTACTTCTCCCACTTTTGAAGAAGACAGGGAAGCGTGATGAGTCGAGCAGGATAATAACAACTGCTTCGTTCCTTCACATGGTAGGAAAGGTGGACATCGATAATTTAAACAGAACGAACTATTGGAACAAAATCAGGATTTATGGTAACAGCAAGATTTGTCTCGTCTTATTCGCAAATGAACTGACTAAGAGGCTGAAGGGGTCTAACGTTGTGATCAATAATGTCGATCCTGGAGTAGTTGGCACTAGAATCTTTGACTCCATTAATAAGGTATGTGGAGCAATTTTAACAGTAGCTTGCCTGTTTTTCTTCAAGACGCCATGGCAAGGCGCGCAGACGGCTCTACATGTGGCGTTGGATAAGAAGGCTGGTGGCGTAAGTGGAGCATACTTTAGGAATTGTGAAATAGTGGGAGCAGTAAAACGTGCGTATTGTGACAAAACTGCTGAAGTGCTCTGGGCAGAGTCTGTGAGGTTGGTGAAATTAACAGAAGACGAAGTTGACCAGTGCTTTCAATCGTTATATAAAAGTCGGTGAAAATACAAAAGTATGAAAAGCAACGGTATCCCTATGATTAGTTAACACTAATTACTTTGATACATTTTGTGTTTACATTTAGAAAGATATAAGTATTTTAATAAACAACAACGAATCATCTCAGGAAAAAATAGATAAAAGTGTCGATTCACCAGTTTCAGTCGAGTAAATTTGGGAGAATCACCAATAAGCCAAACAAACATCCAAATTCCTGGAGTAACTAAAGATACACCAGGAATGACACAAAAAAGTCTGACTTCTGATGCTTAATTTTTTTGTTCTTCTTTGTTTGTTTGTTTCGACTTTTTTGTATCATTGATACTCGAGGGATGAAACAAATAAAGTCTACCAAATATATTTACCTATAACTTTAAGAAGTATTGCAATAGAAACGAAAGAAATGCGGCATACCTAGTTTATTTATTGTAATGCGGCGTGACCTGTCGACCTGTCTCGATAGATTATTTATTTTTATATACATACGATCACAAACACTGTATTCTAGGTTTCGTGTATTTAAAAAAAAGAAAAAACAGGTGTCGAAAATAAGAGTGAGTTGGACTCGCGCGCCGATGGTTCCGTACCTTCCTTCCGGAAGGATTCTTTTTTGCTACGGAACCATAAAAAGAAACAATTACTCCGGGATGGGCGTACTCTTGACCTCGAATGATGAGGTCTCCGATGAAACGAGCGTGCCCAGAAGATGCCTGTTCACTCTCGCTTTGAGAGCTTATAGGTGGAAGAGACTCAGACGCTGTCAGGGAGTTACACACTTTGGCTGAGCGCATAATAAATGTGGAGAAGAACCGCAGTCGGTCTTTGTACAAACCTTCAGTACCTACAATTTAAAAATTGTTTTTATTTTTATTTCCATTTTTTAGCTACTTAAATTAAGCAATGTAGCTAATTTAAGTCAAAGAAATAAAAAAAATCGATGCTGTCCTTTTCCTTATTGTTCAGTCTCTAAAGTAATGCGTCATTAAGAAATTAATCAAATTAGGTATGATGATAAATGATAATTAAAAAATACCCCTAGACGTATTACGTTTCATTAAACTCCTGACCTTTGCCACCTGCCCTCACCAAGGAGTCGATCAAGATCAAACCCAATTATAGTAATTGTTCTACTTACAGATATTTCTTATTTCTTTGGCTTAACTAGATTCACGTTGTAAAGTGACCAAAATATTTACCTAATAACTACAATAGCATGAATTTCATGTCTTATTAAATAAATAATAGCCAAAAACTGCTGCTTCAATTATATCAATCATACGTTATATTGAGGGCAATGAACGGAACTCCCGTATTAAGCCTTTTGAAGTCAAGGTAAAAAGCTAGGTAATTCTTAGTAAGGGCCCGCTTACACGTACCACAACCACACCACATCACAGCGAAAATGTGGGCAAATAGTGGTTACTTGTATTCACTATCACACACACACATTACATTTTATTACCTTTGTAAATTATTTCTAAGATTTTTTGTTAATAATTTTACCAATTTTTAATACTGACTATTTTATTCTATTTCTACTATTCAGTATCGCTGCAGCCTCATTGAAGTTGCGTTGTGGTCACTACAGACAGACAGACGGACAGACAGACAGGCGGACGGACAGACAGACAAACGGATATTGCAAAACTATAAGGGTTCCTTGTTGACTACGGAACCCTAAAAAGGACCATTTTAAAACTAACAAAGTATTATCGACAGCGAACAAGCGACAGGTTTGGTGAATATCACAGATTCGATTCTCACTGGTAATTATATAAACCAAAAAGGTTAGGTCAAGGTATAAAAAGAAAAAAGCAAAACAAAATACAGACGAATTGAGAACCTCCTCCTTTTTGAAGAAGTCGGTTAAAAAAGAGAACAAGTTTTTCAACTACAATGTTAAGTTTGTTCTTGGGATAAATTCATCCCAACTATGTACCCTTCATTGGGTTTAGGTTTCCGTACCCAAAGGGTAAAACGGGACCCTATTACTAAGGCTCTGCTGTCTGTCCGTCTGTCGTCACCAGGCTGTATCTCATGAACCATGATAGTTAGACAGTTGAAATTTTCACAGATGATGTATTTTTGCTGCCACTATTACAACAACAAATACTAAAAAAACAGAATAAAATAAATATTTAAGGGGGCAAACATACAACAATCGTGATTTTTTTGCCGTTTTTATAGATAATAGGGAACCCTTCGTGCGCGAGTCCGACTCGCACTTGGCCGGTTTTTATTATTCCATAATATAACAACTAAATTAAATATTTAGACGATGGTACACTAGGAGGTGAACGTAGATACCGTTCTAAAAGATATTCAATTCCTAAAGCAGCAGTTCCATTCCATTGGCCTTGACCTAAACAACTCCAATTGCGAAATTTACCTTTGTGACAACACCGACGGACAATCGAATATACAGAAATTCAATTCAATAGCCCCAGATAACAAATTTTTGGAAAAAAGTTCACTGCACCTCCTAAGTTCCCCAATTTTAATAGTTTTTCACACTTCGTCGAGGCAAAAAATGAAATTAAACATTTTAAGATATTCGTAACATAAGGTCCAGTTGAACACCAGCGTCAGGCACTAGTTGTCTGGCATTCATGCTGAACTGGGCCTGTTTGGCGCAGCCGTGAGGCGCACAATACTTTTTTTTATGTTCTTTGTGTAATTTGTTGTTGTGTACCTTACCTGGGTCAAATAAATTTATTTTCTTTCTTTCTTTCTTTTCTTTCATATTTCGGATAGACTCTCTAAAATTTATTTACATTCGGCATTCACCCGTATCAGATATTGCTGTTTCGTTCCAAATTTTATGTATATTCCCCCCCCCCCCGCTCTTCCTCTTTTCTTCCGTTCCTTAAATTGCTTCCATATGAAGCAATTTTTGATGATAATAATTCTTCGAAGTATTTTAAATATGGCGCTGGACGACCACGCGTTGCTTCAAGCTACACTACCCATTTATTTTGGCAGCATCCGCAAAATTTCCAGTTTAAGTCTACCGGCGTTCCTGTCTTCGGTCCTCGGCGCACCAAAAAAGATAACTACAAGAATTTTAGCTCCTTATCAGGTTGACTCTGAAGTGCTTGCGTCTGGTCGCTCCTTGCGGTGTCCCACATGTTTATCAATGTGGTGAAGGAGTCGACTGCCTCGGACACCACGGCCTATCCTGCAGCAAGAGCGCTGGTCGGATGGCACGGCACGCCAGTATTAACGAAATTATCCGTCGGGCTCTTGTCACCGCCTTGCTGCCAGCTGTTTTAGACCCAATGGCTTGGTAAGCGACGATGGGAAGAGGCCAGATGCCTTGGAAATTGGATAGACCATTGGTGTGGGACGCAACCTGTGCCGATACCCTCGCGCTTTCCCACCTTCCTAGAACGGCGGACTGTGCTAGCTGCTACAGGAGCAGAAAACCTCAAACGGCGAAATATAACAAACTTATTGGGAGCTATATTTTTGAGCCGTTTGGGGTTAAAACACTAGGGCCTTGGGGTCCGAATACTCATCGAGTATTTCGGAACACCGCTAAGCGATTGGTCGAGTCTTCACGTGACCAGAGGACTGGCCTATTTATAGCCCAAAGAATCATTTTTTTTTTAAACCAACAACCCGACTGCAAAAACACGTACTTATCTGAAAAGAAATAAACAAGCATTACTATTTATAGAATTTTGGTATCGCAGGCGGGACAAACAAAAGTTACACCATATTTAAGGTTATTGGTTTGTTTTTCGACTAAAAATTCAGACACACTATCATAACTAAGCTTTTTGCGATAAAACAGTATCAACTGACGTTTGAAAGTGCTCCTTCCAACGCTTAGGTAGCTTGTTAAATATAGTTGGAGCCACGCAGATGACACTTTTGAGCATGAGTGCAGTTTTAACAGGATATACGCGAATTATGCTCACATCCCGTCTATTACGTGGGACAGCGTCCTGTAAGCGTGGAAATAGTTTGGGATTCGCTTTAACAAATATTACAGTTTCGAGGATATACAGACAAGACAAAGTTAATATCTTGTATCTTATAAAATGCGGTTTACAAGTATCATCAGTCTTTAACCTAATGCATCTCTTTTGGGCGATGTTGAAATCGGTAGAATTTCCCATAAAGATTATGCCGTATCTTAAGTGAGACGCAGCTAAACCATGTAGGCCGCAATTAGGGTATCTTGATTCACGACTGCAGGTAGGGAATGCAAGGCAAAAGACGAACTACTCATTTATTTTCAGAGATTCTCTATATGTAATTTCCAGTCCAGTCACAAATTCGAATACCACTACCTGCTATGTAAATAACAGTGACGGAGTCACATAGAACATCGTCTACGTAGACTAAGTGGGAAAAATACGTAATATTAAAGTAAAGCTAACTCAAAAACCACGCATGCAAAGTAAATATAATTTTTATGGGACCACCACTAAAGCATCACCTTTGTACGTTTTTTTCTGTTCTTTTCTTCTTGTCTGTTTATTATGTGTGAACATAAATAGTTAAATAAATAAATAAAGCATAACCTACCAAACAAAAAAAGAGTCATCAACATCGATTCGTATTTGGCGGAGCAATCGCGTAACAAACACACAAAAAAAATACAGATGAATTGAGAACCTCCTCCTTTTTGAAGAAGTTGGTTAAAAATAGTGATTAAAAGTGCTTTTTATTCACCGTTTTCAGTGAATAAAATAAGCATTTTAGAGGGGCAATGGTATAATAGTATATTATGCAATTAGTGAATAAGGGACGGATTTAAAGCGAGGGCCATAGATGAATCCAATCCATTGATTCATGGCCTTCGATATAAATCCGTTTTATTCAAGACTTGCATACTATACTTTATACCATGACTACGAGAAAAAGAACTTGCAACTTTGAATATGTTGTTATATCAATATTATGACTTGGTTTTATAGTACCTACACCGTAGCATAGAATACATACTATATAATATCGATGACTTCTTTTTCTTCGAAAAAACATTAAAATAAGTTAGGAAAACAGACTGAAAATATGCCAGAAGCTTGATTTTCATTTTTCCATAAAAAAAGTCATTGTAGGCTTTGAAGTAAACCAGTCGTGATTTGTTGGGCCCTCTCTTTCATAAAATCAGGTGTTAACACAACTTCTTCATCACTTGAATGCATTTTCAATTTTATTATTAAGTAACACTAAACTTTTTGTTCGTACAACTAACAATATTTAAAATGGCGCTAATTTACTAATGACAGCAAATAAGAACACAAAACAGTTTTTATACCATTCCGCCTCTAAAAAGCTTATTTTATTCACTGAAAACAGTGAATAAAAAGCACTTTTAATCACGGTTTTGGTGTTTGAATTTAGAACACACCAATATATTCGAACTCCATCTCAATGCTATACAAACTCCTATTTGATTTTCGAACAGGAGTTTAGCATTAGAATAAAAACTATTTTGTGTTCTTTACTGTCATTAGTAAATTGGCGCTATTTTAAATATTGTAAGTTGTACGAACAAAAACTTAAGTTTTACTTAATAAATCGATTGAAAATGTATTCAAGTGATGAAGATGTGTTAACACCTTTTTTTTTTTTTGAGGGTGGGAATTCATCCAATTACTTCTCCCGCTCTGGGTGGAGCGGAAGGGCGTGTCAGACTTTTACGGACTAAAACCCACCCGTGTTCCTTCAGTTGCCTGTTGCCAAGGTCCCGGTATCCCTTTCGGACTAACCCGCAACCCTGGCAGGCATCGGTCCTAGCGGACCCCGCCAATTGTGCTGACATCTCTTTGAGGCGCGCGTGGAACACGACGCGCCATCGACCCGGGCCTGGTCCTGAACGGACGGCGAGCTACCCATTGCTCGCCGTCCGCAAGCCCGCGCCTATGGTGGCCGGGAATCCGCCTGGGATTCCCGACGCCCAGGGCGTCTCCAGCGGCGGCGGCGGTTAGGGGCGTGAGGGCGCAAACTTTGCCTCTCCCTCACGCGTTCCGCCTCCTCCTTCGCGAGCATTACTGCTTTGCAGAAGGAGGTGACTGCTTCCCATGCCCTCTCGCTCCGTACCATGGCCTGGACCAGAGCCGGACGCGAGAGGTCACCGCCGCCAATCGCCTCCAAGAGGACACGGCGGGGCTCCGCCCAAGCGGGGCAGACCTCCACCGTATGCTCCACCGTGTCCTCCGGGCGATCCACACAGTGGTGACACCCGGGCGTTTCCTCCCGCCTTATACGAAACAGGAACCTCCCGAAGCAACCGTGTCCGGTGAGGACCTGTGTCAGAAGGAAGGTGAGGACGCCGTGGTGCCTCTCTAGCCACTCCTCAAAGAGGGGACTTATCGCCGCAATTGTGGCGTGCCCAGCACTGGGTTGCGACAATCGCACTCTCCAAGCCGCCATGAGATCCTGCCGGAGCTCTGTCCGCTGTGCCGCGACTTCTCGCGGCAGCGGAGTTATGCCCCGGCACTTCGTCTCCTCGCGCCACTCCCATATGTGCGCGAGGACTTTCGCCTCCAGATCCCATGACGGTAATCCGGCAAGGAGGCTCGCCGCCTCACGGGAGACCGTGCGGTATCCCTGGGCCAGCCGAATGGCCATGACCCTTTGGGACGCGTTCAACCGGCGGGCTGGCCGCAGCCTAAGGGAACGCGCCCACACCGGCGCCCCGTAAAGGGCCATGGACCGCACGACCCCCGCGTAGCCCTCCTACCGTAATTTGGGAACCCGACGGTGGCGCGTTCCGAGGGCCATGAAAACACATGACCTCGGACTTGTGCAAGGCCACCTCGAGCCCCAGCTGCCGGATTCTATCGACGATTGTCGCAACCCCGCGTGTCGCTAGTTCGGCCGCCGCCTGGTGCGACCTCCCCTGTGCCAGGACCAGCGTGTCGTCAGCGTAGCAAACTACACTGACGCCACTAGGGAGGTCGGCGCGCAGCACCCAGTCGTAACCGATGTCCTACAGATGCGGCCCCAGGACCGATCCCTGTGGGACACCGCACGACATCTCTCGCCGGTTCCACACTCCCTGGTGACCGGGGTAGATGACGGCCCTGTCCGTCAGTTAGGCATGTGTTAACACCTGAGTTTATGAAAGAGACGGCGGCCGATATAGTAGAAAGCTTACTACCCAACAAATCACGGCTGGTTTACATCAAAACCTACGATGAGTTTTGCAAATGGAAAAATGAAAATCAAGCTGAGCACATTTTCAGAGTCTGTTTTCCTTGAATCGGCCATGAATCGCTCGCGTCGTTCAGGACTCTAACACTTGAATCACTCCCTACGGTCGTGATTCAATCATCATGAAGTCGTTAGAATCCTTCACTTGCTCGTGATTCATCTATGGCCCTCGCTTTAAATCCGTCCTTTATTCACTAATTGCATAATATACTATTATTCTAATGCTAAACTCCTTGTCGAAAATGTCGACCACTCAATTCGGAGTTTGTATAGCATTGAGATGGAGTTCGAATATAAATTGGTGTTCTAAATTCAACACCAAAACAGTGATTCACAGTGCTTTTTATTCACTGTTTTCAGTGAGCAAAATAAGCTTTTTAGAGGGTGAATGGTATAAACATTTTGAAATACACACAACTAAATTACTGTATTGAGGCTATATTTAAAAAAAAAGTTGCCCCCTTTAGTTCAAGATGGCGGCCCGCACCTCCCCCCTCAGGTCCAAAACTTGGATTTTTATTACGCATCCATAATTAAGCAGCATAATGTCAAAATCGTTTCTATTCCACCTTTTGTAGAGTAATAATAAGACTGTACTATCATTGTGTATTGTTAAATTGATACTCTAATAAACACTGGCGACAAAATTGTATTTCTGTGTATTTTCTTTCTTTTGTCGTGTGATGCATAGAATTTAACCTTGATTATATTTGTTCAATATAAATTGTATGCATGACATTTGCAACAGTTAATAAAAAAATATGTTAATTTTAATATAAATATATCTATACTAATATTATAAAGCTGAAGAGTTTGTTTGTTTGTTTGTTTGTTTGAACGCGCTAATCTCAAGAACTACTGGTTGGAATTGAAAAATTCTTTTTGTGTTGGATAGTCCATTTATCGAGAAAGGCTATAGGTCATATAACATCAAGCTACGACCAAGAGAATCGGAGCATAAATGAAATATGTTGCAAAAACGGGAAAAATTGTTCCTTTTTGAGAGCTTCCGTTGCGTGCGCTGCGTAAACGGTTTATGTTACGTAAACATCATGTATGACGGAATTGTTCCTCATTAAAAATTCTAAAAAAAAATCCGCGACAGCATATGTCTATCTTTTAAGATTGACCCTCTATAACCTTTTTTATGGTAATCAAATTTGTTCGAAATGAATGCATTATTTGCGAAGGAGTTTTATCAACATAATATTAATTCTTATTCAAATAAATAGTTAAAACATCAGGGGTATTTATGTAGCAGTAAAATACTTTTTAATTCATTCGAATCGGACATTTAATTTCGAAGTTATCACGAGTATGAAAATACAATACGCGAACCGTTCGACGTCGGCGCCGCCCCGCCGCGGCGTTCCCTATTCTAGAGAAGAGAGAGGATGTGCACACGGGTAGATCATGACCTGGAATAGGACATAAGATAAGTTTTATCCCTATATTCCCACGGGATCGAGACCTACGCGGGTGAAACCGCGGGGCACAGCTAGTTTATAATAATTAAACTAGAACTAAATCAAGGTATTATTCCACGTCGTATTACAGTGTGTTTCCACCTGTCACCGCTACCGCTACCATGTACGGAATTCTGCTGATTATAGCCATCATTATCATAATCGCGCTTTCAGTGGCGGTGTACCAAAATACCACAAACGCAATATGCATATCGAGAAAGAGATTAGATGGTCAAGCAGTCATAGTGACTGGAAGAACTGCAGGAATGGGCCTCCACATAGCAACGGATCTAGCCCACAGAGGTGCCAGGGTCATCATCGCCTGCCCCTTCGAAGATAAAGGTACTAACGCAAGAAAACAAATAATACAAGAAACCGGCAATGAAAATGTAGTATTCAAACTCCTGGACTTGGCTTCTGTGAAGTCAGTGAGAAAATTCGCAGCAGACATATTGAACACTGAAGCCAGACTAGACATTTTATTGAACAATGCTGGAGTTGGGATCCCTGCAGATTACCAGACGGTTGACGGAATGAACTTCTTAATGCAAGTGAACTATTACGGCACATTCCTTCAGAAGGAATGTGCCGTAATAGTTCACTTGCATCTTTTGAAGAAAACAGGAAAGCCTGGTGAACCGAGCAGGATAATAACAACATCTTCACTCATTCACATGATCGGAAAGGTGGACATAAAAAACTTAAACACAACGAACTATTGGAACAAAATCAGGATCTATGGTAACAGCAAGATTTGTCTCGTCTTATTCGCAAATGAACTGACGAAGAGACTGAAGGGTTCTAACGTTGTGATCAATAATGTGGATCCTGGAGCAGTTGGCACTAGAATCTTTGACTCCATTAATAAGGTATGTGGAACAATTATAACAGTAACGTTCAGTTTATTCTTCAAGACGCCATGGCAAGGCGCGCAGACGGCTCTACATGCGGCGTTGGATAAGAAGGCTGGTGACGTAAGTGGAGCATACTTTAGGAATTGTGAAATAGTGGGAGCTGTAAAACGTGCGTATTGTGACAAAACTGCTGAAGTGCTCTGGGCAGAGTCTGTGAGATTGGTGAAATTAACAGAAGGCGAAGTTGACCAGTGCTTTCAATCGTTATAAAAAAGTCGGTGATGATACAAAAGTACGAAAAGCGTTAACACTAATTACTTTGATACATTTTGTGTTTACATTTAGAAATATATAAGTATTTTAATAAACAACAACGAATTGCCTCATGGAAAAAAAAGTGTCGATATCGGGCGAATCACCAATAATCCAAATATCCTTCAGGAGAACAAAAAAAATGAAAGAACCATCAGTAGATAGACTTTCTTGTGTCATTCCTGCAGTAAAGATACTCCTACTGATGCAACTTTCATTTGTTTGTTCTTCTTTGTTTGTTTGTTTGGACTTTTTGTGTCATGGATACTCGACAGAATGACACAAAAAAGTCCAGCAAACATATTTACCTATTATAGTTTTAACTTTAAGCAGTCTAACAATAGAAAGAAATGCGGCCTACTTAATTTATTTATTTTAATGCGGTGTGACCTGTCGACCTGACTCGATATATTATTTAGTTTTATTTACATACAAACAACCTATTCTAGGTTTCATGTATTAAAAAATCCAGCCAAGTGCGAGTCGGACTCGCGCACGAAGGGTTCCGTACCATCCGTCCACGAAAAACGACCAAAAAAAACACGTTTGTTGTATGGGAGCCCCGTTAAATATTTATTTTATTCCGTTTTTTAGTATTAGTTGTTATAGCGGCAACAGAAATTACCTCATCCGTGAAAATGTCAACTGTCTAACTATTACGGTTCATGAGATACAGCTTGGTGACAGACGGACAGATAGCGGACTCTGAGTAATAGGGTTCCGTTTTACCCTTGGGTACGGAAGCCTAAACAGAAAAAAAAATAAAAGGGGGTTGGACTCACGCACCGAAGGTTCCATACCTCTGTAGGATACTTTTTTGCTACGGAACCATAAAAAGAACCAAATATTCCGGGTTGGGCCTACTGTAGACCTGGAAAGATGAGTCTACGATGAAACGAGCGTGCCCAAAAGATGCCTATTCACTCTCGCTTTGAGAGCTTATATATAGGTGAAAGGGACACAGACGCTGTCAGGGAGTCACACACTTTGGCCGTGCGCATAATAAATCTAGAGGAGAACTGCAGTCAGTCTTTGTACAAATCTTCAGTACCTACATACAGGCTACAATAAACACAAAAAAAAAACAGTTTCTTAGGTACTTATGGTACCTACCTTAGGTACTTTTAGGTTAGGTTCTGCCCTTGTCCTTATTGTTCTGTCTTCAAAGAAATGCGTCATTAAGAAATTCCTGCCCATTCCTGTCCAGGCGTAATAAACGCCTGGTTAGCGTGCCGTCCAAGGATGACATAGCTACCTTGGACTGCCTGCAGCCCAGTGCCGAGGTCCACCAGTTCTCCGCTTGTTTATGGGTGAACTCCTGAAGCCACGGGCTTGATGTGGTCAGTAGTACACGGGTGATTTTGAGGGCTAAATGTCATCCGTGTGAATAAACTATTTATTTTCATACAAGTTAGCGCCCCGTCCACGTATTGTCGTTGTGGTGCGGTTGTGGTACGTGTGATCGGGCCCTAAGTACAGGTACTTGATTCAAATACCCTTCTATAACCAGAATTATATCATTTGATCAAAGAGACCTGGAAACTCGTTTTTCAGATAAAATTATATCATTTTACCTGAGAAACGAGTTTCGACGTTTCGAGTTACATCATATAATTAAGTTATATTCATAATGTAGGTATCTGTACCCTCTGTACTAACACTAGAAGATAAGTAAAAACACTAAAAGAAATATAGGAAGGTTTAATTATTGTTTTATTGTGTTTTTGACATATCGGGGGGTCCTTGACAAATCTCGAGGACCTTTGGAAGGTGTTATGACACGGCCCGAAGCCAACTGGCAGGGGCCCTTTAGACTCTTTCAATGAAATGAGGCACCAACCGGCGATGCAAGTGCACGCAAGAACAACCCAACAAAGTTATATTTATTATTACTATTAAGGCTCTACCATAATGCGCGATTCGCCGCGCGACGCGAATTTTAACAAAACAATTTCTGAGAAAAGTTCACGGCGAACAATGCGGCGCGTCGCGCGACGAATCGCCCCAGTATGTATCGTGCCAGTATGTAAAAGCCTTTAAGGTGAGGTTAAGTGATAAGAAAAATATGTTTTTAATACTTATGTATGTTCCGCCCGCGGATTTGCCCGAGTGGTATGTCGATAAAAAGTAGCATATGTCTTTCCCCGGAATGCCATCTATATCCTTGCCAAATATCGAAATCCGTTCTTTGGTTTAGGCCTGAAAAGGTAACATACAGACAGACAGAGTGTTGTGAAAGTTTGGTATTTCATGGCAATTCATAGATAAATATTTTGACCTATTAATAGAAGCATAGTTATTATAATATCATACATAAAACAACTTTCCGTGACAGTCTGATTGACAGACAACGCGTTTTTTACCCGAGCATAGCTCGGTCGACTAGGTACCTACTATTAATATCAATCGAGCTGTAAAGGAAGATCCAAGAACTTGGATCCTTGATCTTGACCTTTAAATATACAAAGTATAATTAATTTTTTCTTATCTATTTGATCAAATCCGGATGTTGTTTTCAAAGTGCCCGACATAAAATATAATAAATGTAGTTGGTATCTACCTAATGAAGTTTGTACGGGCGCTTCTATGCCATATTTCAACTTTAGGGATTATCTTAATAATCAATCTTGCTTTCCTAAAAATGGAGCCTCTGACGTTAGTCGGCGGCGATGGTGGCGTGAAGCCAGCCGACGCAGCCTGACGGCTCCGAGAGAGGCGTCATTCGTCAAAGTACAGCATAGCGTGCGATGCTGTACTCTCTCCCTATAGAGTGAGGCGCCACAAAGCGCCTCCGCTCCTCCGAACTCTTAAAACCTTCTCTATATTTTTTAAAGGTTAATTAAATTTTAAAAGCGTCCATCATTGGATGGTCAAAAAGTTTTTAGAATAGCAGATAAATATTTCCGTTGATATTGAGTAGGTTGTATGGTACCTGTACCTACCTAATAGTATACATTTATCAAGCCCTTCTATTTAGGAATCACTAGCGTAACGGATCTAGCTAATTAAGTAATTTGTTTAATGATACCTTGAGATACGTAATAGTTTATTATTTTATTGACGTTAACAGCACATTGTCAATGTTTATGTAATTCATGGGTTCCCAGCCAGTACTTAGATGGCGTAAAGTGACCGAGAGGGGGGCGCGGCGGGTCCAAAAATAAACTGTATATTAACATTAAATTGTATATTTTTGTTTAGAAAAAGTTAAGGCTATATTCCAAAATCAAAACATAGTGTGTGCTGTAAAATGAGCTTAAGTTTTTCCGCATGAGTAAGAAGTTATCCTATTTCACTACGAATGGTAAAAAAAAACCGTGAGGTAGTTCACTTCGTTCGCTCGTGCTTTGTCTCTGTGACGACATCTGTATCGCCACATAGGAACTACGCATTACATCTGACGTCACAGAAATCCTACATGGCGCAAAAGGGTTATCCGCGAATTTGAATACTATACAACTGTATAGTATTCCTTTTAATTTAATTTTCATGTAGAATTTACTGCCTGCTGGTAGTTACCAGCAGGCAGTAAATGTACTATGTTCCAGTAAATGTACTATGTTCACCTTATTAGAAAAGGATCTCGTTCTCGACACACTAAAGTTCAGTTTTCTATATCAAGCCCTACTGTTTGATGCTTGTAAGCATTCTAGATGATCTATACAGTACAGTACATAGTAATTCCATGCATACATCTATGCATTTAATAAAATCGTAGTGAAGTCAAAAATGTACATGGATATTTTTGAAAATAAAAAAGATACTGTAACGCGGACTGGGAACGATGCTTGATGACGACGTTAGGCTGTTTATGCACTATAGATATTTTTGGGACATTTTGATGAATAAAATAACGCGACTAAACAGTCGCGTTATTTTCTCAAAATAGCTCTATAATCATGAGGCAACTAACATGCAAAACGATCGGACATACCACCCACCAAAGGGAATCCGTGTCCTTTTAAAAATACTGCTACTGCTTATGCTTACAATAAATTGGTTTGATTAACTTATTGTTTCCTACATTTTAAAAGTACCTATCCAAAAAAAAAACATATCTTACAAGTGGACTATAAGTAAGCAAAAAAAATTAATAACAGATTATCCAATAGTAAATGGGTAAGTAACTGTGAGATCTGGAACGTGTAGCTCCGTATCAAAAAATACCTATTAATTAACTAACGTTTTATTTGGAGATATCACAGTAACCTTCATGTCAGTTTATTTCACCTTCAAAAGGCAAAGAAATAAACCTATTTGTTGACAACATCATAGTTTTTTATTAGTTGTAATTATTATACAGGGTGAAATAGAATTCATGGTCAACCTTTTAGGGGGTCGAACATAAATGTAGGGAACAGCTGATTTTTTTTTCGATGATGACCTTGAATTGAATTTCACCCAATATATGTAGTTGCTTTTAAGTGAAGTCCCATGGAATAGGGTGCGAGCTTATTGACATAAACCGAACACAAATCTAGACGGGCTCCTACTAAAAAAATTCTAATAAAAAACCGCAATAACACTTTTCCCGGGAAATCGAACCGCCATTCGTGTTTGCGACCACGGGACTAACGGGGCAGTAAAATAAGATAAAACTAAATAAACAAGATGATATTAAAAACGATCATGATCAGTAGTGCTATTCCGAAAAAATCTCGCCATGTAAACTTACGTGAAGTGAGCTATCCATATTGTCAACCCCTAGAATCAGTTGGAATTACAGCTCACTTCAAGTTCACTTCACCTGTGTCTTCACGGTGACAGCCGGCTGTGCTTAAAATGGATTTGTTGCCTTGACGTCGAGTCCCGCCACGTCAAGTAGCCTTGACGTCGATTCCCGCCACGTTGAGTCGCCGCCACGTCTACTTCGAAAACTCCCGCTTTTATTCCCGCCACGTCGAATCGTTGAAAATTTCTTTTTCATTACCGCCACGTCTACTTAACAATTTTTATTTGTACAGTTGTAAAGAAAATACTTAGTTGGTTATTTGGAATAAATAGATATATATACATTAATGTATCAACTACTAGATATCGCTGTGTTAACACCGGTCAAATTCGATACCTGGCTGAGTATACCAGAGATGGTATAATCAACCAGTTATCGAATTGCCTCGAATTGAATTCAGGTGCCTATTTCACGTTGCGAGATAGAGATATCACGCGACGTGAAATAGGCATGACGCGTGAAAACAGCGTAAAGCCAAGTGTTACGTTAAGTCTGTACTCACAACACTTTCAAAAATTTTGGAACGCATCATAAACAATAATTTAGTTAATTTTTTTCGCAAATATAACATAATAGCTACAAACCAATACGGTTTCCGATCGGGCATTTCCACAGAGGACGCCGTAGCAAACACTACTGATCAAGTCACAAAAAAAATGGACTCCAGGATAAAAAGTTTTGCCATCTTCCTGGACCTATCCAAAGCCTTCGATACCGTCTCTATTCCCATCCTTCTACGCAAAATGGAAACCGCCGGTATACGGGGAAATGCACTAAACATTTTTCAAGATTTCCTTACAGATCGTAGACAGTGCGTTAAGATCGATTCGGTCACCAGCGGCGAGGAAATTATAAGTTATGGAGTCCCGCAGGGTAGCATTATTTCCCCATCACTCTTCCTGTTATACGTAAACGATCTATGCAACTTAAAACTACAAAACTGTGACACGTTTATGTATGCAGATGATACTGTACTACTCGCCTATGGTACCGATTGGGAAGCGGCCAAACTCAATGCTGAAGCCTCACTTAGAACAGTAATGGGCTGGCTTTCGGTTAACTTGCTGACCCTCAACATATCTAAGACCAAAGCAATCGCCTTTAGAATCACCGCTAAATCTGCACCCCGGGCTGCGGAATCTTCTTTAACTGCACACGTATGTCAGGATTCATCCTCCCCTTGCACATGTCTCCCTCTTACGTTGGTATCCAATACCAAATACCTGGGTGTTCACATAGATGAGAGACTGGACTGGCACACTCATGTAGGAATATTAAAAACCCGTCTAAGACGACTCATTTATTTTTTCAAAAACCTACGCGATATAGCCGATATGGACACGATGAGACTAGTATACCTTGCCCTGTGCCAGTCTATTCTCTCTTATTGTATCCCTGTATGGGGTGGCACTGATAAAACCGCAGTGTTGGGCCTCGAAAGAGCGCAAAGGGCTTTATTAAAAGTCATGACCCACAAACCTCGTCGATACCCAACACTGACACTATATAAAGACTGCAATTGTCTCTCTTGTGACGTTGCAAATTGACATCTTAGGCGACATCTAGCGGTGGAGCTAGGTAGCTCCAGAGTTTCTCAATACTGGAGACAGAGCGTTGTTTTTGGGTTTCGATAATTAATTAGATGTTAATTAAGGAATTAAAATTAATTAACATTCAGATGTAATCACCCAAATTTTATAGTCATGCAATGTCCAATAAATTAAATTTAATTCTTATGATAGAATTTCGGAAGTGGATTGTCACTGTCAAAGAATTCGGTTTTTAGTCTGTGGTTAGAACTTTCTCGAAGGTCGATAAGGAGGAGTCAGGTCTTTGGTCCTGCGTGTGTGACGAGAAGGGTGTTCCTTCCCGATCCTGGAGACGCTACGCAATGATGGAGTTTTAACAGGTATGTTATTCGAGAGGCACCAGTTCTGTGATGATTAGACTGTGTTCGGCCAATAATCTTATTGGAAATATATCAGAGATGTTGTTTCAGTAGCCGAACCTGTCTGGCTTTTTATGCTAGCCTGAACTGATGCGAACGTGAAGGACGTGACGCCCTGGTGCCGTCCCGTGGTCTGGTGAAATAGCAGTTAGTCCCGACTAGTGGCGGGCAGTGTGCTGGGTTGACCCGGGCTTTGGCAGTTTTGAGGTTAGATCCTACGAGTGCTGGCAGTGTGGCCATCCCCGTATATTGGAAGGCCTTACCATCCGGTAGCTCGTCCAGGAAAGTGTCGCCGCTCCAGGTAACGATTAGCGTCCTCGTTTTCCTTACGGATCCCGTAGGCCGCGTGTACGTGGGAACCCAGAGTTTTCTCTGTGGTTCCATGCCAAGGGACTTGATTCCGTCAACTGACGTCAACTGAGAGTCCATCGTGAACAGAGGGACAGTTAACACCTGCAAGTTTGTAGTAGACCCTTTGAGTGAGTGATACCCAGGTGACCATTTCCAAGTGATTTAGGCCTATGTGTAGTAAACTAGGTTATAAACCAGTTGTTCTAAATTTCATGTGTTAGGTTGTGTCTCAGGGGCTTTCCCCAAATGTTATAATTCCTTTTATGAGCACAACCATATTTAAGGTCACTTATTATTCGATTGAGCTAGAAGTTGTTAAGCGTTCATCTCACGGATCCTCACAAGCGACCTTGAGCTTGTTGATATTTAATCTCATGCTTGTATTTCTCCTAACACACCTTGTTACGGAGACGGGGTGTGTTAGAGGCTAATACCAGGTTAAAGGTTGGGAAAGTTCTAGTGTTTAGTGGCTTGCCACAATTTTTGTAAACCTGTGTTATATAATTACAATAAACTTTGTAAAAAAGGTAATGGTTTAATTGGTTCTTTCCCTATTAATATATACCCTATAAATTTACTTTAGCACGGCAGGAAGCCGGGTGACACTCTGTAAGGAAACTCTTCATCCTACGCATAATACTCAGAAAACATGCCTCTCTTCCACATATTAAAAATAGACCAGTGCGTAGCGGGAAACCCATTTGTAATTATAATCAAATTAATACAAGCTTCGCGACACGCCAATACTCTTTTTTAGCATCTAAATTATACTACAGCTTGAACAAATCAATAAAAATACACACATTAAATCAATTTAACCTAAAAAAAAAAGTTACCTATTACTTGCTAAATTTGACATACGACGAAACTGAAAAATTACTCACCCGCATTACATAACACGTTACCTCCTATTACAGCTCAGATAACACCTCCACATACACCCACACAAATATACACCCCCTCACAAACACACAAACACACACATACACGAACACTCACACACACCTATGGCAACACCTCTTTTTCATACACCTCTCGATTTATATTCATTTCGTTACCTAGTAGATAACCCTTTTACATTTACTTTTGTTACATCTTTGCTGCATATTTTTACTATTGTTTACCTAACTGCTTAGCATTGTAACGGCTGACAAGACCCCAAGAAGGAATCACTGGCTCTGAAGATACAGGTTATGCCTAGTTTCGGAGTCAGGGATACAACACTTTATTTGCCAAACTTAAGCCCTAGCTACAGTACTCAATGTAATTTGCAATGTCCAACCTCCTTTTTTTTCTTTTTTTTAAGTCACTGCGATGTATACCTTAGATTAAGAAAGACCATTTGTAATAAGGGTTGTGAATAAAACATTTATTTATTATTTATTTATTATTTATTCGACCGGGTTTACTTTATAGTTGTCTTTGTTTTTCTCAAAGCGTTAATTCTTGTCTCTCTCACGTTTTGTTTGCAAAAAAACCGTTATTCAGATGCTGTGAAAGTTTCAACTAAACAAAAGGTAAGGTAACTTTTGATAATTTTATAACAAAATATTATTTTAGAAAAATAGTAGCTTGTTTTGCACTTGAAACCATATTCACAATCTTAAAATGCAATCAATGTATTGGTATTCTGCTTTACATAACCACATGATTTTAGTCTATTTATTCTTTCGGCCTATGTACTTTAAATCGCACAACACACAATACTTACTTTTATATATATTTTAACACCTTTACCTCTGAAAAGCATACTTTTAGTTATAGTTATACTTGACTGTTTTAATATTCCAAACTTTATTTTAGACTATTATTGCGAAAGTTTCACTTGACAACCCTAACAACAACATGGGGGAACAATTACGACTTGACATTTATGTATTCCTATTGAAAAAAAAGGCTGGTAATTGTGGATATTATATTCTGACATTTTCATCATAAGCTGTCCCCTGACCGAATTTACTTTTCTAAACCATAAATTATACCTACAGCAGACCTGCTATGACAAGTGCCCTGTTTATCAAAACTAACAAGCCTTGTATTACCAAATGTCCTTATTTAGTTCACTTATATTTTGACACTTTTATTAGTGATTTTGTTTATCAAAAAAATATTTGCAAGTTACAACTTGTAGAAAATCATAAAAAATCCAGGGAGTGTTCGGTGACTCTCTATTCCGTCTTACAAGGTTACAAGTGTCGTGCTTAGTACCGCAATAAATGTATAAATTCGATTTTCTTTTTTAAAATGTGGTCAAAAGAGAGAGATGACCTGATGCCCGTGTCCCAGGAGAACATTAAGGCTGATTATGAATATGGAGATGAGCTATGAATTTAACGAAAATTAACATTCTAGGTAACTTGTGAACGTGTAGACTTGTAACTTTTGATAAACAGGGCCCAGATATGTCATGAACGTCTTATAAAGCTGGTGAATACACAGTGCTTCTTTATTTAGGGCAGGTGCAGCATTTTTTACTGTAAACCCTTTTGATTAGTTCTGGCCGTCATTCCTTTAAAACTAATTTGAAATATATTTACACAGTAGAGAGGTTATAAGATAAAAGTGCAAAATACTTGTAAACACCATTTATCTACCTATCTTTAATAGATAGTTATAAGGTAGGTAGGTAAGGCAGGGTAGGTAGGGTAGGTAGATAGGGTAGGTGAAAGAAGAAAGAAAAATTGCTTATTCTGCACAAACTGAAGAGACTAAGCTGCGCCGTAGACAAGTACTTAGTGCTACCCGTGCAAAGCCGGGGTAGCTAATAATAAATAAAAATATTATGATTTGAACAATTTGTTTCATTGACTACTTTTCGTCACATTTGACGTGACGGCACCAGGCAGAATTTTTCCAACATTGTACAAAAGAACAAGTAGACGTGGCGGGAATCGACGTCAAGGCTACTTGACGTGGCGGGACTCGACGTGCAGGGAACAAATCTTAAAATGTTGGTACGTTAAAGCGCCTGCGTTATTACAATTGGCATTAATTGGTTTACAAGTTATTGAGTGGCGATCAAACAGGCGGCCTTGGTATCTGATGGTAAGTGATAACCGCCACCAATGGGTACCTGCAATACCAGTGGCATAACAGGCGTGTCGTGTTAGAAACTGTAATTTGAAAACATTGTAAAAGCCAATTATTTTTATGACAAGAACTGTGGAGTTTCTTACCGGCTCTTCTCCTAAGGAAACGACCAATTGGGAGCTTCTGACGTTTCATAAGTGATGGGCACCTATTATAACTTAGGTACGTAGGTCTACGTGAAATAAAATATTTTGAATGTCGAAGAGACTAATAGAGGTACGAGGAACAGCTGCCCGCTGCCCGCTGGTAGTTGTATAATATTCAAATTTCGCGGATAGCTCTGATTGCGCGATGTAGGATTTGTATGCCGTCTCAATGTGTCTGTCGAGGAACCAAATGTGCAAGACTGCAATAGATTGTTAATAAAAATTGGGCTCGATTTAGCGATACTTGCCTTATATCGACCTCCCTCTTTTAGAAATATAAACAATTTTACCGACTCTCTAAACAACACCTTGCAGAACCTGTCATCCTTCAAAAATACAATTTTAGTTGGAGATATTAATATCAATATTCTTCCCGAAAGTGCTGATGCATCCGCTGAGGTATACCTTAACCTTTGCGCCTTCCATACTTTGCTTCCTGCTCACACGCATTCTACACATCAAAGTGGCTCCTGTTTGGACCATATTATGCTCAAGTCAAATTTCCCTGCACTTGCCCTTGTAATTAACTCAACAATAACCGATCATAATGCTACCCTACTTATTTAAAATTGTAAATTACCTAAAGTAGACACTCGCACAATTTCTAGTTTAATTGTAAATAAACTTGAAGAAGACTTACGCAATATCGACTTCGACCCAGTCTACGATTGATATACGCTGGATGGATACGCTGATCTGCAGTTTTGTATGATGTATCTAATCAAAAATGAACAACATGCAATTCAGAAGAACACGGTCATGTCTCGGCGAAATAACAAAAACTACAACATAAAACCATGGATCACGACAGGACGCATTCGCTGCATGAAAAATAGAGATAAACTCCATATGAAAGCTAAATCTAATCCAGATAATTTAGTTTTGCAACTGTCCTATAAACGATATCGTAACTTCTGTAATAATCTTCTAAAAAAAGTAAAAAGTAACTATGATAAAATTGCACTAGAAAAAGCTGGTACAAATAGTAAAAAAATCTGGAATTTTATTAAAAGTGTAACGTATAACTTGAAACAAAATCATTCTTGGCACACTCATCACAGTTAGCATCTGCTAACTTTGCGAATAATTTATTTGTTAATGCTGGTAAATGTTTGGCGGAAAGAGTTCAGGGCCAATCACAATATCTAACAAGCACACCATTTACGCGTAGCATTATTTTATCATCCTTAGTATTGCAAGACACTGACGAGACTGAGGTAGAAACGATAATTATGAGTTTGAAGGACGACTGTGCAGTTGGCTGGGATAACATATCAAATAAAATTATTAAACAGTTCAGGCACATATTAGGGCCGCCACTAACTTATATTTTTCAAAAATGTTTATCGACAGTTCTTTTCCCCGAGTGCCTAAAAAAAGCTGTTGTTGTCCCTGTTTACAAATCGGGCAGTAAAGATCAAGTGGCAAATTATAGACCTATTTCCCTGCTGCCTACTATGTCTAAAATATTAGAAAAAATTATGAATAAAAGACTTTTCAAATACTTGGAGGATAAATCAATTTTATCTAAACGGCAGTTTGGATTTAGGCCTAAAATGTCAACAGACGATGCCGTGCATCATCTAACTAACTATCTAGCACAAGAACTTGATAATGGTAACCACTCAGTAGGAATCTTCCTGGACCCCGCCAAAGCTTTTGATACGGTTTCGATTCCTATTCTGTTGCACAAGCTTGAAGCCTTAGGTATCAGAGGCACCCAGCTAAAATTATTTAAGAGCTATCTAGAAGATCGTACACAATGTGTAAGGATTGGTAATGTTCTCAGCGATACTGAAAAAAACACATCCTTCGGAGTTCCCCAAGGAACTGGAACAAAGATTTTGATTTACATAAACGATCTTTGTAACCTAAATCTAGATCACGGCCAAATTTTTTCTTATGCTGACGACCCTGCCCTTCTTTTTTCGGCTGACTCAGAAGAAAAAGTCTACAAGCTTGCGCAACATGGATTCAATATTGTTATTATAATACCTTGGTGTTATAGATGAAACACTTTCGTTCAAACAACATATTCAAGCTTTAAATAATAGAATTCGCAAGTTGATATTTGTTTTTAAAAAGTTACGCTATATTGCTGACCCAAAAGTCGTTAGACAAGTTTACTTTACTCCATGTCAATCAATATTAACTTACTGTATTACCCCATGGGGTGGAGCGGGTAAAACAATGTTACTAACCGTCGAGAGAGCTCAAAAGGCAATTCTCAAAGTGTCTACTTTCCGCCCTTTCCTTTTCCCTACTAAACTCCTATACAAATCGTGTGAAGTATTAACAGTTCGGCAACTATTTATAATGGGTATTGTATTAAAGCAGCACACAGCTCTTCTCTACAGCACTGCAAATACTAAAAGATATAGTTTGTCCACAAAATACAACAAAAAATGCTTTTGTATCTAAATTTTACTTGGACCTCGGCCCCCTTCTCTATAATAGACTAAACTCGAAAGCCAACATTTATTCCCTGAACTACATAAATTGTAAGAGAACTCTCAAGGATGCTCTCCAAAGTATGCCTTACGAAGATACAGAAAATTTACTGACTGTGTTAAAGTAAATATACTAATGTACAAATTTCACTTATGTTAAGTATTTTTCAAAGGATATTGACCAATTTGAACCAAATGCTGCCCAGCCATGGGAGTGCTTCCAAATGGTGCATCAATTTATAAAACAAAAATTTAAAAAAAAAATCGGTCCCAGGGTTAAAAAGTTATTGCCTTTATACGGAGTCGGCAGGTATCCATAGGGACTCCTCAAACAAACAAGACAGCACCATCGTATTTGGACTCGTTGAATATGCATTGACAAGTGCTTTACACTACAATGTAAATGATATGCATAAAAATGGAATAGGAATGTGTTGTTTAACATAATTACTGTCATTATTTGATAAAATGCGCCATTGGTTGGTTGGTATTCATCAATAAAAAATACTCAACAAAAAATAGTTTTTCTCAAAACTCCGCGGATAGATTTTATTGAGCTTTGGTGTAGAGACTAGTACAGTCAGCATCAAAAATTGATGACCACATTTAGATTTTCAAAATCGCTGTACACCGTATTATACCTAAATCACTCAACATGACAAGCGCCAGAAATGAATGATTATCATAAAAGGTCATAAGTAGGTGACCATCACTTTTTAAAAGTCGCTAAACAAAGTTATAGTAAAAAAAGCATAACATTCTTCGTCTCTAAAGTCGCTGAACAAATTTTTGACAAAAATAGCATACCATCGTTTATCTCTAAAGTCCCTGAACAAAATGAAATGATTTTTGGATTTAATATGTGTGTATTTTGTTCTGTAGGTATATGTGTGTGGTACATAAATTAAGTAGACACATGCACATATAAATCACCACCCTTTTTACCGACTTCAAAAAAGGAGGAGGTACTACGTTCGGATGATAGTTTTTTTTTTTTTGATGATTATTCCGCCGTTTGTGAACCGATTTTGAAAAATTCTTTTTTAGTTCGAACGGGTATACTCCCGAGGTGGTCCCATATAAATTTTATTAATTTTGCTTGCGTAGTTTTTGAGTTATCTTCAATAATTACGTATTTTTCCCACTTTGCGTATGTAGACGATATCTTAATATTCATTTACTTAGCAGATAACGGTATACGAATTTGTGTGGGGTAGGTACCACAACTAAAAAGTGAAAAATAAAAACTTTTTACAAAAAAATAAACAACCGACTTTCGAAATTAAAGTTATTTTTCACTTTTTTAGTGTTTTTTTGTGAAGTCGGTTGTTTTTTTTTTTGTAAAAAGTTTTTTTTTAGTTTGCAGTTCAGCTACTTTTGATACTTAGTATAAGTTTACACGCTACGTATCCGAAACAAAGTAATGTTCAGTTACTTTTGTTATTTATGATGTTAAGTTATTTTTGGACGTTGCCGTGATTACACTAGATAACCAAAACAAGCATTTTATATTGTTCAGTGACTTTTGTAAAACTGAATGTTATGATATTTTCGGATATTAACGATCAGCAATTTTTGACAAAATGGTGTTCAGTGACCTTAGACGAGTAGTGTTCAGCGACCTTTGACGAGTAGTGTTCAGTTAATTTTGAACTGTAATGATGTTCAGTCAATACTGGCGCCCTATCTTGTTGAGCGATTTATGGGTGATATAGTGTACAGTGCTTTTGAAAATCTGAATGTGATCATCGACTTTTGCTGCTGACTGTACAAGCCCAAGGATCATAATGCACTATGTGTCCATTCTGGGCAGCACTTGACCCAGCTCCCATAAATGGATGGTCAGTAAAAAATATTTAACATGTAAACGATATGCATACAAATGAAATAATAATGTGTTGTTTAACATAATTACTGTCATTATTTTGAATGAAATGCGCCATCGGTTGGTTGGTATTCATCAATAGAAAATACTCAACAAAATATAGATTTTCTCAAAACTCCTTGGTTTGATTTTATTGAGCTTTGGTTTACTGACTAGTATAAGCCCAAGGTACGTAACGCACTATGTGTCCATTCTGGGCAGCACTTGACCCAACTGCCATAAATGGATGGTCAGTAAAAATTATTTAAAATGAAAATGATATGCATAAAAATTAAATAAGAATGTGTTGTTTAACATAATTACTGCCATTATTTTTAATAAAATGCACCATCGGTTGGTTGATATTCATCAATAGAAAATACTCAACACAAAATAGTTTTTCTCATATCTCCGCGGATAGATTTTATTGAGCTTTGGTGTGCAGAGTAGTACAAGCCCAAGGAACATAATGCACTATGTGGCGATACTGGGCAGCACTTGGCCCAGCTCCCATATATGGATGGTCAGTAAAAATTATTTAACATGTCAATAATATGCATACAAATGAAATAATAATGTGTTTTTAACATAATTACTGTCGTTATTTAATCAAATGCGCCACCGGTTGGTTGGTTTTCATCAATAAAAAATGCTCAACAAAAATTCGTTTTTCTCGAAACTCCGCGAATAGATTTTATTGAGCTTTGGTGTAGAGACTAGTACAAGTCCAAGGATCATAATGCACTATGTGTCCATTCTGGGCAGCACTTGACCCAGCTCCCATAAATGGATGGTCAGTAAAAAATATTTAACATGTAAACGATATGCATAGAAATGAAATAATAATGTGTTGTTTAACATAATTACTGTCATTATTTTGAATAAAATGCGCCATCGGTTGGTTGGTATTCATCAATAGAAAATACTCAACAAAATATAGATTTTCTCAAAACTCCTTGGTTAGATTTTATTGAGCTATGGTTTACTGACTAGTATAAGCCCAAGGTACGTAACGCACTATGTGTCCATTCTGGGCAGCACTTGACCCAACTGCCATAAATGGATGGTCAGTATAAATTATTTAAAATGAAAATGATATGCATAAAAATTAAATAAGAATGTGTTGTTTAACATAATTACTGTCATTATTTTTAATTAAATGCGCCATCGGTTGGTTGGTATTCATCAATAAAAAATACTCAACAAAAAATAGTTTTACTCAAAACTCCGCGGATAGATTTTATTGAGCTTTGGTGTACAGACTAGTACAAGCCCAAGGAACATAATGCACTATGTGTCCTTTCTGGGCAGCACTTGGCCCAGCTCCCATATATGGATGGTCAATGTCCTTTAGAAACTAAGAATTAAGTTATTCAACATAGTTAGTGATCTATTGTCAACTTGTTGATTATTTATTTATTTTATAACAGATCTTCTCGCCTGAAACACAGGATAACCTAGTTCAGGCACGTAAGTCTCCGAAAAATAATTTACATTTAAGCAAAACTCTACTAATTTTTATGCCTTCTTATTTTTGAATAAAATATTATTATTATGTTTTTATGTCTACATATCTCGGGACCATGGGCTCCCGGTCTTGTGGAAGGAGCACGAGGGGCCGAAGCCAACTCGCAGAGGACCCTTAGACAGTTTCAAAAGGAATGAGGCACCAACCGACGATTATCCCTGTATGCACTATGCTAGTGCACCCAAGGACAATTTCCGGTTGGTGTAGGACTATTGCAGTACATGGAAACAAAACATTGGGCTATGGGTTTGGCTGACTATAGTGAAATGGTTACCAGGAACTATGGAAGGACTATGACCCCTGCCTGACCAATGATATATAATATATATTATGGATAAGATGGCAGGGGGTGACTTGCACACTCAATAATGGGCCCCCAGAAACTGTCGCTAGCACATAGTGACGTAGCGACAAGGGGGCAACATATCCTGAGGTGCTTGAGGAGTGGAGAGGTATTCCACGGCTTTCAGAACAATCCCAGAGCCCAGAGCTCTGTTCCTCGTCAGTGTTCACTCCAGCCGGCCAATAAAGGCAAGCCAGAGATGAGGAACAAGACTTCTCCCGGGAGGTAGGGTCCGTGGGGTCGCTACTGCCCAACAGCTCGCCACAAGCTGCCCTGCGGGTTTTTGTATCTCTTTTGGTCTGGCTCCTCATCCTAGACCCGTTCCGGCAAAGTAAACTCTACCGGCACAGACCTAGAGTTCGGAGCGCGCAAGCCCCACCACGACGTCAACGTAGAGATACGGCGGTGGGGTTATTATTATTATTATTTCGCTCACAATTATTTGACTAGACTTAATTAATTTAACTTGATTGCATATGAATGGGTGCATACAATTAATGGGTGCATATTTGGCAGACTAGTCCTGAAGTGGAGACCTACGAGTATTATCGGCAAGCGTAGTGTGGGACGCCCCCCAGCTAGATCGATCGACGACCTTATGTCTATTGTATAGGGTGTCCCGAAATATTTTTTTTTGTTTTAACGCAAGACCTTTTAAAGTTTGTGTAATCGATAGTTGATTACCAAACTAATTTAAAAAATAAAATAAAACTATATCTTCAGGGTTCTACCGATCTTCAAAGGTTTGAATTTTTGATTTTTTATCGTAAGCTTTTGTTTTCCATGATTTCGGCTCCTGAACTAAATATTTACTATTTGTTCTAAATATTTAGGTGTAATACATACACGATGTTTCGATTTGCGTGCAACAATACGTTACCAGCGACTTCGAATTTATTAGGTTTCAACCTACAAATTTCCCTCAAGTTTCAACGTTTCGAGGACTTTCTTAACTTGACTTGCGAGTGTTTTCTTCGTAGCCAAAGTAAATTTTATGCGATAACAGTACAGTTGCAATAATGGTACAGTTTAAATGCTTATTTTGTGATTTTTATATACTGAGTTCGAGGCGTAGTGAGATTATAACTTGTGCTTTATTGGGATCATACCAACTTGGCGATCGGCAGCTTCCAATTATAAGGAACGTTATAAAATTAATTTTATTTGTCAAGAATGAACTGAAATAGAAGTGTAATGGATATAATATGCAATTGTGTTGAAGAGATTATCGATAGTTGGACCGCAGCAAAAAAGTCGTCGTCAAGAAAACGATTTTTTCTCAGCAAATTGTGATGAAGATTCGGTGTGTGAATCTTCCTAGAAACGTATCTGATAGCAAAGGTATCCCCGACAAACAATCATTCGACAGAGATATCCATTGCCAAAGCCAAAGGTTGCTAAGGTTTTTGAAAGATAAGGCTTATCGACGTGTTCTGCTGCTGCTGTTGTTTCTGCGGTTTTGACTAGCATCGGCTTGGTTTCTATAGAAGATTTAACTCTGATTATTGATGAAAACAAGATCCACATAGCTGTATCTAGTCCGGAAAGAACCTTCAAAAGATATTGGAGGTATTGTTATAAAAATCATTTACTTTGATGGACGAAAAGACAAGATTCATAAATTCAAATTAAAATAATTTATTTTCTCTTTCTATGACTTTCCTTATCTTGTCGTGACACAAACTGTGGAAACATATTTTAAACTGATAACAGAGGCCTCACAAAATGTAACTGACGCTACTTCTAGAGATGGCTTTATTAGAACCAGGTTGCAATCTCGAGCAAAAATGCCAAATAAAAAAAAAAACATACATGGACGGGTCACCCTACCGCTAGGCACTACACTAGGCACTAACTATTCCCCCTTTAACTTGAGGGCCATGGTCGCAACTTATTCCTGTGACCTGTAGCCATTTCAATCATCCTGAGTTGATCCGGTGCGTTACGTCTCGGTCTACTATCCACTGCCTTGCTTTACGCGCAAGCGCGAGTGACTGTAGTATGCTCGCGATTGCAAAAAAGACCCTTTACCTTCCTCGTGTTTGACAACTGAGCTTGGCGCGGCCGCACTCATTAAAACTTGACAAACAATCGACTCGAATGGCCTAGCGTAGTTTTGTTTACTGTTTTGTGTTAACGATAAGATAAGGAACAGAATAACGTGTGTTATGTTGATATAAATTTTGTTTATAATATTTTATATGACACTAAAGTGTAAGTCTTGCATATTTTGCCGGAAGACCGGCCGACACACGCGAGTTCGACGGATTCACTTTTAGCACATTTCACTTATAGTCTCACTAAAAATATTATTGTATTATCATTTAACTGGTTTTCTACATTAATTTGGTACCTTAACTTTAATAAAAACCAATAAATTCGAATAATTCCGACTAATTTTTTCTCGGAGCACCCAGCGTGTGCTTTGCACAAAAAAACAAAATGGCGTCTTCGAACTTCGCTTCTAAATTTTTAATAAAAAAATGTTTTATGATTTAGGCAATTAGCGTTTAAATTATAGATTGTCTATGGTTTTACGATTTTAGAAACGAGAAAAAAGGACTTTATGCGCTCTAAGATAGAGTTTAAAGTCGTTTAATAGAAATTGACTTTGGTAACGCGAGTTACTAGAAGCAAGCAAGCCTTAACATTATTGGTTACTCGAGTTACCATAACCAAGGCAGCGGCTATACAGTCCCCTTGGACAAGCGACCCGAAGAACCGAAAGTCGGAATAATACTCAATACTCAATATCTCTATTGCTTTACCATAATGTGTACTTAAGTGATAACTATATAAATCGATCAGAGAGATACATATAGGCCACAGGACTGGACGGACCGCCAAAATAACAAAACATATATTTATATTATGTTTTAGTCCGACTTAATCTTACATAATTATATACTTTAATTAATTTAATGTCGAATGATATTGTGTTCATTTGTGTAGAGATTTGCGTATTGTAATTAGCACCATGTTATTTAAACATTTTGCGTGCCCATTTATGGCCAAATGTATCATTGCACTTAGGTACAATTTATAATATCACTAGCGACCCGCTCCTGTTTCGCACGGTTTTTAAGACTTGATGCCGGCTATATTGTCGCGTTATCGCGAACTTTACTTCGTGCGTTTTCTGTTGCTCAGCGAGACGTCGAGTGGTGTGCGAGAGAGAGCGCGTGAAGTTAAGTTCGCGATAACGCGACAATGTAGCCCCGGCATGACAAAACATCGAGATTTCATAATTAAAAACGATGGTGAAAACCCCATCAAAATCTGTTGCGTGGTTTAGAAGAACAAAGTGGACATACTGACAAACACAAAAAGCGACTTTTTTATATGTACCTATAGATAATAAATCTGCAATTGCCAATTCTCCTTTAGCAAGCGTGGTGATCAATTCTCATGCCTTCTCTGTATATGAAGAGGCCTTTGCTCTACAGTGGGAAAATACATAATAGGCTGGATTTTTATCGTTACTAGTTGCGCCCCGTGGTTTCACCCGCTTAAGTCTCGATCCCGTGGGAATATTGGGATAAAAAGTATCCTATGTCCTATTCCAGGTAATGGTCTACCCCTGTGCCAAATTTCATCCAAATCCGTTCAGCCGTTCACGCGTGATGGCGTGACCAAGGGAAATAGGGATTCAATTTTATAAATATAGATTATAAATCGAAAACCAAACCAAAAATAAAGGTATTATTTTATTTATCTACAACACAAAAAGTGACTTTAATTTATAATAAAAATAGATTAATTTATTCAAAGACAACTTTGGTCCAGTAGGTGTTAGTAGTAAAAAAGTAGTATGATGATGTAACCAATGTATTGTAACAATCCGTGGAGTTTCTTGCCCGTTCTTCTCCATAGGAACCTACTACGCCTTGGAATGGGCAACTAGCTTCATCTTTCTGACTGACCGACCCTTGACAATTCAAAAGTGCCTGTAATTTTATTTGAAACTAGTTGTCGCCAGCGGCTTCGCCCGTGTGTAATCTTTATAAATTATAGCCTATGTTACTCAGGGTGAATGTAGCTTTCTAATGGAAAGAATTTTCGAAATCGGCGCTGTAGTTTTTTAGTTTATTCATTACAAACATACACACAAAAATACAAATCTTTCCTCTTTATAATATTACAGTAGATAAATGCTTTGAGTTTGATTATAATAATATTTAAAAACTATTCATACATATCATTGAAAATACTATAAAATCAATATTATACAACATATTATAATAGTCATAAAATAAAAAATACTAAGAAACCCGACCGTAAAAACACATAATTGAAAAACAATCACTGGTTAGGTTTTTGGAGTCGGGTTTTTTATTTTTTTAATAAATTACTTTTTATTTTTTAAGCAATGCTTTTTTAAATAGTAATAAATTATTATACGTATTAAAATGCTGGATTTGCATTTTTATTTCGCTACAACAATGGCTCGAAAGATTGTATCAGAAGCTAGTCTAGACAAAATCAAACTGGTTGTTTTTTAATTGTTTAATGTATAGACGCAAGATACACGCATTTACATAATTGTATAATTAGTTATTTTTATGGCATTGAAATAATCACACACATTCATAACATTCTGTGATTACTTTAACTCACACACCGACTTATTAGAATTACCTACTTAGTTGTAAAAAAATTAAGAATTGTATACTTTTATAATAAGAGGAATAAGAGGTAAAGCGTTAAATTGACTTAAAGACTACCTAAGTAACAGACAACAACGTGTTGACGTCTTAGGTTTAAGCAAAGAAAGAGAAGTGTTAAATTATAAATCTCAGTTTAGGACAAATACATAATGGCGTGCCTCAAGGTAGCCATTGCTCTTTCTTCTGTATGTGAACGATTTGCCTAAAGTAACACAGGATAAATGCGTGTTATTTGCAGATGACATCTCATTAGTAATAAGTAACGAAAATAATAATGAACAGCATGAGAACAACAAAATAAATATTGCCATAGAAAGCATACTAGAAGATAGACTGAATCACTTTAAAATGAAATCTTTGCACTGGCGTCGAGATTTTGCAGGTCAAATTTTCTTATTTAAGATATTAAATCAAGGCGTGGATTGCTTACAGCTTCTATCTTCAATTAATATTAATACGCCCCGGTCGTCAGCTAGACTTCATAATTATAAGCCTTTTACCCCTGGTGGCCGCAAAACCAAGTACGGGAAAAATGCCCCTCTTTCCTATATTCTCAGGAAATGTAACGAAATTTTTCACAATTGTGACCTTGACATATTTTCAGGCAGCATCACAAAGTTTAAAAGAGCTTTGCTCAATAATATGTAATTCTTGCTCAATGTTTCTCTTATTGTTTCTCGTTTTATCTTTTTATTTTATTTTGTGTCTGTTTATTTTATTTCGTTTTGTTTTGTTTTGTGTGTGTGCTTTGATTATAATAATTTCAGTTAGATATGTTTTTAGTTTGTTAGTTAATTCAATCTTAAATAAACCTTGATTCAATATTATTTAATTAATTAATTAATTCAATTCATTTTAAATCAATTTAATTTCAATTTCAATTTTAATTTCAATTCAAGTTAATTTTAATTTTAATTTCAATTCAAGTTAATTTTAAGTACTTATAAAAGACTAATGATATTCTGGTTCTAATTACATTGTTATCCATCTTTATACTAATTATTATTGTTGAGGTCTAATTAATATGCTGTGCTTACCTATAATTTAGATGCATGCAATTCTATTGTATTTGTTAATGATATGAACTTTGAATGTCCTTGTGTGTATTTAGTTGGTTTGCCTAAATAAATAAATAAATAAATACTAGATTGGTTAAATAATTTAACAAAATAATTTATGTGTAAATATTTCCAAAACAAAATATATTAATTTCTGTAATTACAAGATGACAAGTAAAACAATGAAAATTATTGGACGTGATAATGACATTGATGAAGTTAACGATACAAAATTCTTAGGCATAGCAATTGATAAGAGTTGCAATTGGAAAAAACATATAGATAACATATGCAACAGGCTAAATAGCTTTGCATTTGCACTTAGAAACCTAAGGAAAACTGTTGGAGTAAAAGCCGGTCTACTCGCTTACCACGGTTACGTCTCATCTGTGCTTAGATACGACATATTATTATGGGGCAATTCTACAGACAGTCATAGGGCTTTTATTGTTCAAAAAAAGTGCTTACGAGCTGTGTTTGGTGCAGGTCCATTGGAATCATGCAGACCCATATTAAAAGAGCATAAATTATTATCACTGGCATGCTTATACATATTGGAAATGGGCGTGTTTGTAAAAAAACACCCTAACCTATTTAGTAAAGCCGATAGTGTAAACATGTATAAAATAGGTAAACACTCAAGGGATCCAACCAGATTGGCTATGCCTAGGTGTAGAACAGCTTTTTGCCATAAAAACGCCAGTCGAATGGCAGTGAAGATATATAATAAGATACCTAATTAGAGAACTGCCATTGAATCGATTTCAAAGAAGACTCCGAACATGGCTTATTGAAAACTGTTTCTATTCTATTAATGAATTTATGAATTTTAATACAAAGAATTATTTATTACAGACAGGAATAATGTAATTAAATTAACTTTGCCATTCGTGTAAGCTTATCTTGAACATTGTAATTTTTATAGTTTTAATATTAGTATTTTTATTGTTTGACATTTGTAATTTCTCATAGTTTGGCATGTGTAATATTCATAGTTTGACATTTGTATTTTAATTTCGTGACATTTTCCCATTGTGACATATTTAAATGATTGCAATTTATTATTTAATTAATTAAAATTATGGCAAAACCTAAATTTGCATGCTGAATTTAGTAGGCGGAATATGAAGTACTATGTATTGTATTATGAGATCTGGTACGTGGTCTCATTAAAACCACGTAAACCTTTTCCGGCATAGAGAAATGAGCGTCCAAACAAAGTGCCTAAACTCAGATGTGACTGTGACTCATAGAAATAGAGTCTTACATCCTTCGGCTACTTTTTCTTGGATTCCGAAACGCTTTTATAAATCAAAAGGGCTAAATATGTGAAAAAAAAACAGCAGAAAACATTTGAATTTTTATTATAGGTACATTGTTAGTTAAAACTTAATAAAACCAGTAACAACATATTATGCTATAGCAAAAAAGGAAGAACAAAACAAAAAAAGCAACATAAAATAGATTAATAATTAGTACAATAATCCTAACTTGTATATGCGAAAGTGAGTTTGTTTGTTACGTTTTCATGCTAAAAGGCTGAACGGTTTTGGATGAAATGACGATGACCATTTATGCCCTAATCTATAACAGCCAATTCATATTTTAAAGTATCCTTCTTTTATTCAAACTAGATTTAAGGTAAAAGTCTAAAGTCAATCAAAGCCTATGTTTAAAATTGAATAAAAATGAATATAATTTGTAGTTCCGGTTACATTTTCCATTTAATGGCGACTATAAGTGACAGATTACAGTTCATTTCGTTCATTCGGTTAATGTGATAAGATTATTGGTAGGAGTATTCCTTATTTTTGGGGTACAGGAGATAACCATGGAGGCCACCATATTATTTGTTTATTTATTAATATGGCACTTCAACCAACGCACTAAAACATACTCAAATAAAAATCACATACAGTTTAGGGTATTGTGAATTCGTCACATACAGAAGTGCACAGCACTATGTATAGAACAACATGCAACATATTATTATTAGTGTTATAGTATAGATTAATATGTTCTTTTGTAGGTATAGTATTTTTTCCGAAGCAGATTCTTGTTGTGATTCTTGATTTGTGGGTAAAAATAATTATCTGTCTGAAAACACTGTTAATATTTGTCACTCGCTCATTCGATCACTTATGTCACTCGTCGCCATAGAAACCTACTGTTACGTTCAAGCGTTGAGCTCTTCGGTGTGTTATTGTTTGTTTATTTATTTATTGTTTATTAAACACTTAGCCGCACAGTTTTTGCACTTTAAGCTCGATATACACATTTTTGAAAGCGATATCTTATTGACGATTTTGGTTTTCTTACTGGACCTACGATACGTGTCAGTTTATCGGTAATTGGATACGATACGGTGCTCTGATGATTGAAATCGTACATCATTGTTTCGGTGAATCAAATGTGTTTTACGTGTGCAACGTATTTAGAGACGTGCATTCAGTGAATTATCCGCGCAACTACAAAGCATCTTGATGGAAAACAACATGACGTGTTGGATCATTCAGTCTCCTTCAAAATGGCTAAATGGCGCTGATCCACGCATTTTGTTGGGACTGCCAATACTACTTCGTCTGTGGGACTGCCCATATCTTCACTGCCATGGCTTATAATTATTAAGGTTTTTGAAATAAATGCTTAAAGATTGAATAAAAAAGGCGTACCTACGCTGTTTGTGAGAGATTTGTTTTACTTTCTTTTACACAGATCGCCTTACTAGTATGTGGAATTATTCGATAAGTTACAAGCATCTGGTAGACCACCCACTCCAGATGTTTTTAGCTATCCTAAGTCAGCCTCGCAACCAGAGACGTGCTTAGCGATAGAGGTGTATCCAATACGATCGTTTGATTTTCATAGCATAGTTTGATTTCATTCTGCCTCTTCCAGTCTTGGTACATTTTAAGCTGATCTCAGCTGCTGCCGAACCTAGTGGCGAGTTATGCCACATAATGTTGTTATTTATGTTGCTAAATCTAGTCAAGCCCTACTAGGTTAAGCCAATTGTTACTTAAATCGAAATTCGTTACTGAACAACTTGTGTATAAAAACGCCTGACACAAAATGATTCGCAATCAATAGTTTTTTTAAGTGTAACGGATCAAAAATGCCAGGAAAAAGATTTTTTTTGTTACCGAATATACAAGAAACTACTACTTTATCTGAAATAGGAGGAATTCTTTCAAAATGTAGGTTAAAAAGTGCTTTTAAATTCACCATGTGCAGCTTAGTAACGTGATCGTTTTAGTAAGGGTATGCATCTATAGGACCTTGGTCATGGTCCCTGGAAAAGGACATAGGCTTCTTTCATCCTGGATCGCAGACGAAGTCGCAGGCAACAGCTAGTAAATAAATAAGAATATAATAATATACTTGCACATTTAGACTCACACAACTATACAATTTTGTAACGTCTATTTGGTAGTTGTCTTTATCCTTCATCGTGATACCATACGTGAGTTGCAGTGGGGGGTATTCAGAGTCGTTGTTTGGTGCAGTAGCCGGCAGGATCCTGTAGCGTCGCAGAACTGATGACACCACCGTCTTCAGTGACATCATAGCATACTGGTAACCTGAGACAAAAAAGTCCAATACTTTGACGTCAGAAGATAAAATAAAATAAAAATAAAAATCTCATGTAACGGGTTCGGTTCCCGGTTCAAACATGTAATTATTTAAATATCTATGAATGCAGTTTAAATTGTTTTTAAATTCAAGTAATGTCTTCTTTCATTAAAATGTTCCATCTACAATATTCAAGGTACTTTCCCTCCATGTGGCATATCCGTGGGACGCCCTGTTATAGTGCTGATGACTTTATTTGTGTCGACGAGCAATACGAGAATTAAATACATAAATAACTTGGCAGGTAGTTTAATAACTTAACCACGTGCTACATAAACATGATAAAGCTTTCCTCTCACCAACACAGTTCCTCACTCCATAGCTGAACGGCATAAAGGCAGCGGGATGCGTGAGCGGCGTGTTGATGAACCGTTCAGGTCGGAACAGCTCCGCCTCGTCTCCCCAGTACCGAGGGTTGCGGTGTAGGGCCCAGATGTTTACCAAAACTCCAGTACCAGGCACGAGTTTCATGCCTGTGGCTGTGAAGAAATTAAAATTCTGACGATCTCTCTCACAATCATAAAGCTACGTATACGTACGAGTATACGCTTTATGATTGTGAGAGAGATCGTCTGAAGATGTATTTTAATAAACAAACTTACGTAAAACAATAGATTTATCAACTTTCCTGGCGATGACAGGCCCAGGTGGGTACAGCCGCAGCGTCTCCCGGATCACCGCGTCCAGATACTTGAGACGAGGCAAGTCTTCGAATGTTGCCGACCGGTCCGAATCACCAAACACTTCTTGCAACCTAGTCAAGAATATAACAATTATTTAAAACTCCTAGGCCGGAAGGACATTCTACAGTGTTTTTTCTTAGCAAAATTCCTTTCATTCAGGTTTTTCTGGTGACTTACTCTTCATATACTTTCTCCTGTACTTCAGGGTGTCTGGAAAGCATAACGAAAGTGAAAGATGCTCCGACTGCTGAAGTGTCGTTACCTGCCAGCAATAAAACCATCAACTCTTCACGAATTTCGACATCTGTGTATCCTTTGTCACCACCGGACAACCTTATAAGACTCTCTAGAATTGTCTTCGAGCTTCCCTCTGACGAAACTGGAATGAATGAAGGTTATCATATACATACAAAAAAAATCGAAGCATCATTTTTAGTGTGCCATGAACAATTATTGAGATTTATTTGTCCATCGTAGGTACTCAGGCATTTAGACAATCACTTAGAATGAAACCCGTTAAAGTCTATTGCTGAATATTTTTGACACATATTATTTATCTTATGGAGATAATTTAATACTACAAATTAAAAAGAAAAAATAAAGGGGAGGGGCTCATTGAGCATCAAAGAATTCGTCCGCATCGTTGTCAATGGGAAAGGTGCCCAAAAGGCTGGCAGCATTGCCACGTTGAATGGCAATGCTGATTCGTTGGGCTAAAAATAGGCCAGCCCTCTGGTCACGTGAAGAGTCGACCAATCGCTTAGCGATGTCCCGAAATACTCGATGAGCACTCGGACCCCACGGCCCTAGTGTTTCAACCCCAAACGGCTCAAACATATAGCTCCCAATAAGGTTGTTATATTTGCGCCGTTTGAGGTTTTCTGCTCCTGAAGCAGCTGTCCCAGCACAGCCCGCCGTGCTAGGAAGATGGGATGGCGCGAGGGTGTCGACACAGGTTGCGTCCCACACCAAAGGTCTACCCAACTTCCAGGGCATTATGGTCATTCCGTCTGGCCTCTTCCCATCGTCGCGTGCCAAGCCGTTGGGTTCTAACACAGCTGGCACCCCGGCGGTGACAAGAGCCCGACGGATAATGTCATTAATGCTGGCGTGCCGTGCCATCCGACCAGCGCTCTTGCTGCAGGATAGGCCGTGGTGTCCGAGGCAGTCGACTCCTTCACCGCATTGACAACGATGTGGAGCACCGCAAGGAGCGCCCAGACGCAAACATGTAGCGAGCCGGAATGTGGTGTCACCCAGCATAGTACCTATGTTGGGTGACGGTAGCGCCTGAAGCCAGAGGCCCGACTCCCATTCACCCACAGCCAGCAGGCGGGCACGCTCAGCAGTATTGGTGGACGTATTAGTAAGTTTATTCCGTACCAACCTGCAGAGCGGCTCATCCCACTGTCTCTGGGAAGACGGGTTCTCGGGCTGAACCGTGTCCGGGCAAGCCACTTTCCAGGCATTCACTGCATCGGTCAAACACGGCACTTCAGAGTCAACCTGAGAAGAGGCTAAAATTCTTGCGGTTAACTTTTCGGTGCTGTGGACCGAGGACTGGAACGCCGGTAGGCTTACACTGGAAATTTTGCGGACGCCGAGCCCACCAAAACGAATGGGTAGTGTGGCTTGGAGCCATGCGCGGTCGTCCAGTGCCACATTTAAAATGGATGTTAAAGTGTTTCGAATAATATGATCGATTTTGTCTAAAAGGTTGGGCTGCTTCCATAAAGAGGAAGAGCGGAGAAAATACATAAAATTTGGACCGAAACAGCAATGTCTGATAAGGGTGAATGCCGAATGTAGATTAATTTTAGAGAGTCTGTCCGAAATATCGTTAAAATGTTCAATTTTTGCCTCGACAAATGGTGAAAAACTATCTTCTAGGATTGGGGAACCTAGGAGGTGCAGTGAACTTTTTTCCAAAACTTTGATATTCGGGGCTATTGAATTAAATTTCTGTATGGTCGATTGTCTGTCGGTGTCGTCACAAAGGTAAATTTCACATTTGGAGTTGTTTAGGTCAAGGCCGATGGATTGGAACTGCTGCTTTAGGAATTGTAGATCTTTTAGAACGGTGTCCACGTCACCTCCTAGTGTACCATCGTCTAAATACCACACATTAAATTTTGAATTTAGTTGTTGTATTATGGGATGGATAGCCAAGCTGAAAATAACTGGCCCGAGAGGATCACCTTGTTGGCATCCGACTGCCGATTCCAAAACGTTGTCTTTATATAATAATTTTGAAGGGTGCCTGTAGCACTGCCACATAAAACCGTAAATTTCTGGTAGCTCCTTTTTTACTTCGGCCAACAAAGTGTCCCTGTTAACGGAGTTGAAGGCGTTCTTAACGTCAACCTTGAGGATGACCTCACCTTTACTGGCATTTAAAAAGCTTGAAAGGGCGTGTACGGCAGCCTCACAGCCCCCTTTGGATCCAAAGCCGAGCTGTAGGGGCTGGAACTTGTTGGTTAGGATTTCGCCATACAATTTGCAGCATATTTTGGCTGCCGTACGCCTGTAGGTGCACCCAACGGCGATGGGACGGATGCCGCCGTCCTTCTTGCGCAGGGCACATAGGTTGGCACCGTACAAGACATCGACGACGGCATCATTCACACCGCCGTTGAGCATCAGGTTAATTAGAGCCGCAAGCTCCTTCAAAAGCGACTTACCACATTCCCCGGCGCCTGAGCTCAGTAGGTCTTTTAAGTGCTGGGGAGTCAGGCCGTCGAGGCCGCCGGCGGAGCCACTTCGAAAGGAGCTCACGGCTGCAATTGTTGCAGTTGTCTTTAATTTGGTTTGTCAATGTTTTTTTAGTTGCCAAATTTTTTTGGACATGCAGAATCCTGTATGGGAAGGTAAGTAGTTGCTCCCAGGCGCTGTAGGAATTCTCCTGGGTCGCAAGGCGGAGACATCGCGTCAAACTTAGAGCAACAGACCGCCTCGCGCCCCGGGGAACTCTCTTTAGAACAGGAGTAGAATTTTTTAATTTTGAAAGGGTTTTCCAAAGTGTTTGGTCCGAAAGTGTTGAAGTTGTGGCTGGGGGGCACAGGGGTACACTATGAGGTTTGTGAACCTTGCCATAGTGTATGCGCAGCCCCCGTTCGCCTTTAAAGAAGCGTGGCTGGGAGCAGTGGGGACATCTCACCTGGACTTCGAGCGATGTAGCAGGTTGACTGGCACTAATTCCGGCGACGCTACTGTTAGCGTTCAACATAGGTAAAAAAACACTAATCTTAAATTATCTTATAAAACTAAATCTTTACACTGCTATAAAACACAAATAAAATGAAAGTCAATAGAAATATGTCATTTTGTTGACACTTGTAGACACTATGGTGACCGCGGCGCAACGCGCGGGCCTAGGGCGCCGCCGCGCCGCGCGTTCAGGACGCAGCCAGTAATAATTATGTTAGCGAAAATTGAAAGTAATGATTTTATCTTGAAGAGGCGATTTGCTTGGTCGCTTCGCTGTCTGGTTCCTTTGCTGTTTGGGTCATCTACCCAGACAGGTTCTTCAATAATAAATTATTGCTGCCTTAGAGGGATTTATACAAAAAAACAAACAGGCATTCGCAGTAGTTATGATGTCATACTGCGCATCGCAATGATTAAGGAGTTAAGGCACTTCCACAGCTGATTACGCTCTCATTTTATTTATTTTTGGTTATTGGTTATTAAAAATTGGTTCAAAAAAACACTTTTACCGATGAGAGGTGAGTTTTTGCCCTGCGGACGAATTCTTTGATGCTCAATGAGCCCCTCCCCTTTATTTTTTCTTTTTAATTTGTTATATATGTAATTGTTTTTTAGTTAATTTAGTATAATAAATGTAAAATAAAGGCTAAAAAAAAAATATTTAATTCTTACTTTCAAATTGTTCTATGGCGGCGTTGTGTTTTTTCGTGTCTCTTCGCTTGTTTTTTATTAACTGTAATTTTTTAAACAAATTAATAGTTATATATTATAGTTGCCAATGAAACTGCTTTATTGAAACCCATTGTTTGATATATTTTTTTAATCATTTTATTATTTACCTCATTCATAAAATCCCATATTAACTTTCTATCCTTCATCTGTTTTGAGTAAACTGGTAAGTTCTTGTACACAAGGTCATTATGTAGCCATGGCTGACAGATTCGATCTCCTGATCTTGCAAGTACAGCATCAAATGCTTTTAAGAAAGGATGATCTGTATCCTTCTGTGCTCCTATTTGGTAGCCCAGTGTTGTCTCTAGAAGATAAGAATGATTATCATAGATTGCGCCACAGACATGCATTGACTCTTAATACATCGTTAAAATATGCCTTTTTAAACAATAAAATATAACAAAAAACTCTGAAGATTCCAGACACCCGTCTACGGCGAAGAAAAAAAGAGGGTTATGATTTTGACCGATACGTAGGTATGTATGTATGTTCATCTGTTCCCTCCTATCTTCTAAACCATTCATCACAATTTGACAAATGAGTATCGTAAAAATCCGGAGTCACACGTAATCTGTTCGATGTATGCCCTACCACGTGTGACTCCGGATTTTTTATTTGTCTGTCTGTGATGTCTTGTTTATACCTTTTTAATCGTATTTGGGTTTTAGTTTTTATTACTTTTTTTTCTTCTTAGCGTATCGATGGTATAATATTTTAGATAGATTTAGGATAATATTTTAGACAGATGTCTAGCTATATTTCATATAGTAATATTGCCAAATTAATCAAAACAGGTAAAAATTTGACAGCTATTTGCGATGTTGCCAACTCTCAGAATAAACGCTTTTAATCGGTTACGAAACTATGTTTGCAATTAGATGGCTGGATTAACACATAGGGTATTTTTTCTGATATCCATGCGGGCGAAGCCGCGGGCAAAACTAGTAATAAATAATACTACCAGCCAAATGTTGTCCCACTGTAGGGCAAAGCAATATGTTACGTAATTTAAAAGTATCTATGTCTGGGTAGTCTAATCAAGTCGATATTTTCATACTGCACGAACTGCTACGAAATTCACGAAATTTTAATTAGCTACGAGGCTTATTAGAATTTCGTGAATTTCTTAGCAGTTAACAAGATAGGACGACACCACCATTTTTTTATACTAAGTGATAAATATGACATTACCTGCAATCGCATCCATAGTATAGGCAGTAATGAATTTCCATGCAGACAGTGGACCGGTGTCGGCCATTTTCCCCATCTCTGACACAAGGATGCCACTCTGCTTCGCGAATATTGCCATGAAATGCCTCAACGTTTTCGTACTAAAGCTTGAGTTTAAGAATTTTCGACGCGGCCGCCAGATTGATACTGTAATATCAAAAGAAATATTGTTTTTCCTTTTTCATACTATTCACAATAATTCAATAATATACATTATTATACATATAATGTGTTAATTTATAATTATCCTTGGATATTATGGTGAACAGTAAAACTATAACCAAAATTGTGTTGCTCTGCAAAGAGAAAATTTATTGTATTACTTAAACTAGTTTTAACAGTTTTACAAAACATTCTTTGACATTACTTAATTAATCACTAATTTTACCTGTAAAGAGAAACAACATTTAAAGCTATTGTTTCATCAGTTCTTATTAATCACTATTACTTAAATATTCAAATTACAATATAATTCTCACTTTTCCTCTATCTTTATCATGCTGTATCCATCATACAATATGGCAGCGCGCTCCATAGAATCAAACAAGTTCACAGATAAATTATACATCAAAGTTATTACGCAGCAAATTCAAACTGTACAAACTAAATGAAGTGTCACGCACTTTGTGTACATCTCCCCTCCCCCTTCTAAACTACAAAATTTTACTGTTTTACTCTACTACTGGAATAAGTTTAGTAATATGGAAGAGATTCGACTCTGACTTTATGTGGCCCGTGTTTACCTTGTAAATTGAATTGGATATTTTGTCTACAATTTGATAGGATCCTATTTTCAATTCATCTAGTTTTTTTCGATTTAATCGGTTTCCGTTTTCAACGTATACAGAATCTCCGACTTTTAGTTCTAAATGTTCTCTGTTTTTATCAAATCTTTGTTTATTATAATTGTGGGATTTTATACTATTTTCTAAGGCAATTTTTCGGTCTCGCAATAGATGATTATGTGTTATATTTTGTTTCAGTTCATCCGGTAGAATGTCAACATTTTTTCCCTCCAAATATGTTTTGGTTAATCGAGCACCACCAAATCCCCCTATGGTGTCTATAGACACTATTTCAAACGGATAGGTAGCGGGACCTAAGTGAGACATTAGTCCAAACTTGTATTGTCCTCTAGATTTATTTTTTATACAGACATCGCAGTTTTCACAATTTTTTTTATAGTATCCGGTAAATTTTTAGCTTGATTAAAGGGTTTAATCTTGTTTTCCATTTGTTGTTTTCCTATGTGACAGTAGTAGTGATGTACTATGTTTTATAATCTTTTTACTAAACTCCTCAGTTAGTACAATCTTTTCACTTTTTCCTATCTTTTTATAATATATATTATGTTTGAAAATAAGTTTATTTATACAGGCTGTAAGGGTAAACACTCTTGTCATTCAAACCATGGGTAGTTAACCTAAATATAAAATTAAATGACCGAACACAACAAAAAAAAAACGTCATTTTCATTAAAAGATTTTAAAAAGTTTCTATCCGACACTGTGCTCTCTAGCGAAACAGCTGACTGACTGAGGGAGGGGTCGCGCTCGCGGCCGGTCAGGTCACATCCCGCACCCCCCGCCCGTGTTGAGACGCAAGTTCATTGCCCTAGCGCATAGGGCAACGAACTTGCGTCTCTTGTGGTAAAATGTTGATTAAAAAAAAAGAAAAAAAAAAGTTGTAATTTTCCATTGATTTTACGTTCTATAAATGAAACCAAACCACTGGTTGCAAGGATAACGGTGTTTACCCTAACACCCTGTATATTAATATAAATAAACTTATCATATATAATATATATTTATTTTTTAATTTTTGAATTGTTTTGTATCGTTTTATCTTTTATTTACGGACTCTTTTAACCTGCACGTTTTTCTACATTGTACTCACATGTATGATTCCATAAATCCATTCCATTGAATGATGTAAACAACATATTGTAACAATATTCTGATTTAAAAGAGTGTCCGTGGAGTTTCTTGCCCGTTCTTCTCCATAGGAACCTACTACGCTTTAGTTTACTAGCTTCATATTTTCTGACTGACCGACCCTTTGACAATTCAAAAGTTTACAATTCAATTGGTTTATTTGAAATAAATGCTTTGAGTTTGAGTTTGAGTTTGATATTGTTTTATATCTTCATGTTTATCTTGATCATTACGTATGTCTTCTAATTTTACAAAATTCACTACTTTTAAACTATTATCTTGATTTTCATACGATTCTAACACAGGGTTTCTGCTTAAAGTCTCTATATTATATTTGCCCGGAGAATATATTATTTTAAAATTGAACTGCGACAAATAATAAGTTAAATCTTCCAGTTCTTCGTCCGTTCTGGCTTTAATATTCATTTTTTCTAAAAGTTTGTGATCTGAAAAACCCGTGAATGTTTTTCCTATAAGCCAGTGTTGCCAGTATTTTATTGCCTCTTTTATTGCCAAACATTCAAGATATATGGCTTTTTTCTTTTTTGGGAGTCGTTTAATTTTTTGGAAAAATATGCACAAGGCTTTTTATCACCTTTGGGTTGAATTTGTTTTAAAATCGCACCTATACCTTGTATGCTAGCATATTTATAAATAGAATATGTATAAATAGAATTGGTTTTGAGCAAAGTAGTTTTTTTATAGTATCAAACGATTCTTGACATATATCGGACCAAACGATTTTTTCTTCTTTTCTTAATAAATTATGTAAAGGATCCAGTATAATTGAAATATTTGGTACATATTTTCCATAGAAATTAATTTTTCCTAAAAATTGTCAGAAGTTTTTTTGTGTTTTTGGATTTGGAAATTCTTTTATGGCAATAAATTATCTTTTAATGGAGTGACAGTATTGTTTTTTATTATGTGCCCTAGATATTTTACAGAGTCCTGTGCAAGGTTACATTTCGTGAATTTGAATTTAAAACTTTCTTTTAAAATTGCTTCCAATAACAAAGATATGTGCTCAATGTGTTTTTCGAACGTTTCAGAAAATACTAAAATATCGTCAATGTAATTGACAGTAAAATTTGACAGTTTATGCTTTCTTATAATGCTACTCAAAATTCTCTGAAAAATAGCGGGAGAAGTTTTTAAACCAAAAGGTAAACAAGTCCATTGAAAGTGTGCCTCTTGAGTAACAAATGCAGTTTTGTGTCTATCTTCAATTTTAAGAGGTATGGACCAGAACGCTGAGTTTACATCGAATGTTGAAAAAAATTTACATTTCCTTGTTTTAACCATTAGATCCTCGATTAGCGGAAATGGTTGCGATTGGGGAACTACAATTTTATTTAATTCGCGAAAATCTATACAAAGCCTTGACCTCCTTCCCTCTTCTTTTTTAAATGCTAGTGTTACCGGAGCGGCAAAAGGGCTATATGACTCCTCGATTAAATTATTTTTTAGTAATTGTGATATTTGATGTTCAATTTCTTTCATATCCTCAATAGAGCACCTATACGGTCTTTTAGTACAGTATTTATCTATCAACAAATCAATATGGACTTCATATCCTTTTACAGTACCTATATCATATTTGTCTTTAGCAAATACTGAATTATATTTGCAAATCAATATCAGATTTTTCCTGATGATCTAAATTATTTACTGAAATATCAAAATTATCAACTACTAAATTTTCATTAAAGTTTATTTTATACTCATTAATGATAGTTTCCTTTTTACATTTCTTTGTAATATCCACACCTTTTTTTCCTATACCTTGTTCATTCCCTATATCACTACCTGAACTGCCAGGGATTTCTTTAGTGTTTATAGGTTGCTTTTCTTTATTTTTTATGTATTCTTTATTATTATTGCTGAAGACATTTTGGGTGATATTTAAATTCTCATTTTGAGTTAAATGAAATTTTTGTATACAGTCTAACCCAACTAGGAAATCATAGTCGAAATTGTCTTCATCTATGACAAAAATATTAATCTGATTTTCAATTTCGAAAATTTTAATTTTTAATGTTACCATTCCTATTGATTTTTTTACGCCATTAATTGTTTTTAAACCTGCATTTTTATCATAAGTAGGTATTTTTTTTAAAGATAATAACCTTGAATTTATTAAGGACACATTAGATCCTGAATCATAGATTCCTGATGTTTCCAAAGTGTCATTTATTAGTAATTTAATTTTTATTAATGGCGGCACTATTAGTTTTTTGAATCAATTTCATTTAATTCTATCTCTAATTCAGAATTGTTGACACTCCTTATTTGATCTTTTTTTGGTATCATTTTATCATTATTTTTAATTTTGAACCAAAATTGGGATTCAGGCTGGTAACGGATACCTTTATTCTCTTTTTCACAAATTTTACACGGACTAACCATGGACTTCACATTTTTCTCTTTAATTTTACTTTCGGACGTTCCTATTTTTTTATCAAATGATTTTTTGTTTACCATATGCTCTAAACTTCTTAAATTATTAAATAAGTCTTCAGTTTCTTTTAAACTATTCCTATCAATCTTATCTGCAATAAAATTTGGTAATCCGGTGGCGATCAGATCAATTAGAGTGAGTTTATCTATGGACTTATTTATTTCCAATAGCAGTCTCTCTTTCTTTAACGCATATTCCAGTAGTGAGCCCTGTCTGTATTTAAATAACATTGCATACCTGACCGGTGACCAACCCTTATCTGCATATGTTTCACAAAAGTTCTTTTTCCACACTGACCATTCTGAATTTATTGCATGCTTTATAAGCATGATGGCGCAAGGGTGTCGACACACGTTGCATCCCACACCAAAGGCCTACCTACCTTCTAAGGCATTATGGTCATTCCGTCTGGTCTGTTCCCATCGTCGCGTGCCAAGCCATTGGGTTCTAAAACAGCTGGCACCCCGACGGTGACAAGAGCACGATATGATTTTTCATACTAAGTATAAGTCTTGTATTAATTTTGCACCATAGCTATTTTTAAATTTCCAATACCTGGAGCAAATAAGGAGCCATTTCCTATAAGAACTGTTGCCATTTTCACAATATCATCCTTTTCCAGGCATGTTTTTAAAACTAATTCTGCGGCCCCAGGATCGGCGATCACTGACATAGAACAAAAATAATAGTTATTTATGCAATTCTATTATGTAATAAGGGGAATAGTATCACATGAGTGTTTTAATACCTAATTATTTAGAGTCGCATATAAGATAGCATACAAGTAGTAGATAGCATAGAAGCATACAAGTTTCTTTGCAATACCAATATCGAACAAAAACGGCGCGGTATGACGCGAATTCGTATTTTTCGAATTCGAATGTGTTTTGTTTTTAAATTACGGTGCTTTGATATTGAAATGCTCGTGAATGACAATGATGAGTTGCATAATGAAATTCAATACAACATTATAACACCCGTTTGGATGATATTATGGTTACTATGACACTGGTTGTTTTAATGTTGGCAATAAGCTAACTGTTTCAGAAACTTTTAGAGAGGATTTATAGCATGGGTGTAGATAAAATGTTAAAAAGATTCCAATAATAATAACGTTATTTTTGTTATTCGTGAAATAGTGACTACTAAAAAGCCATGATAGAAACGAAAACTTACTTGTATATAAATAGTTTCCATGCCACAACGATGATAAACCATTCTCTTTTTTAATTGCGTCGCGACCAAGAATTTGTAATGCTTTCATTCGTGCTGCAATATGAAATAGAAAGTGGACGTAGGTTAAAGTAAAGGAAAAAATAAGTTAGATAATAAAAACCAATATATCGGCCTCCCTATATGCCTTCTAATTCATTGGGAGCAGCACAGAACAAAGGAATGAAAAGGGAAGGGCAGAAAAAGCCACCTTCACTTTCAGTTGTCTACAACTGAAAGTGAAGGTGTCACTTAGAAAGGGGTTCAGGAAATGACATTTGAAAGGCAAATGAACAACAATAACACTGGGAAGTACATTTAATAATACAGCAGGTATATAACTTGCGAAGATCCGTGAGTGAATTTTACAGGAGTTCCACAAAGATTAACTCTGGGGCCAATATCGATTTTCTTATTTGTGTAAGCGCGTTGCCCTTTCCCGTATTCGATAATCTGTAATATTAAACTTTGTAACGGTGTCGTTCTCTAGATTTCAGTCTTTGGGTGATGGTGGCTGTCATACAAAGCGACTTGAGGAGTACGTAAGCATTTTCATTTTGTCTACTAATAATAACAAACGACGATGAACAATCCGTCAGGGGGCCTAAAGCGGCCACATTAGCAATTCCTGTAATTTGACACAAAATGGTGACACTTATTAGCTGAATCATAATATACTCAATTCAATTCACATTCGAATCATATTTGGTGTAAATATTGCTGCATGAAAAAGATTAAATTATTAACAAAATGATCAAAATTTTGATTAATTAATTTTAATTTAACTTCAATTAAGCAATTCATAATTTGTGAATCATTTTACGGATCTCTATACAAAACTGTCAAACAGATGAATATCGTAATATGAATTGCACGCAGTTCATATATTATGAATTGTCAGTTTGTAACATTTTACGATGATTCACTTTCCTATTATGATTCTGCGAAAGTGGCCGTTTTAGGCCCTCACATCATCCTGTCAGGGTTGCGGGAAAGTCCGAAAGGGATACCGCGACCTTGGCAACAGGAAACTGAAGGAACACGGGTGGGTTTTAGTCAGTAAAAGCCTGACACACCCTTCCGCTCTGCCCAGAGCGGGAGAAGTCATTGGATGATGTCCCAAACTCAAAAAAAAAAAGCCCCCACATCATTAACAGTCCCGTGAGAAACATATTACTAACTAGCACTTCCCCCGCGACCGTTCGCGTAAATCACAACAGTGACAGGATGACATTAAAATCTATGACTACAATCATAATGATTATAAATAATTCGACGCATTGCATCGCCCGCGCTGATACGTCGTTTTCTTACAGACTTTTTTCTTTTTCCTCGGCTCCTAAGGATCGTAGCGTGATTTTAATAATAAATAGCCTATAACCTTCCTCGTGCAGAAAGGTTTTTTTTAATCCGACTAATACTAGCCTAGTTCCAGAGATTAGCGCATTCAAACAAAAAAACCAAACTCTTCAGGTGTATTATATAATATTAGTGTAGATATTTGTAAGTACTTACTGTGACTATTGCCAATGAACAAATAACTATGTCCAATAAAAGGAAGCGTCCAAACTCCAGAATTTAATTGTTTCCCCAACTTGTAAATATCAGTTTTTGACCAACGTTGGTACACTAACAGAATCATGGCGATCGATAATAACAACTCTAACAACATGTTTGTTCATAAAGTTTCACCAAACTGCTTTCCTTTTAATAACGGTTCGGATACGGCAATTATATTGACTTTTCGTAATAGGAAACTAATTCTGTCGATAATATGTTTTTGATAACAATACAAATATTTTATAAAAATATATAAAATAAAAACTATTCACTATTATTACCTACAGCTCTACACAAATTATTTCAAGGCAAGATCTTACACTAGAGTACTTGATGAAGCCTACAGTCATTGTTTAAATATGATGCGAATTAATTAATTAAGCTTAGAATATACCCACGTCCCGGAATTAACACACACCAGCAAACAGCCTAATTAGAATATTATGTTATAATTATAATACAAACACTGAATTGTTATATTATGTATATTTTAATAGATTAGTTATTCTGATTGTGGGAAAAAATTGTGGTCACATTAAAATAATTTACGCACGCACGCAGTAACACGTACCTAATGTAAATACGGCGCGCGAAAGGTAGTTTGAATTTTTTTTGGGATAAAAATTACTTACATTTAAAATGACAGATTCTGAACAAACTACTTCATAATCAAAAAAAATTAAACAGAGATTCGCACGATGTACAGTCACGGACTTTAATTGATGATCCAACTTCAAACTTTTCAATTTTGCAGTTTCATACATTCACGTTTGACTAATAAGTTCTCAATGATAAAAATAAATACAATGTTGCATTAAGTTTATCCAACCTATTTGATACCGACCTCCTTTGAATCATAGCTTATTAACTCGATAATTCTGAAAACTAACTGAAGACAGTGACAGTTGAAATATCAATGTCAGAGACGTTACTTTCGAACTTGTCGAAATGACTTTAATATTTCTCCGTACGCTAACGGTACTATCGCAACAGTAAACTAGCAACAATTGTTTATCGTTGCTAGGTTACTGTTGCTAGATCTGCAATTGGTTGACTTTGGGTAGTCACTGTTCTGTCAAGTTTGTAGTTCTGGCTCTCAGTTTAGCCGACCGGTAAAGATATGAAATATAATTTTCTTCTTCTACTACGAAGACATTTATGACTGCGTGTCGGGAACCGAATAAACCCGATTTGCATTACACGGCTAAAGTACGAACAGTGCCAGGTGGCTCATCAATTAAGGTCCGTGACTGTACCACAGGATTTAAAAGTGTTACTTTTTGGAATGAATCTTTTCACAAAGAAAGCCCCGGTACTGCATTGCTTCCGCAATCTTTGCAGATGCATCCATCTATGATTTCTTCGCCGTCATAAAAAAATGCATCGATGATGAGTAGGTAGCACCAACACTGTCCTCAGAATGTTAGCGTGGAAAGTTGTTAGTTATTTGGTGTACACCTGCACAGGAATAGGAAATAGATTTACATTAACACTGGAACTTTCAATATGTATGTTGCTACATATTCCAAAATTTTTCGAAATACCTGCAAGATAGCTAAAGCCCTTTTTATTAGCAACAAGATCAAATCAGCAGAAAATAAAATAAAATCAGTTTGGAAAGTTATAAATAGTGAAACTAATAAGAACAAAATAAGAAACAATGATTACACATTGGACACTTCACGTGGTGCCATAAGCTCTAATTTAGAAGTAGCTCAAGAATTTGTACACTTCTTTACTAACATACCAGCTAAAACGACGGAAGTTTTAAATTCCTCACCCGACGTCTCAATTGATTTATTAAGAGCGAACGTTCCAGTCTGCCCGGTTGAATTTCAATTTAAGCATATAAACCCTATGATAGTTATAAAAGCTTTTCGACAAATCAAAATAAAATTAACCGAAGATCTATGGGGATTATCTATCAAAGTTTGTACATCCATAATCGAGACTATAGCACCATACTTGGCTTTAATATTTAATTTATGTGTGGATCAAGGAGTCTTTCCGGATTTAATGAAATACAGTAAGGTTATACCACTTTTTAAATCTGGAGACAGTAAAGACACCAACAATTATAGACCAGTGTCTGTTCTGCCGGTGTTCAGCAAGGTCTTCGAAAAGGTAATGCTCAATCAAATGCTTAATCATTTTAACACCAACCAAATCTTACACGATCAGCAGTATGGTTTCACCAAAGGACGTTGTACGACTGACGCCGGTGTCACCTTATTAAAACACATTTTTACTGCGTGGGAGGAGGCCCAAGATGTCATAGGAATTTTTTGTGACCTCTCCAAGGCATTTGACTGCGTAAATCACAAAACCTTACTCTTAAAACTTGAGCATTACGGACTAGGTAAACTTGCGCTCAGTTTAGTAAAATCTTATTTAAATGATAGACAACAGCAAGTTCAAATAAATGGTGTCAATTCACTCGGTTTAAATGTAAAAATGGGTGTTCCACAAGGCTCGATATTGGGTCCTTTCCTCTTTTTAGTATATATTAATGATCTACCCCATTTATTAAAAAACCAACCACAAATGGTGTTATTTGCTGACGATACTTCCTTAATTTTTAAAATAAATAGACGTGCATCAAATCTTGACGACGTAAATAATGCCCTACTGCAGGTCCAAAATTGGTTCACTGCTAATAATTTAGTATTAAATGGGAAAAAAACTAAATGCATGAGATTTGCTTTACCGAATGTTAAAAGTAGTGATTGTGACATAATATTGAATAGGGAGAAACTAGAATTCGTCGATAAGACTGTTTTCCTGGGGATCACACTCGACTCAAGGCTACAATGGGGTCCTCATTTAACATCTCTTGCAGGACGGCTAAGTTCAGCAGCATATGCTGTGAGAAAAATCCGTCAATTCACTGATGTAGATACTGCGAGGCTAGTCTATTTCAGTTACTTTCATAGTATCATGTCTTACGGTATTTTACTATGGGGACGGGCTGCAGATATCGAGTCTATTTTTATTCTGCAGAAAAGAGCTATCAGAGCAATATATGGCCTCCGTATGCGCGATTCTCTAAGGGAACTGTTTAAAGATATTAACATCATGACGGTACCTTGTCAATATATCTACGAAAACATCATGTACGTAAGGAAAAATCTAAGTCTTTTTAGTAAAAGAGGTGAAAAACACAATTATAGGACTAGGAATAGGGACCAATTAGTTAAACCGGGCTTCAGACTGGCTAAAGTAGACTCATCCTTCATGGGGTACTGTTTAAAATGTTACAATAAAATACCTCCCCACATACTCCAACTGAATGAAACAAAATTTAAATCTTGTATAAAACGCACACTATGCCGCCAAGCATATTATAAATTGGGGGATTACATCACTGACAAAAATGCTTGGCTCAGCGCTGGTCCAGCTCCACAGGGCGCAACAACTAATTGATTAGCATACGAAAATATTGTTGGAGCTGCTGAAGATTGTAAAAACTATCTTTACATTGTATAAATGAAAGGAAAGGAAAATAATGTTAACAGGAAAAGAGGTGCGCACCTTATTAATAGTAATTCCTATGACAGTGGGCCAATGGGACTGGAATATGTATCTATCAAATCAGGAACAAGTCAATCCCCACTAGAACAAAGATATCTTAATGCAAGTGTAAATAAATCAAAGAACACAGATGTTAACATGCGTAAGGAAACCGGTTCTGCCGCGTCCAGCCCGCACTCAGTAGATTTTGTAGATAACGAGTGCGCGTCTAAAACAGCCAATGTTGATGCCCGTGCGCAAGAAGAAAGTACTATGTGCGCGTCATTATGTGCGCTCAATACCACGGATGTCGATGCGCCTACAGAAAAGACGATGTGCCCGCACGTAAACAACGTAACCGAAACGTCTGTGTTACAAGAAAGTAGTGTGATGACACAAATTAAGGATTCTTTACCGAAACCAACGACATTTGCGGGTATAGTCAACAAACCCAACCAGTGGAAGAAGGTGGAACCATCAGAAGAATGGACACTTGTTCAGAAAAATCGGTCAAAAAATAAGTTTGTGGGACAGAAAGGTACGGCGGTCGTTGAACCTGAAGGAAAATTCAAGACGGCTGATATTAAGGTACCTTTATTTATTTATAATGTGGATAAGAGTACTACCGAAAGTGACATCTCTGATCATATATTTAGTAAGACTAAGTTGCGTGTACACCTACAGCAAATTAATATGAAGTCTCGAAGAGACTATAATGCCTTTAAGATTTCCGTGCCAAGGCACAGATTGAGCATGTTTATGGATGAGAATTTTTGGCCCGATGGCATCCTGTATCGACGTTTTGTAGAATTTAGTCGTGAGAGCGCTGGTAAGGTAACCAGTAATACATGCGTTGGAAATATCTTGAAACCACTCATATAATATAAATGGATGACAGCAACACCAGTTGTACTTTCACTACATTTAATTGTAAAAATGTTAAGCGATCGATTGAAGATGTTAGACAACTAATGCTGAAGTCAGACATAATTGCTCTTCAGGAAACATGGCTATTGCCTTATGAACTACCATGGCTCAGCAGTATCAATACTGATTTTGGCTACACCGGAACTTCAGCAGTGGACACATCCGCTGGAATACTGCGTGGCAGACCTCATGGAGGGACGGCTATATTGTGGCGTAAAAGTTCGTTCCCGTTAGTTACGGTTATTAAATGTAACAACCCTAGGATATGCGCAATCAAAATAGTGACTAGTGATCGTCCCATACTGTGTGTATCCGTATACATGCCTACAGACTGTGCGGAAAATTTGACTGAGTTAACCCAGTGCATGGGCGCTATACATGCTATAATTGAAGAATGTGGTATAGACTATGTTTATGTTCTTGGCGACTTCAATGCACATCCAAAGGAGAACTTTTATAATGAGCTGCTCAGTTTTTGTGATGATCTGAATTGGGTATGTGCCGACATTGTTAAATTTGGGGTGGATTCTAATACGCACACTTTTGTAAGTGAAGCGCATGGCTGTAAGCGTTGGCTAGACCACATAATTGTTACTAGTGCAGCGTGGCCCTCTGTCACGGATATCTGGGTTGACTATAATGTGTACTGGTCTGACCACTATCCTGTGTGCATTAAGTGTAAATTTAGTATACTTCAATCTAAAAATGTGACTCCACTAGTTCCTAAAAGTAAAGTGACCTGGGGTGACAAAAAACCTGAACAAATCGGTATGTATACAAACCTTTGCAATAATTTGTTAAGAGAAATTGACTTTCCAATAGAATTAGGAGAATGTTGTGATAAACGGTGTAATATTGTGGAGCATAGACAAATCATAGATAATTTATATACAGATATTGTCTCAGCACTTGGTGAGGCTTCAGAGTCTAGCTATAGGGTGGGTACGAGCTGCAGGAAAAAACAAGTTATAGGGTGGAATAAGTACGTTGGCGAAGCTCATAGGGCGGCCAGGCTTGATTTTCAGAACTGGTTACTTTTTGGAAAACCTACAGCAGGTTTCATTCGTGAAGCAATGTGTCATAGCAGAAAGATTTTCAAAGCTAAGCTCAAATGGTGCCAACAACATCAGGAGCAGATAAAGATGGATCGCCTAGCGACATTGCATTCGGATAATAAATTTCGGGAATTCTGGAAGCATACCAATAAGCTGAACATCAGGTCTGGCGTTCCTTTGAGTGTTGAGGGTGTCACCGACGCAAAGATGATCGCTAACATGTTTAAAGATCACTTCACCGTAGAATCCCCGCTAGGCGCTTCTAACTGGATGCTGGACGCTGGCCCCGTGTGTGAAAACATCAGATTAAGAGTGAGTGCTAAGGACATTCGAAAGATTTTGAATAGTATGAAAGGTGGGAAATCACCTGGACATGACGGGCTCAGCGTTGAGCATCTGCATAATGCAGGGCCACACATCGATAGACTTTTATCGATGTTTTTTAATCTGTGCATTGGACACTCCTACCTACCTAGTGAACTAACGAAAACAATAGTTACTCCCATAATAAAAAACAAGACGGGAGATAGTTCGGCCAAATCTAATTATAGACCAATCTCACTGGCCACTGTTATTGCTAAGGTTCTGGACAGTGTGCTTGAGGCTCAGTTAACAGAGTTTATACACCTAAGTGACGCTCAGTTTGGTTTTCGCGCTGGACTTTCCACAGAGAGTGCTATACTGAGCCTAAAGCACACTGTTGAGTATTACACGAGTAGGAACACGCCCATTTATGCTTGTTATTTAGACCTCTCTAAGGCTTTTGACCTTGTTACGTATGATAAACTCTGGGATAAGCTTAAGAAAACCAATTTACCTGGTGAGATAATAGATATCCTAAAGTTTTGGTATCAGGGTCAGGTCAATTATGTAAAGTGGGCTGGCATCTTATCGGATCCATATGGACTACAATGTGGAGTAAGACAGGGTGGATTGTCATCCCCAGTGTTGTTTAATCTGTATATAGATGCACTAATCGTTGAGCTCAGCAGCATGCATGTCGGCTGTCACATTGACACTATTTGTGTAAATAATCTGAGTTATGCAGACGACATGGTGCTGCTGAGCCCAACGATCGGTGGACTTAGGAAGTTAGTTAATGTGTGTGAGACGTACGCGGCAAGTCATGGCCTAAAATATAATGTCACAAAAAGTGAGCTCATGGTATTTAAAGCAGGTACCAAGTCACCAGATCAAGTTCCTCCCGTGACTTTGAATAGAACACCCATGAAAGTTGTTTCCTGTTTTAAATATCTTGGGCACATAGTCACCGATCGCCTACGCGACGATGAGGACATGGACAGGGAGCGCAGGGCGCTGTCGATCAGAGCTAATATGATAGCCCACAGATTTAAACGTTGTAACGCTCAAGTGAAAATAACATTGTTCAGAGCGCACTGTTCAGCATTATACACGTGCTCCCTGTGGGCTCATTATACGCAAAAATCATTCAGCGCACTGCGCGTCCAATATAACAATGCGTTCAGGGCGCTGTTGGGGCTGCCGCGCTGGTGCAGTGCGTCGGGCATGTTCGCGGACGCTCACGTTGATGGCTTCCACGCCGTGCTCCGCAAGCGATGCGCTGCGGCGCTCGGCAGGCTGCGCGCCAGCACCAACAGCATCCTGTCTGTCATTGCGGATAGGCTAGACACGCGTTACGTCCAGCACTGGGTTAATACCCATATTAGGAATTAAGTACTTAATTTTAATGTTTCTATTTTAACTACTAACACTAGTTTCATAAGTTTTAATGTACTAACTAACACTCTATGGATTTAAAAAAAATCTGAAATAAAAAGTTTTTTTTTTATTTTTTTATTTTTTTTTTATAAATTCAATCTCCTAGTATTGTATAACTGCATAGCACATGTGTGTGAGCACTATGTACTTACCTAAGTACTTTAAAGCTACCATTTACTAGGTACGTCTTTCATTGACTTGAATGTGCCCTGGCGGCTGAAAGCATGTCATGCTCACTTTAATGTCTCGCTGGTGGTGGCGTGTGTGTTGGATCATTAAGTTCCCTTCAAAATGGTTGAGCTGAATGGTGCTGATCCATGCGTCATGTTCGTGAACGGGCGCCATCAGTAGGGACTGGTCATCTCTTAGCTGCCACGGCTTATTTTGATTTATTTTAATTTTTGAATTGTTTTGTATCGTTTTATCTTTTATTTACGGACTCTTTTAACCTGCACGTTTTTCTACATTGTACTCACATGTATGATTCCAACATGAATGATGTAAACAACATATTGTAACAATATTCTGATTTAAAAGAGTGTCCGTGGAGTTTCTTGCCCGTTCTTCTCCATAGGAACCTACTACGCTTTGGAATGGGCATCTAGCTTCATATTTTCTGACTGACCGACCCTTTGACAATTCAAAAGTGCCTGTAATTGGTTTATTTGAAATAAATGCTTTGAGTTTGAGTTTTTGAGTTTGAGACTTTATGCAATTATTGTGTAACTTGTTTTGTTTACTAACAAAATTTCCTTAGAAATAAGCATCAACTTTGTACGTATTTTTTTCAGTTCTTTTCTTCTTGTCTGTTTATTATGTGTGTGGTATTCAGCTGCATCCGGTTAGACTGGAAGCCGACCCCAACATAGTTGGGAAAAGGCTTAGCAGATGATGATGATGTTTATTATGTATGTACATAAATGGTTAAATAAATAAAATAAATATTTTTTTAGAGTCAATTGTTCCCCCCCTGCCAGCGAAATGGTTGGTTTTGGATATGTGAAAAAGACTTCCAAAATTAAAAGTAAGGGTATGCATGTATAGGACCTGGGGCCCTACCATCAACTTTTAAAATACTTGCCAAGTACATGACAGGTCAACTTAGCAGGCTAACCTGACAGGTTTTCTATTTGTACCATGAGCATTTTCGTCTGACCTGCAATGTATCAACTTCAGACCTGCTACGTAACCGTTGACCGGTACGCCATATTATAAACAAACGTTCGGAAATACTTTTTCGCAATGTTACCGGTTTTACGGTTTTAAAGAACTACATTAAATTAATTGAATAACAGTTTATAATGATCAAGAGAATTCTAAAAAAAACTATTTTTCGTAACAAAATATCTTATTTAACACGATTATGACACTGGAGACCCTTTTAGATACTTATGAAAATAATCTTGAAAAATACCAAAGTTATTGCTATTTTCGAACGACTATCCTAGCTAGCCATTAAGTATAAAAAATTATAGTTTTTGATTGCTTGTCAGTTTGACTCTAGTGATGTTACTTAGTCACTAACGGTCAGGCACTCGATTGTTCCGATTATGTAATTCAAGTACTCAATTCAAGTTGAATCTAAGGAACTACCTTAGATTCAACTTGAATTGAGTAGAGGGCAGACTAGAGGGAGGTTTCCAACAGCTTCGCACGCTTGAAACGCACACAAAAAAAACAGAGAAAAGAATCATAACCCGATCCAAAATACAACAACCGTTCCATATTGGTACATTGGGGTTTAAGTCAGTGACATTCGGGTAAGATTGGCTTTGTTCGACTTTGTAAAAAGCGCATTCTCCACATTCCACTCTCAATCTGATAATCAATGATGATACGATGATGATTTTAATGACAAATTACAAGTTATCAACAGAAATCATTAACCCACAGTACATATACTTTCACTCTTATTAAAACTCTTTGACTCTACACAACATAGTATTTTGGTACCTTGAGAGAAAATGAAATCGAGTTTTTATTTTATACACTGCAGTAACGAGATAAACAAAATTTAGCCGCATCACTATCTGACAGTGTCAGAAAGACAAGTCAAGTCAAGGGACAACAACACTTCATTATTTAATTTTTTCAGTTTCTTTCGAATTGCATCAATTTCATATATTTCTTTTTTCCTGTGTGTTATTGAAGAATTATAATTAATATGAAATCTTCAAGATCGTACAGCATTTACTCCAGATGGATGTTGTGTTATTTGTTCTGTGAGATTCCAACGCAATGTGCGAAGACATAGTCCGAAGCTACAGATGTGCGGTGAACGCTTTTGTATCAAATGCACGTCGTACAAAGATGAAAGGTGGAGCCTGGAGGAGCAACCTGCATCTTTTTTAGATGAAATATTATCTACTTCGAAGTCGTCCGACGTTGAAATTGATACTTACAGTAATAAAAATGCTTTGTTTACATAATGTGATTTTTGCTTTCAATAACCGTTTAAAACACCCTACGTTCCTATTATACATTCCTACGTTCATACATTCCCACGTTCCCAGGTAACTACTATACATTACGGAACAGTGCACTATTTTACTAAACTACAAATATCGATGAAGGTTGGCCTACTCACTAAACATTTTTTAAAGTTATGATCGTATTTCTCAGTAACCTCGTTAGACGAAGTATAATTATTACTACCACTGTAATCTAGAGATCATTATCAGAGTACATATTCACAAATGAACATGTACCTACTTACGTATTTTATTCGAAACTAAAGAAAACAGTTCACTAAAAGTAAGTTTTACACGCCTGCTTAATATGACTGCAGGGCAGTTCAGTAGTCGAGTGTTTACATGTCAAAAAGGACTTGATGGTACAGCTCAACGCAGGTCAGACCAGTGAAATGTTGCCACGTGACCACTGACCGGCTTTAGTCACGTGATCGCTGGCTTGCCTGTTATTTGACATGTTCACGGTACAAAATAGCCCGACAGTTCACTTTCCGTCGAAAATTGACCTGCTATAAGAGTTCATGGTAAGCCCCCTGGGTCATAGTCCTTTTGAAGGTCAGTGTATTATCCTAACGTTCCTATTCCTAACAAATGCGAAAGTGAGTTTGTTTGTTTATTTGTTACACTTTCACGCTAAAACGGCTGAACTAATTTAGATGACATTTGACACAGGGGTAGACCTTGACCTGGAATAGGACATAAGACAGCTTTTATAAAGTAAGGAATTTCATGAGGATTATTTACATTCGTTTCCATCTTCGTTTCCAAATGGTAGGAGTAACGTCACGCTTCTATTCAAGATAATCTTGAAGTCTGAAGGGTCTAGCGAGGCCAACTGCAGACCGTCACCTTCCCCTGCCGTTAGCAGCGTAGCACACCCACCCTCTGCGGTCTTCGTCACATCGAGTCGAACTAGGAGAGTACTGCGCTACTCCCAAGGGTGTAAAAACTAATAGTGAGACTTAAACCTACTTACAAACTTATTTTATTGAAATGTGATTAATATTATGATGACCGCTTTACGTATATTCTCATGTAAACTTTGGTACAGAGAAATGAGCATCCGAACAAAATGTTCTAAATTCGTGTGACTGTGCAACCCCTCAGACAATTAGAGGCTTACATACTACGGCAAATTTTACTTGGATTCCAAAACACTTTTATATAGGTAGGTATTGTGCGCGATGTGAAAAAAAAAACAGCAGACAACATTTGAATTGTAATTATAGGTATAAAACAAGCTTAAAACCAGTTACAACATAAAAAAATAATAAGTATATTTGCACATTTAGACTCACATAACTATAAAATATTGTCAGTCGTCAACGTCTATGTTCTATCCGTATTTGGAAGTTCTCTTTATCCTTCATCATGAGACCATACGTGAGTTGCAGTGGGGGGTATTCAGAGTTGTTTTTTGGTGCAGTAGCCGGCAGGATCCTGTAGCGTCGCAGAACTGATGACACCACCGTCTTCAGTGACATCATAGCATACTGGTAACCTGAGACAAAAAAGTCCAATACAGAGATTGGCAACAACGACCACATTGCAGCTAACAACAACAAACTGCAATCATAAATCCTTTTGACAAGCGTTAATGATATTAGTGTTAATGTCTTTCTTTGTTTCGACGAGCAATACGAGAACTATAAATATTTAAATAACTTAGCAAGGTGGGTATTGGAACCAATTGCACGAAGAGCGTCTGCCATATTTAGTATTATTTTAGTACTATATTCGTAAAGAGCAATACAATTTTATTCGTCATTGCATTTGCAGGCAGTTTAGTAACTTAATCACGTGCTACATAAACATGATGAAGCTTTCCTCTCACCAACGCAGTTCCTCACTCCATAGCTGAACGGCATGAAGGCAGCGGGATGCGTGAGCGGCGTGTCGATGAACCGTTCAGGTCGGAATAGCTCCGCGTCGTCTCCCCAGTACCGAGGATTGCGGTGTAGGGCCCAGATGTTTACCACAACTCCAGTACCAGGCACGAGTTTCATGCCTGTGGCTGTGAAGAAATTAAAATTTGTAAAGCTTCATGTCTGAGTAAGAGATCATCTGAGGATGTATTTTAATACACAAACTTACGTAATACAATAGAATTATCAATTTTCCTGCTGATGATAGGCACAGGTGGGTACAGCCGCAGCGTCTCCCGTATTACCGCGTCCAGATACTTGAGACGAGGCAAGTCCTCGAATGTTGCCGACCGGTCCGAATCACTAAACACTTCTTGCAACCTAGTCAAGAATATAAGAATTATTTAAAACTATGGCCTTTAGGATTCTTAGAAACCTTTTAACAAGGACATTCTACAGTGTTTTTTCTTAGCAAAATTTCTTTCATTCAGGTTTTTCTAGTGACTTACTCTTCATATACTTTCTCCTGTACTTCAGGGTGTCTGGAAAGCATAACGAACGTGAATGATGCTCCGACTGCTGAAGTGTCGTTACCTGCCAGCAATAAAACCATCAACTCTTCACGAATTTCGACATCTGTGTACCCTTTGTCACCACCGGACAACCTTATAAGATTCTCTAGAATTGTCTTCGAGCTTCCCTCTGACGAACCTGGAATTAATGAATGTCTTTATATACATATAAATAATCAAAGCAATATTTTTTAAATTTTTTATTTATCATTTATTTCGGATTCTCAAATACATCCATATAGTTGTTAGTTACACAGAAATGCTTATGAAACTAATGTTAGTAATGACAAGACAGCACTTTACAAACTAAATACATATAAAACAACACTATCCGAAACTCCGATACCCGTACGCGTGTTCACTTGACTGCATGCAGTCGTATCCAACGCTCAAGCACCGGAGAATCCCACCGGTCCGACAAGACACTCAGGATGCTGTTGGTACTACCTCAAGTGCGCGTTAGCACGGAAGTGCAACGCTTGCGCATGACTGCAGCGAAACTGTCTACGTGGGCCTCGGCAAAAATGCCAGAGGCACTGCAATATCGCGCAGTCCCATCAGCATCCTGAATGCATTGTTGTACTGCACTCTAAGGTCACTATACGCCCTCTGCAAATAGTCAACCCACAGGCTGCACGTTTTAGTGTGCCATGAACAATTATTGGGATTCCTTTGTCCATCGTACTCAGGCATTTAGACAATCACATAGAACGAAACCCGTAAAAGTCCACTGGTGAATATTGTCGACACATATTATAATATTGTATATTATTATTATAAGTGAAGATGATCTAATACTTACTTTTAAACTGTTCTATGGCGGCGTTGTATTCTTTCGTGTCTCTTCGCTTGTTTTTTATTAACTGTAATTAAATTAAATTTTGAAAGAAATCAATGTATTATGATTTTCCAATGAAACTACTTTATTTGAGACCCATTGATTGATCAAATGTTATAATAGTTATTTGTTATGCAAGGCTGCCAGATTATTTTTTGGTGCAGTACTTGTATTGAAACCTGAGCAAGCAAAGAATAGCGAGTGGTTCAAATATAGAATCCTGAACGTTGCGATGGTTTCAAAGGTACGAGACGCAGAATAACTTTGTTGCCGAGTGAAACACATAACTTTTCACCTCACTACAGCGAGGAAAATGCTAGGTGCATTGAAAAAATTGTACGCTTTTATATACTTCTCGCGCAATTTTTCCGAAAGAAAGGTCAATTTAGCATAATGTACCGTTTGCACTAACTCTGCACTGCTATACAAACCAAAATGATAGTAAATAAATTGAATATATATTATAGAAGAAAATTAAATAGTAAACTTCTTTATGCGCGTTGAGCGATTCTATTTTCGTGATGGCCAGTGCAATTATTCTAAAATTGAGATTGGCGCACTGACATCAAATAAGTTTTAATGCATTATTAGTGGACCTGTCAGTGAATTTATAAAATTATTGAATAGTTCGAATTTTAAAAACTCTTTCCACGCTAGCGGATAACATGCACTTTTGCACTCAGATTTCGAATGATTAACAGAATCTTTCCAAGCTTGTGAGGTGTAATATTAATTTACCTCATTCATAAAATCCCACATTAGCTTTCTATCCTTCATGTGTTTTGAGAAAACTGGTAAGTTCTTGTACACAAGGTCACTATGTAGCCATGGCTGACAGATTCGATCTCCTGTTCTTGCAAGTTCATCATCAAATGCTTTTAAGAAAGGATGGTCTGTATCCTTCTGTGCTCCTATTTGGTAGCCCAGTGTTGTCTCTAGAAGATAAGAATCTATCAATCAATCTTTATTTGTGGACACAGGTATTTCATCAATGAATGAATGATCAGAATGATTATCATAGATTGCGTCACAGTCATGCAATGACTCTTATTTCCTTCTTAGCGTGTCAATGGCTATCTAAATATACTCGGCCAACAATTCGAATTGGCGGCATCACTAGCGTCCATCATTTCCTGAATCCAAAATTTACTCTTATTCCTGTATTAGTTGATGCACTAAAAAGTCGCCGCAATTTAAGTTACAATAAATAATACTACCAGCCAAATGTTGTCCCACCGCAGAGCAAAGCAATTCATGGTACCTAATTTAAAAGAATCTATGTCTGAGTCGTTTAATGAAGTCGATATTTTCACACTGCACGAAGTGGTATTCTCATAAGCCTCGTACCAAGATACGAAGACAACACCATTTTCTTTTACGAAGTGATAAACATGACATTACCTGCAATCGCATCCATAGTAAAGGCAGTAATGAATTTCCATGCAGACAGTGGACCGGTGTCGGCCATTTTCCCCATCTCTGTCACAAGGATGACACTCTGCTTCGCGAATATTGACATGAAATGCTTCAGCGTTTTTGTACTAAAGATTGGGTTTAAGATTTTCCGACGCGGCCGCCAGATTGATACTGTAATATCGAAAGAAATATTGTTTTTTCTTTGTTCATAATTAAATTAATTTTGCACCACAACTATTTTTAAATTCCCAATACCTGGAGCAAATATGGAGCCATTTCCTATAAAAAATGTTGCCATTTTCAAAATATCATCCTTTTCCAGGCATGTTTTTAAAACTACGTCTGCGGCCCCAGGATCGGCGATCACTGACATGAAACAAAAATCAAATGTTATAAAGCCGATGACGTAATTGGAATACGTAATTTCTCGTGGTTCGTGAAATAGTGACTACACACAAGCCGTGATAGAAACGAAAACTTACTTGTATATAAATAGGTTCCATGCCACCAGGATGATAAGCCATTCTCTTTTAATATAGCATCGCGTCCAAGAATTTGTAAGGCTTTCATTCGTGCTGCAATAACACATAGGAAATGAACGTAAGATTAAAACTAAAGGAAACAACAAGTAACAGAAAAAAAACAATATACTTTCCAGGCTCCCTTGCCTTTTAATTCATTGAGAACAGCACAAAAGTATTGAACGAAAAGAGGCAGAAAAGAAGACTACAAAGAAAAAAGAAAATACGTTTATTTACGGCAAACAAATATACGAAAAAAACAAGTTGGGGGAAAATATCCGTCACATCCACGCAAAACGGCCATCGCTCAGCATAATGTAGTGAACTGAAAGTGGAGGTGGTTACTTACAAAGAGGTTCAGGAAATGACGTTCGAAAGGGTAAAATTATTTAAACAGCAATAACACTGGGAAGTACATTTAATATTTTATATTTTCAATATTTTATATCAGACTAGCTTTTACCCGCTGCTCTGCCCGCGTCGATATCGGATATCGTCTCACGGGAACGTATTCCCGGGATAAATGTATGCTATGTTCTAACCCAAATCATCGCCTATCTCTTTCATCCAAATCCCTTTGCATCCTTCCTTCGTTTGTTTTTTAATAACGGTAATGTATGACTATAATCCCATCCCTTAAAGAAGTACCCCCTGTTTTGTCTCCTATTTTACCCCCTTGGGGGATGATTTTACAAAAACGCTGTAAGACATAATTCCTAATTTCTTACCAAAACCATAAATTTGACTTTTCATAAACGTTATCATCATTTCAGCCGAAAGAGGTCCACTGCTGGACATAGGCCTCCCCCAAACACCGCCACTTCGACCCGTTCTGTGCTTCTCACAGTCAGCGCATATACACGCGCACGGGCGCTCATATATGTACGTAACTTAAGATTAATGCTGGGTTTCCTATACAAAAAATTACATCCCCTAAATCACCCGTATGGAATATTTTTGAAACAAAAAGTAGCTTATTTCCTTCCCCAGGATGCCATCTATCTCCTTGCCATCCGTTCAATGGTTTAGGAGTGAAAAGGTAACATGTATGTTACCTGACAGAGACAGACAGACAGACAGAGTTATAGTTTTATATTATATATAGTATGGAAGTATGGATTAAATCAGAACATGAAACTTTGCTATGTATATAACTTGCGAAGATCTCTTGAGTGAATTTTACAGGAGTTCCACAAAGATTAACTCTGGGGCCAATATCGATTTTCTTTATTTGTATAAACGCGTTGCACTTTCCTGTATTCGATAATTTGTAATATTAAACTTTGTAACGGTGTCGTTCTCTAGATTTGTGTCTTTGGGTGATGGTAGCTGTCATAAGAAGTGACTATGTAGGTAAGTAGCTTAAACTTTTTACAAAAAATAAACAAACGACTTCCAAAAAAAAAACACTAAAAAAGTGAAATATAACTTTAATTCCAGAAGTCGGTGTCTTTTCGATTATCGTTTTTTGCCACCGAATTCCGAAATTAAAGTTATTTTTCACTTTTTTAGTGTTTTTTTTTGGAATTCGGTTGTTTTTTTTTTTTGTGTACCACTACCACCACCCCACACAAAATCGTATACCACTACTTGAGTGACGGAGCCAACTAAGATATCATCTATATACGCAAAGTGGGAAAAAATACGTAATTATTGAAGCTAACTCAAAAACTACGCAAGTAAAATTAATAAAATTTATATGGGACCACCTCTGAAGAATGACCTACCAAACAAAAAAATCATCAAAATCGATGCATAATTGGCGGAGAAATCGCGTAAAATACATACAAAAAAAAAATAACATACAGACGAATTGAGAACCTCCTCATTTTTGAAGAAGTCGGATAAAAATAAGAAACGACGATCAACAATCCGTCAGATAATTAGCAGGCCCGTGATATAGGATGTAAGAAATATATTACTAACTAACACTTCCCACGCGACTTCGTCCGCGTAAAACCCAACACCCCTGCATTGCATCGCCCGCGCTGACACTTCGTTTACGCTTCTTTCAGTCTTTTTTCTTTTTCCTCGGCTCCTAAGGGTCGTAGCGTCATTTTAATAATAATAGCCTATAACCTTCCTCGTGCAAAAAGGTTTTTTTAATCCGACTAATACTTGCCTAGTTCCATAGATTAGCGCACTCAAAGAAAAAAACCAAACTCTTCAGGTTTATTATATTAGTATAGATTTTTGTAAGTACTTACTGTGACTGTTGCCAATGAACAAATAACTATGTCCAATAAAAGGAAGCGTCCAAACTCCAGAATTTAATTGTTTCCCCAACTTGTAAATATCACTTTTTGACCAACGTCGGTACACTAACAGAATCATGGCAATCGATAATAACAACTCTACCAACATGTTTGTTCATAAAGTGTCACCAAACTGTTTTCCTTTTGATAACGGTTCGGATACGGCAATTATATCGACTTTTTGTAATAGGAAACTAATTCTGTCGATAATCTGTTTCTTTTATTTTTACAAATATTTTAAAAAATAAAAAAAATGAAAACTTTTCACTATTATTACCAGTTAGCTCTACACAAATGATTTCAAGACAAGATCATACACTAGAGTACTCGAGGAGAACTGCAGTCATTGTTTAAATAAGATGTGAATTAATTAATTATTCTTACATACAACAATTATTCTTAAATATTCAACATTTCGGAATTAACGCACACCACCAAACACCCCAATTAGAATATTATGTTATAATCATTAACACAAACACTGAATTTTTACTATCCTTACATCCTAGTATAAAACAAAGTCCTCCGCCGCATCTCTGTCTGTCTGTTGCACCGATTTTCATGCTGTTTTCACCAATGGATAGAGTGGTCCATGAGGAAGGTTTTAGTATATAATACCCGACATACACGCGGGGGAAGCCGCGGGGGAAGCCGCGGGCAAAGTGCTAGTTATGTATAAACCATTGTTATTAATCTTATAAATTACTTATTCTGATTGTGGGAGAAAATTTTGGTCACATTAAAATATTCTACGTACGCACGCAGTTACACGTACCTAATGTAATTACGGTAGTTTGAATAATTTTGGGGATACAACATTACTTATTTCTGTCACTTTCATAATGTGTATTAATTCAGTTGCACATTGTTCATTTTTTTTATTAGAGATTGGTACGATGTACCTCAGATTTAAAAGTGTTACTTTTTAGAGTCTTCTGTCAGTCTTTTCACAAAGAAAGCCCCGGTACTGCATTGCTTCCGCAATCCTTGCAGATGCATCCATCTATGATTTCTTCGCCGTCATTAGGAAATGCATCGATGATGAGGTTTCAGAACGTTAGCGTAGAAAGTTCTTCCTACAGCAGGCAGCAGGCGGGGCAGGTGTACACCTGACCCGGAATAGGAAATAGACTTTATTCAATTATTGTGTAACTTGTTTTGTTTATAGCTAACAAATTACTAACACCCCATTTTATTTTTTATTTTTACGCCTACTTGGAACAAAAAATAATCGACTTCCGAAAAAAACAATAAAAAGCTTTTCAATTTTCGGTTTTTGCCATTTACTTCCGAAATTAAAAAAAAATGCATGTGTTTTTTTTATTTATTAGTGTTAAATAGTGTATATTTATTTTTAAAACATGATTTGACTTTTTGAAGTGATTGATTTTTTCCTTATTATTTTTGACGATAAATTGAAAAAAAAACCCCTACTTTTGAATTGACATCAAAATTAACAATATTTTAAAGCTAAACAGTATTTATTCATTTCTACAAAGCTAGCTTATCTGTTTCAGATTCCAACGGCATATGTTTTGTAAACATCTCCGATACAAAACTTAACACTTATAGTACTTAGTTATAATCTCAAGTGGTCCCACTGGGTATCAGGTGACAGACCACCTAGAAGTGACCTTGACATCTGACTATCTGACAGATTTCGCCGCCATTTTGGTGATGACAGTGAAAAGGATAAGCAAAAAAAACCATTGCAGATCATCAGAAAACCCGTTTTCCCAGTATTAAGCAACCCCTCATACAAATAGAGGCTTACATACTACAGCAACTTTTTCTTGGATTCCAAAACGCATAAGTGTGCGATGTGAATGTCTGTCAACGTGTCAACGGCTTATTGGACTGTAGATTTATTGAACATCTTCTATTTTTGTTAAGTACCTGGTACTTGTTGAAAGGCCTACATTGTCCTCCCATGCCTTGGACACTGTAATTTAAAAGTATTATAAAAGGAAATTATTTTTAAAAGAGTAACCATGGAGTTTCTTGCCGGCTCTTCTCCATAGGAAACGACCAATTGGAACCGTGCACCTAGCTTCTGACGTTTCATAAGTGCCCATGTAGGTTTATGTGAAATAAAATATTTTGATTAAAAAGAAAACAACAGCAGAAAACATTTGAATTTTAATGATAGGATAGGAACATTTGATATTTGAATTTTTTTGATGATACATTAAATCATTGTTAGTTAAAATTTAAAACCAGTTACAACATAAAAAATAATATGTATATTTGCATATTTAGACTCACATAACTATAAAATATTGTAAGTCGTCAACGTCTAGGTTCTATCCGTATTTGGAAGTTGTCTTTATCCTTCATCATGAGACCAAACGTGAGTTGCAGTGGGGGGTATTCAGAGTCGTTGTTTGGTGCAGTAGCCGGCAGGATCCTGTAACGTTGCAGAACTGATGACACCACCGTCTTCAGTGACATCACAGCATACTGGTAACCTGAGACAATAAATTCCAATACAGAGATTGGCAACAACGACCTTATTGTAGCTAACAACAACAAACTGCAATCATAAATCCTTTTGACAAGCGTTAGTGATATAGTGTTTGGACTTTCTTTGTTTCGACGAGCAATACGAGAACTATAAATATTTAAATAAATTAGCAAGCTGGGTATTGGAACTAATTGCACAAAGAGCGCCTGTCATATTTAGTACTAGCTGTGCCCCGCGGTTTCACCCGTGTAGGTCTCGATCCCGTGGGAATAAACGGTTCGCGTATTGCATTTTCATACTCGTGATAACTTCGAAATTAAATGTCCGATTCGAATGAATTAAAAAGTATTTTACTGCTTCATAAATACCCTTGATGTTAAAACTATTTATTTTAATAAGAATTATTATTATATTGATAAAACTCCTTCGCAAATATTGCATTAATTTCTGACAAATTTGATTACCATAAAAAAGGTTATAGTAAGTCAATCTTAAAAGATAGACCTATGCTGTCACAGACTTTTTTTTTTAAATTTTATAGAGGAACAATTCCATCATACATGATATTTACATAACATAAACCGTTTACGCAGCGCACGCAACGGAAGCTCTCAAAATGGAATATTTTTTCCCGTTTTTGCAACATATTTCATTTATGCCCCGCTCCTATTGGTCGTAGCGTGATGTTATATAGCCTATAGCCTTCCTTGATAAATGGACTATCCAACACAAAAATAATTTTTCAATTTCAACCAGTAGTTCTAGAGATTAGCGCGTTCAAACAAAGAAACTCTTCAGCTTTATAATATTAGTATAGATAGATATATAGTATAGATTAATTTAGTACTATATTCGTGAAGAGCAATACAATTTTATTCGTCATTGCATTTGCAGACAGTTTAGTAACTTAACCACGTGCTACATAAACATGATGAAGCTTTCCTCTCACCAACGCAGTTCCTCACTCCATAGCTGAACGGCATGAAGGCAGCGGGATGCGTGAGCGGCGTGTCGATGAACCGTTCAGGTCGGAACAGCTCCGCGTCGTCTCCCCAGTACCGAGGGTTGCGGTGTAACGCCCAAATGTTCACCACAACTCCAGTACCAGGCACGAGTTTCATGCCTGTAGCTGTGAAGAAATTAAAATTTGTAAAGCTTCATGTTTTAGTAAGAGATCGTCTGAGGATGTATTTTGATACACAAACTTACGTAATACAATAGAATTATTAATTTTTCTAAGGATTATAGGCACAGGTGGGTACAGCCGCAGCGTCTCCCGGATCACCGCGTCCAGATACTTGAGACGAGGCAAGTCCTCGAATGTTGCCGGCCGATCTGAATCACTAAACACTTCTTGCAACCTAGTCAAGAATATAAGAATTATTTAAAACTCCTAGGTCTGTTGACAAGGACATTCTACAGTGTTTTTTCTTAGCAAAATTCCTTTCATTCAGGTTTTTCTAGTGACTTACTCTTCATATGCTTTCTCCTGTACTTCAGGGTGTCTGGAAAGCATAACTAACGTGAAAGATGCTCCGACTGCTGAAGTGTCGTTACCTGCCAGCAATAAAACCATCAACTCTTCACGAATTTCGACATCTGTGTACCCTTTGTCACCACCGGACAACCTTATAAGACTCTCTAGAATTGTCGTCGAGCTTCCCTCTGACGAACCTGGAATGAATGAAGGTCTTTATATACGTATAAAAAATCAAAGCAACATTTTTAGTGTGCCATGAACCATTATTGGGATTCATTAGTTCCCCCATCATTCTCAGGTATTTAGACAATCGCATAGAACGAAACCCAGTCTATTGGAGAATATTGTCGACACATATTATATTGTAAGTATATTATTATTATAAGTGGAGATGATCTAATACTTACTTTCAGACTTTTCTATGGCGGCGTTGTATTCTTTCGTGTCTCTTCGCTTGTTTTTTATTAACTGTAATTAAATTAAACAAGTCAAAAACCAACCAATGAAACTACTTTATTTAAGACCCATTGTTTGATCAAACGATGAAATAATTATTTACCTCATTCATAAAATCCCACATTAACTTTTTATCCTTCATCTGTTTTGAGTAAACTGGTAAGTTCTTGTACACAAGGTCACTATGTAGCCATGGTTGACAGATTCGATCTCCTGTTCTTGCAAGTTCAGTACCAAATGCTTTCAAGAAAGGATGGTCTGTATCCTTCTGTGCTCCCATTTGGTAGCCCAGTGTCGTCTCTAGAAGATAAGAATGATTATCATAGATTACGTCACAGTCATGCATTGACTCTTATTTCCTTCTTAGCGTGTCGATGCCTATCTAAATATACTCGGCCAAGAATTCGGCCACGAGTTTGGCCTCATCACTAGCGTCCATTATGTCCTGAATCCAAAATTTACTCTTATCCCTGTATTAGTTGGTGCACTAAAAAGTCGCCGCAATTTAAGTTACAATAAATAATACAACCAGCCAAATGTTGTCCCACCGCAGAGTAAAGCAATTTATGGTACGTAATTTAAAATAATATATGTCTGGGTCGTTTCATCAAGTCGATATTTTCACACTGCACGAAGTGGTATTCTCATAAGCCTCATACCAAGATACGACGACAACACCGTTTTCTTTTACGAAGTAATAAATATGGCATTACCTGCAATCGCATCCATAGTAAAGGCAGTAATGAATTTCCATGCAGACAGTGGACCGGCGTCTGCCATTTTCCCCATCTCTGTTACAAGGATGACACTCTGCTTCGCGAATATTGACATAAAATGCTTCAACGTTTTTGTACTAAAGATTGGGTTTAATATTTTTCGACGCGGACGCCAGATTGATACTGTAATATCGAAAGTAATATTGTTTTTTCTTTGTTCATAATTATATATTATTAATTTTGCACCACAACTATTTTTAAATTCCGAATACCTGGAGCAAATATGGAGCCATTTCCTATAAAAAATGTTGTCATTTTCAGAATATCATCTTTTTCCAGGCATGTTTTTAAAACTACCTCTGCGGCCCCAGGATCGGCCATCACTGACATGAAACAAAAATCAGATGTTACAAAGCCAATGACGTAATTGTATTACGTAATTTCTCGTTATTCGTGAAATAGTGTAAAACTTACTTGTATATAAATAGGTTCCATGCCACCAGGATGATAAGCCATTCTCTTTTTTTATTGCGTCACGACCAAGAATTTGTAAGGCTTTCATTCGTGCTGCAATAACAAATAGAAAATGAACGTTAGAGAGAGAAAAATATAGGAAACAAAGAGAAAAAAAACAATATACCAACCTCACTTAACTTCTAATTCATTGAGAACTGGCACAGAAAAAGGATTGAAAGTAAAGAGGCAGACAAGAAGACTACAAACAAAGAAGAAGTAAGAAAATACGTTTATTTGCGGTAAACAAATACACGAAAAAACAAGTTTGGGGAAAATATCCGTCACATCCACGCAAAACGGCCATCGCTCAGCATAATGGAGTAAACTGAAAGTGGAGGTGGTTACTTAGAAAGAGGTTCAGGAAATGACGTTCGAAAGGGAAAAAATATTTAAACAGCAATAACACTGGGAAGTACATTTAATGTAATACATATTTTATATCAGACTATCTTTTTCCGTGTGGATATCGGATATCGTCTCACGGGAACGTACTACCCGGATAGAAGTATCCAATGTCCAAACCCAAATCATGGCCTAATAGCCCTTTCATCCAAATCCCTTTACATCCTTCCATCCTTTGGTATGTCTTTCCTTCGAATCCGATCAGCCGTTAGGAGTGAAAAGGTAACAGATAGACAAATATATTTGTAATAATATTTGACCCACGGTGGACCGATTTTAATAAAATAAAGACCAAATGTTATCTCAACATACAGACTATAATATAATCCCATCCCTTAAAAAAGTACTCCTTATTTTGTTCCCTATTTTACCCCCTTGGGAGATGATTTTACAAAAATGCTGTAAGACATAATTCCTATACAAACTTTCATCCCCTATATCACCCCTATAGAATATTTTTTAAACAAAAAGTAGCAGTCTTTCCTCAGGATGCCATCTATCTCTTTGCCTATTTTTAACGAAATCCGTTCAGTGGTTTTGGAGTGAGTAACATACAGGCAGACACAGAGTTACTTTCGAATTTATAATTATATGTATTGTACTAGCTGTGCCCGCGACTTCGTTCGCATGGATGTCGGGAAACAATAATATGTCGCTTAGAAAAGTTGTACCTTCATTTAAAAAGGGGGAATCTTTCGACCAGGCCTGGTGATTTTTCCTAGTAAGAAACTGCCAAAAAACTTGTGTTTTTATTTAAGAAAATGCTTCTCTTTATAAAATATTAGCGGTGGAACCACCTGGAGCGTACACAAAAAAGTTGCTAGGGTTGCTCACACGCGAAAGAGCTACATAAAGTTGGCCGTGGGAAAAGCAACCAATACTACCACTCCCGCAACGGATAATGTCTGGCCCTGAGCTTTGTTAATGGTCATGGCGTAACACAGGCTGACGGGGAATTGCACACGCTTAAAACTAAACGGGAAATTATTGGGAATGAGAGGAATTCTTGGAATAAAAACAACATCACCGGCGCCGCAACCTGTTAAGATTTCGGCTTCGATGACGTTTTGTTGGTGATTGGTGACTATGAGCCGAGTGCCGTTGCAAAGTTTGGGAGGACTTAAATTTCTGAGAAGAATTATTGGCACTCCGACTTTTAAACAAATTTTGTGTGCTGAAAGACCGGGTGTGTTAAGGGATTCTAAGAACTCTACTGGATAGTGTGTGGCATCTTCTTCTTCGGGAACCGTATTTATCGATGTATATTGTTGACTTTCCCCAGAAACATGTGCCAATATTTGTGTATTTATTGCTGTCCGATAGTCGAACAAATCGAATCAACCATAAGGCCTCTGCCTCGAACCTTGCGGGCAGTGGGGCGGCGGCGGCGGCGGCGGCGGCGCGGGCGCAGCAGGATCTTATGCGTAAAATCAAATGGACCGGTTCTCGAAAACAGCGGCGCGGCAGCGGCGCGGCAGCGGCGAGGCGGCGGGCAGCGAGCGGTGCACTCCATTCAAGCGGTGACCGCCCGCGCGTCTGCATTGCAGTGTTGTTGCCCACAATAAATTGAGCGTTAGGAATAAATTTGAATCAAAAAGATGTTGCCGCCATTGTTCAGCCATTTCTTTCGCGAATAAAAACAAATATCTCGACGACAAAATCGTGAACACAACACTACGCGGCTATAGTGACGCGCGATCTGCCCGCTAGTTTCGAGAACGGGTCTTTGATGCCCGCCCCGCTCCCGCGCCGCCGCCGCCGCCGCCCCGCTGCCCCCAAGATTCGAGGCCGAGGCCTTACACATTTATTTATTTATTTATTTAAACATGCCAACAACGATCGAATCGAATGAGCGATGGTCACGAATCATACGAACAAATTACGAAATATAATACAGTTCGATTCAAACTTAATGGCGGCTCGGAACATGAGGCGAGTCGCTGCGCAGTAACAATTTCATGTGACAGCGGGGGTGAGGGGTGGGGTACTGCGCAGCTAAAAGTTAACTTCCGAGCCGCCATCCGCCCCGCTGCCCGCAAGATTCAAGGCCGAGGCCTTACACACGCCAACGACGATCGAATCGAATGAGAGGCGGTCACGAATCATACGAAAAAATTACGAAGTATAGTACAGTTCGATTCAAACTTAATGGCGGCTCGGAACATGAGGCGAGTCGCTGCGCAGTAACAATTTCATGTGACAGCGGGGGTGAGGGGTGGGGTACTGCGCAGCTAAAAGCTAACTTCCGAGCCGCCATTAAGTTTGAATCGATCTGTAACGACTCGTTTCTTGACTTCTTAATTTGAACCTAATGAACGAAACCAACCAAAATACCAAATCAAAACCAATCAGATCAATTAGGACTGAGGCGTATTTCTATCATCACAGATAGAAATCACAGATATTATAAAATAGCAGATAGCAATTGCTCCTAACGATAAAAAATATCTGTTACTTAAAATCACAGATCTTCAAGACTGTTACTGTTAAAACTTCGGATACGATTTTCGACTTGAACGAAAAGAAATAAAGAAGATATTCAATTGAGTCAATACGTATTTATCGTCTGTACAAAAATCACAGGCTGTGATTTTATAACAGATAGATACGATTTTCGACTTTAAATCAACAGAAATAAAGATGATATTCGATTGAGATACGTATTTATCAAAAATCACAGGCTGTGATTTAATAACAGATATTTGGATCTGTTATTTTTTGTCACAGTCACAGTGATCACAGATATCGTGTTTCACCTGTTACAACCCATCTCTAATAGAGAAGGTGCGTATTTACGCGACCAGGTTTTTACACCAGGTATTTACTAACAAGTACGCCGACCAAGTGCCGACCCGAAATACTTCAAAGTATTTTGCTCCGTTGACACTCGACGCGATTCTGCTCTTTATTTATATATTGTTACGGATCAATGTTCTGTGAAAGTATTTTTATTTTAAAGGTTTGGAAGTATTTTTCTTGAAGACGCAATTCTGCTCCTTATTTATATTACATTACGACTTAATGTTCTATGCAAGTATTTTTCTACCAACAAGGCTTGGATCTTAAGGAAGTCCGACCAAGTGCCAACCCGAAATACTTCAAAGTATTTTGCTCCGTCAACACTCGACGCGATTCTGCTCCTTATTTATATTTGATTACGGATTAATGTTCTGTGAAAGTATTTTTACTTTAAAGGTTTGGAAGTATTTTTTTTGTAGACGCAATTCTGCTCCTTATTTATATTACGTTACGACTCAATGTTCTATGCAAGTATTTTTCTACCAACAAGGCTTGGATCCTATGCAAGTATTTTTCCTTTAAGGTTTTGGAAGTATTTTGTTTTGTAAACGCGATTGTGCTCTTTATTTATATAATGTTACGGATCAATGTTCTATGCAAGTATTTACTTCCACCAAGGCCTTGGTTGGAAGTTGGACGTATATTTTTTTGCATACGCGATTGTACTCCTTATTTGTATGACCTTACGGATCTATTTTCCATGCAGAAAGAAAATACTTGAAAGTATTTCAAGCCCTGGTTTTTGGCGCTGGTGTCTAAAGGTGGACGTACTTGGAAGCCCTGGTACTCGATTTTGCAAGTACGACCCATGTCTAATCTATAAGATCAATACTTTCAACGAATGACAACCCAACCCAACCAACAATTTATTATTTATTTATTATATTATTATATTATCGACACTAACTAAAGAAGTCAAAAACAAAGATACCTATACTAAAAATTATTTGGTATATCTGGGCGAAAGTCATTCTTCGACGGAAAGTCTTAACACCGCGATTCAGAAAATGACATTAAACGAACAACGCCATCTATCGAGCACGAAATGATACTGTCAAAATATATGGGAAAACGTTCGAACACTCTGTAAGCTAAATAAACTATGTATAAAAGTGAAAAATTAAAGAATAAATACCTATATTTTTTAAGAAATTAACATTTGTCACTATTCTTTCATGATTATCAAGATTTGAAAGATAGGTAGCGCCACCTATCGCACTAATACTAAACTAATAAATAAACAACGCATCTGGAAAATTTTAATTAATCTAACTTTAGAGTTATATTCTATACACAAATACACAATGTATCGCGTTAAGTTTCCGCGCAAAGAAAATGACGGTCATATAACAACACACGATCTCACAAACCTAGTAATTAAGAAGTAAGTATCATTTCGCGTCAATAGATGTCGTTACGTGGATGTACATTACGTAATGAAAATTCCTTCTTGAACACTTTAAATTCATATATCTTTTGATATTTTGAAGCGATTGCGATGAAACAAAAACTAATTGAAACATCGAGTTACACACAATATTTGAGTATAAAAGTTAACCATATTGATTTCGTACTTTTTACGTGATAGTGGAACAATCAAACAAAACAACATACAAACAGACAGACAGACAAACAGACAAACAGACAAAAATTCCAAAAATGGTAGAAATGGTAGAAATGGAATCTGTTGGTTATTCTTGGACAACCAACCAATTTTTTTTATTTTTTTTTCATTGTACAGAAACGCCTCGTCTACAGATTTATTATATGTATAGATAGATTATATATTTATTTATTTAAACTTTTCGCACTAAAAAAGGTAAAAAGGCGGACTTAATGCCTGAAGCATTCTCTACCAGTCAACCAAGGGTGGTGAAGAGATTATATAGAGGGATATATAGTATGCAGGCATGGATTAAATCAGAACATGAAACTTTGTTATCAATGAATTACTTCAGTGAATTTTACAGGAGTTCCACAAAGATTAACTCTGGGGCCAATATCGAATTTCTTATTTGTATAAACGCGTTGCTCTTTCCTGTATTCGATAATCTGTAATATTAAACTTTGTAACGGTGTCGTTCTCTAGATTTCAGTCTTTGGGTAATGGTGGCTGTCATAAAAAGCGACTTGAGGAGTACGTAAGTATTTTTATTTTGTCTACTAATAATAACAAAGGACGATCAACAATCCGTCAGGTAAGTCAAGTCAAGGTCAGCAGTCCGATGATGTAAGAAATAGGATGTAAGAAAAATATTAATAACTAGCGCTTCCCTCGCGACTTCATTCACGGAAATTTCGTTTTTACAAGCTTTATAATAGCTTGCTCTGTTCGTATGTCTTTCCGGTTACTAATATTGTACTCCATTATTCAAGCACTTCCTGGAATCAAATTGAGCTGAAACTTGGCATACATAAACAACTACCGAGACATTTTGAAAATTTGATATCATGGAGCTGGTCTCATGATGGAGCCGGAATTTGGCCATAGGAACTCCTCAATCAAACAAGATAGCACCATCGTGTTTGGACTCATTGGTTACGTATTAACAAGTGCTTTGACACTATGTGGTGTTCAGGGTCTGATGATGGAGCCGGAAGGTGGCCATGGGAACTCCTTAATCAAACAAGACAGCACCATCATGTTTGGACTCATTGGTCATGAATTAACAAGTGTTTTGACACTACCATTACCCATTCGACATACACTTCGCACACGACAACGTCCCCTTTTTTCAATACCCCAAAGTTCCGTGACCCTTAAAATAAGTTCGTTGTATGTAGCCCTCACGCATATAAACAACATTTTACTATATGACGAGTCCTTAGATCTTTTCGCTAGTACTGAGCTGAGATTCCTGACCACTGCTGCACGATATCTGGAATCCATAGCTGCACCTAGTACCATCTCATTGCATTAGTTAGATTAACCAAAACTACTATCTATCTTATATCTATTTGTACACTAATTTCAATTGAATACTATTTCATTCCATCCTAATTCTATTGTATTTAATTTTGTAGAATTCTATTTTATTTGTTGTTTAATTTTGAATTATTCTATTTAATTTTGTATAATTGCGAGTAAATTTAGTTTTGTTTTGTTTTAATTTTATGATTGCTTCTTATTGTTATTAGCCTATAACTTGTGTGTTTGGTGTCTTACTACTGTTAGTGCAAGTTGGTGATTAATAAATAAATAAAATTAACTAGGTGGTGTTCAAGGCCTGATGATGGAGCCGGAAGGTGGCCATGGGAAAACCTAGTTCGTTGGATTTGTGGAGGTGATAGAACAGATATTTATATAAATCGTAATGCTAAAAAGTACAAAATAAAATATTAGTAAAATTCTTTGTATTAAATAAAGCTTGAGGCGTAAATGTCCTTCTTACACTAAACCTGAAGATAAGCCTCAAGGTTTTAAGATAATATTAAGGTTCTATGTTTACGATAGTTTTATTTAGTACTTTTTAGTTAATTAAAAGCTTGTTTTTAAAAAGATTTTTACTAATATTTTATTTATCCTACAAATTCCAACACCCTTGCTACCCCTATATGAAAAATGAAAATGTATGCCGATAATCATAATTATTACATGATAGGACGCATCGCACTGCGTTATTATATTAGTGTAGATTTTTGTAAGTACTTACTGTGACTATTGCCAATGAACAAATAACTATGTCCAATAAAAGGAAGCGTCCAAACTCCAGAATTTAATTGTTTCCCCAACTTGTAAATATCTCTTTTTAACCAACGTCGGTACACTAACAGAACCGTGGCGATCGATAATAACAACTCTACCAACATGTTTGTTCATAAACTTTCCTTTTGATAACGGTTCTGATACGGCAATTATATTGACTTTTTGTAATAAGAAACTAATTTTGATAGTCTCTTTCTGATATCTAAACAAATATTTAAAGTAAATAAATAAAATGGTAACTTTTCACTATTATTACCAGTTAGCTCTACACAAATGATTTCAAAACAAGATCTTACACTAGAGTACTCAATGAGGCCTACAGTCATTGTTTAAATATGATGCGAATTAATTAGGTAATTATTCATAAAATATACAACATGCCCTGGAACTAACGCACACCACCAAACACCCATAATTAGAATATTATGATAAAATCATAATACAAACACTGAATTTTTACTATTATGTAATAAATTATTGTTTTGTATTTTTATGTTTGAACCATTGCATTGTTATGTATGTACCAATAGTCTACGCACGCACACAGTTACACGTATTGTAATTAAGTTAGTTTGAATAGGTTGTTCCCAGAGGTCCACGATTCTATTGTTCTTCTTTTCCCACCGGATCCATGTAGGATTTTTGGTCAAATACGGATTATCCAGATTTTATGAACCTTTTAATAAAACAAACAATTCTATCCATATAAGTTAGTTAATATTATATTACTTATATTTGTGTAAAGAAAGTTAAAAACTTAACCCAACTACGACAAGAACGCCAACTTAAAAGGTATCTTACAAGGTATATTATTCCAATTCTGCGATCTTCATAGTATATCTTCACAGTGAAATTATACCAATTAACCGTTGCTCTAAATAAACTTTATGCCAAACGAAATTATGCAGAATTTTAACTTTGCCAAAGGTAAATAGGCCAAATAAAATTCTGCCATCTGAAAAGTATGCCATTGTAAATTCGCACATACAAACATTCGGCCAAACAATAATTATATTAAATAATTATTATACCTTAAAAATATTCGTTATGCCAAATGTGTGATGCTCCGCACATCAAGATATTCTGCCAGATAGAGGGGTTTTTCCCTCACACACACTACACACAGAAAAAAAAGGTGAGTCGGTGTCTGTGGTTTTCAATTTTCGTTTTTTGCCACCGGCTTCCGAAATTAAACTTACTTTTCTCTTGGAAGTCGGTTCTTTTTCTTTGTAAAAAGTTATTATTTTTCACTTTTTGTTTGTGGTACCCACCCCACACAAATTCGAATACTATCACCTGCTATATAAATAACAGTGACGGAGTAACTTAAAACATCGTCCATATAGTGGTGGTGGGAAAATATGTATTATTGAAGCTAACTCCAAAACTACGCAAGCAAAGTTAATACATTTTTTATGGGACCACTTCTGAAACATGACGTACCAACCAAAATCATAATTGTCGGAGTAATCGAGTAAAAAAAACAAAAAAAAAACAGTCCAATAATTGAGAACCCCTCCTTTTAGAATTAGGTTAAAAAGAAGAAAAATTTTCAATAAAATTGACCATTAAAATATGTCTGTAAAGGTATTAAAGAAATTGTTCTGGATATATGATCTGAATGAATAATAATATACTACCAAATGAATCTACGACATTCTATACTTCACCTTTAACTCGTTTATAAATAATTATTTTGCATGCAATTGATACAATAATTTTTATAGCTAAATAACATTATATCATTATATCATTTATAAGGATAAGTTCTAAGTTTCGAAATTAATTTCTCCAGAGCACAAACAGTAACTAACATCTAGGTTCCAATCGTATAGGGAAGTCCTCTTCATCCTTCATCATGATATCAAACTTGAGTCGTAGCGGTGGGTATTCAGAGTTGTTGCTTGGTGCAGTAGCCGGCAGGATCTTGTACCGTCGCAGCAGTGATGATAACACTGTCTTCATAGATATCATAGCGTAATGGTAACCTGTGAGAAAATATTTATATTAGCATAATCAGCCTATAACGTTCCCACTACTGGGACACAGGCCTCCTCTCCGAAAGAGGTAGTGAGCTGTAACGCACCACGGGAGACCAGTGCGGATTGGTAGTTGTCACATGTCTTCGAATATTTGGCTCTCGGACATGCCAATTTCCTCACGATGTTTTCATTCTCCGTTTTGAGAGCAGTAGTGATAAAATTAATTACACAAAGTAAAGTCTCTACCTGGGTTCAAACCCATTACCTGCCTAAAACTCATAATTCATGACCGTTTCCACTGGTCCACCACGGCTCTCAGAGAGAAATCATTTAAAAACTGACAATTCACGAAGGAGATAACAGGTCGAACCCGGAAAGGGAATTCAAGGAATCGTGAAAGAAACGGAAAATGGCGAGAGATCAGGAAGTATCGGTAGTCGAGTCGGAGTCGAGTGGAACCTTCCCTTTCCCTGAACCTTCTGGTAGTCATTTCCTAGACACTTATTTATATAAGTGTCTAGGAAATGACCACCAGAAGGTTCAGTGACCAAGGATGGGAGGAATGTCTCGTGTTTTGATCTGAAAATCTAATTGGCCATCCCTGCGTTCAAGCTACAATACATTCATCAACCTATATTATAAAACCTACCAACGCAGTTTCTTGGTCCATAACTGAATGGTATGAAGGCAGCGGGATGCGTGAGCGGCGTGTCGATTAACCGTTCAGGTCGGAACAGCTCTGCGTCGTCTCCCCAGTACCGAGGGTTGCGGTGTAGCGCCCAGATATTCACTATAACTCCAGTACCGGGCACGAGTTTGATGCCAGAGGCTGTGAAGATAGTAAAAGTAGTTCAAATGTGTAAATGCTTGGGAATATAGCTGTTTTTTTTTTATTAGGCTTGTATATACATATTTATCACGCTGACAAGGTAGTTACATAAAACCACGAAAAAAAAATTTTTTTGTGTATCTCCCCTGCACGTATAATGGGGATGTATTTTTTTGCTCGGCTCTCTCGTATATCCGGGGTGTCGTTGGAAAGGTCGTTCAAATACATATATTGTGGGAGTGTGGACATATTATTCCACTACAATAAGTTAAGTTTGTTCTTAGGATAAATTCATCCCCTGCCAGGGTTGCGGGAAAGTCCGAAAGGGATACCGGGACCTTGGCAATAGGCAACTGAAGGAACACGAGTGGGTTTTAGTAAAAAAAAAAAATCTAAGTCTTTTTAGTAAAAGAGGTGAAAAACACAATTATAGGACTAGAAATAGGGACCAATTAGTTCAACCGGGCTTCAGACTGGCTAAAGTAGACTCATCCTTCATGGGGTACTGTTTAAAATGTTACAATAAAATACCTCCCCACATACTCCAACTGAATGAAACAAAATTTAAATCTTGTATAAAACGCACACTATGCCGCCAAGCATATTATAAATTGGGGGATTACATCACTGACAAAAATGCTTGGCTCAGCGCTGGTCCAGCTCCACAGGGCGCAACAACTAATTGATTAGCATACGAAAATATTGTTGGAGCTGCTGAAGATTGTAAAAACTATCTTTACATTGTATAAATTCAATCTCCTAGTATTGTATAACTGCATAGCACATGTGTGTGAGCACTATGTACTTACCTAAGTACTTTAAAGCTACCATTTACTAGGTACGTCTTTCATTGACTTGAATGTGCCCTGGCGGCTGAAAGCATGTCATGCTCACTTTAATGTCTCGCTGGTGGTGGCGTGTGTGTTGGATCATTAAGTTCCCTTCAAAATGGTTGAGCTGAATGGTGCTGATCCATGCGTCATGTTCGTGAACGGGCGCCATCAGTAGGGACTGGTCATCTCTTAGCTGCCACGGCTTATTTTGATTTATTTTAATTTTTGAATTGTTTTGTATCGTTTTATCTTTTATTTACGGACTCTTTTAACCTGCACGTTTTTCTATATTGTACTCACATGTATGATTCCAACATGAATGATGTAAACAACATATTGTAACAATATTCTGATTTAAAAGAGTGTCCGTGGAGTTTCTTGCCCGTTCTTCTCCATAGGAACCTACTACGCTTTGGAATGGGCATCTAGCTTCATATTTTCTGACTGACCGACCCTTTGACAATTCAAAAGTGCCTGTAATTGGTTTATTTGAAATAAATGCTTTGAGTTTGAGTTTGAGTTTGAAAAAAATCTGATACGTCGGAAGTTGGGCATAGGAACTCCTCAATCAAACAAGATAGCACCATCTTGTTTGGACTCATTGGCTACGTATTAACAAGTACTTTGACACTGGGTGGTGTTCAATGTCTGATGATGGAGCCGGAAGTTGGCCATAGGAACTCCACAATCAAACAAGATAGCACCATCATGTTTGGATTCATTGGTCATGTATTAAAAAGTGGTTTGATACTAGGCGGTGTTCAGGGTCTGATGATGGAGCCGGAAGGTAGCCATGGGAAAACCTCAACCAAACAAGACAGCACCATTGTGTTTGGTCTCGTTGGTTATGTATTGACAAGTGCTTTGACACTAGGTGGTGTTCATGGTCTGTTGATGGAGCCGGGAGGTGGCCGTGGGAAAACCTCAATCAATCAAGACAACACCATCGTGTTTGGACTCATTGGTCATGTATTAACAAGTGATTTGACACTAGGTGGTGTTCAGGGCCTGATGATGGAGCTGGAAGGTGGCCATGGGAAAACCTAATTCGTTGGATTTGTGAAGGTGATAGAACAGATATTCAAACAAATCGTAATGCTAAAAAGTAGAAAATAAAATATAAGTAAAAATCTTTTTAAAAACAAGCTTTAAATTAACTAAAAAGTACTAAATAAAACTGTCGTAAACATAGAACTTTAATATTTTCTTAAAAGCTTGAGGCGTAAATGTCCTTCTTTCACTAAACTTGAAGATAAGCCTCAAGTTTTAAGAAAATATTAAGTTTCTATGTTTACGACAGTTTTATTTAGTACTTTTTAGTTAATTAAAAGCTTGTTTTTAAAAATATTTTTACTTATATTTTATTCATACTAACATTTTCTTAATTTATATAACAACCATGAACATTAATGTTTTAAAACTTTTATGCACCAATTTAAAAAAAAAAACTAAAATAACGTAACATGGCACTAGATTAAGCGACAAAAATAAGTTTTGGCTAAGTTAAAACAAATAGTGGTCATTTCAGCTAACATAATGAGGAGTCATTTTTTTAATGTTTTTTTTATGGTTAGATAACTATAAGTAATAAGGTTTTTTACTATTGGTAATTGTCTATGATGGTCATTATTCGATATAGTACCAAGCAATTGATGAATATTTTTAATCATTTATGTGACGAGGTTCTCTATTTGTGAGAAAAAAAGCCAATTTCATAGGTTAGCCCAATAGGTTAGCCCAATACTTACGTAATGAAATATCCTTCTCAACTTTCCTGGTTACAACAGGCACAGGGGGGTACAGCCGCAGCGTCTCCCTGATCACTGCGTCCAGGTACTTGAGACGAGGTATGTCATCAAAAGTTGGCGGCCGTTCTGAGTCACCGAACACTTCTTGCAACCTGAACAATGGTTAATCTGGTTATAAATTTGGGTATCCAGTATCCTAGAACTTAAACTCATGGATCCCATTATGGAAATTGATATTGCATTCCAGAACTCAAATTGCTGACGTTGCCTGCCAAACTTAATAGGAACTGGGCAGCCACATGTATGGCCGCATGCTGGAGAAGCTATGGGCTTATAACGAGTGTAAAAGAACAGTCAACGAAGCCGAAAGCGACTTGTTATACCCGTCATTGTGATCATTTTTTAACACAAATAAACCCAGAAATCTACTAAAAGAAATATACATAGCTATAGTCCAGTCTGTCTTAGTATATTGCATCCCCATTGGGGGTGGGGCGGCTAAGACTAAATTCATAGACCTGGAGCGGGGACAACGGGCTCTAATAAAATTAATGTACTTCAAAAACCTAAGGACAAACCTACCTAACCTAAGTCTTTATCAAATAAGTAATTTACACTCTGTTCGCAAACTATATATAATTAAAACTATTCTCAGGAAACATAAAACTCTTAAATTTGATCCCAGCTTAACCTTGAAAAGAAGAAAGGATATAATAGTTGAAGTTCCTAAAACTAAAACCAAGCTCGCCCGTATTCAATACGACAAACGCTCAGCTCAGCTTTACAATCGAGTTAACAAAGAGATCTACATATACAATAAACAATTAACTGACAATAAAAAAATAGTAACTAACTGGATAAAACCACTTACTTATGATGACACGGAGAAGCTACTGGAATAAAATAAAACCTTACACTTAATGCTCTCATCTTTCGTACTTGTCGTATACAGTCTGATTCATTCATTTCCACTTACACTCACTCTGTATTTTACATTAAATTTAACAAACCCTCACACTATCACTTAACTTTCATACACACCGATGCTCACATTCAACATTCAAATTCACATTTACACACCTTTATACTCACAGTAACACTCCTTAGTATTCACACTCACACACCCCCATTTTCACATTTACACACCTTCATAGTCATAGTCACATTCACACACCCTCATACTCACATTCACACACCCCTACTCTCACTCACACATTTGCATGCTTCTTGTCTAGTTTTAATTTTCTCTTTTTATTTTAGATCGCCTGTTTTTATAACACTTAAAACAAGTAATTTTATGTTAATATTTTAAGTTTTGGAAGAGCGGAGTCTCCTAACACAGGCTTTTTTGCTTAAAAGGAGACTCCAATCACTAGTTGTTAAATTTTACTTGTGTAATTAATAAAACATTTTTCATTTTCATTTTTTCATTTTCATTTTAATTTTTTCTGGACCGTTCCTGGTAACTCTTGTTACGAAGATATTGAAGGTCAAAGTTCCAAATTTTTCAGACGATTTTTACAGATATAAAGTTTTAAATGTTATAACTTAATTTTAAAGTTGCGTTACGTTGCGCACTACCGTAAACAGCGTTTTTTCACACCAAAAATAAAAGTCGTTTCCCAGCAATTATTTTTGTGCAATGTTACTTAATTTTCTGTACACAATGCGTAGTTGACAAATGACAACGCGGCAGGCCCAGGAGGAGATAGCGGGACCCTTTCAACTCTTTAAGATTGGCCACATATATCAATTATCATATTCATATAATTATCAATAGAAGGAGGAAAGGGAGGCCTTTTCCCTACAGTGGGACATTAAAGGCTATGAAAATGAATAATAATAAATTCTAATGTGACTTACTCTTCATAAACTTTCTCCTGTACTGCAGGATGTCTGGCAAGCATGAGGGATGTGAATGCAGTTCCGACTGCCGAAGTATCGGTACCAGCCACCATGATAACCAATAGCTCTTCCCTAATTTCATCATTCGTGAACCCTTCATCCTGTCCTGAGAACATTATAAGACTCTCTAGAAATGTCTTCGAGCTATCGTCTGATGAATCTGAAAGGTTTGTAAGTATGTCTTAGTAAAAACAATAAGACTTAAATTATAATGATTATAACACACTTACTGAGATTTTTATAATTTTAATTTAGTTTTGCAACGTTTTGTTCTTTTTGCCACGAAAAATTAATCGTGAAATGCAAATTATTAACTGGCTATTTTTATCCATACTAATATTATTATAAATTCGAAAGTAACTCTGTCTGTCTGTTCATTACTTTTTCACGCCTAAACCACTGAACGGATTTCGTCAAAATTTGGCAAGGAGATAGATGGCATCCCAGGGAAGGACATGGGCTACTTTTTATTGACATACCACGCGGGCGAAGCCGCGGGAAGTTAGTATCCTTTATATTTGTACAAAATGATCAAATAGGTACTTACTTTCATAGTGTTCTTGAGTAATGTTGTTTTCTTCCATATCTTTTCGCTTGTTTTCTATTAACTAAAATCATATTCATTATTTATAACCATATTATTTTCTAATAAATAAAACAAATTATGTTATGCACACAGTTGTAAAAACATGGTCCCCCCATATTCTGTATGAGAGAACAAGTTTTTCAACTACAATATTAAGTTTGTTCTTGGAATAAATTCATCCCAGCTACGGAACCCTTCATTGTGCGTGGTTCGACACGCACTTGGCAGGTTTTTTTAATTTAACAGTGGGGCCAACATTACGGCAAAGGAACTATTTGATGAAACGCACTTTACATAGTAATTATGTGTGCATTTTTTTTTTCGTTACTTACCTCATTCATAAAATCAACTACGTACTTCTTTGTTTTCACCGAATATGAATAAAGAGGTAAGTTTTGAAACACCAGGTCACTATGTAACCATGGCTTGCAAATTCGGTCTGATGCCGTCCTTAGCCCCACATCAAATGCTTCCAACAAAGGGTGTTTTGTCTCCATTTGGGCACCCATTTTATAACCCGTTGTTGACTCTGAAATTCAATAAATAATGTAGTGGGTATTAACTATGAAGATCCAAAGTCATTCTGAAAATGTTTCTTCAAAACAAAAACGGCAAACGTAAAAAAGTAAAACTAGTCAAGAGCGAACTATTAAGGCTCTGTACTAGAAGAGAAATGAAGTTCTTCAACCTACAGCAGGTTTTTAACTAAAAACAAAGAATTAAAAAAAAAGGAATAAAAACTAAAACCCAACTATGACTAAAAAGGTATAAACAAGACACCGCAGACAGACAAATAAAAAATCCGGAGGCACACGTGTTACACATCGAACAGATTACGTGTGACTCCGGATTTTTAATTGACCTGGAATAGGACATAGGATACTTTTTATCCCGATATTCCCACGGGATCGAGACTTACGCGGGTTAAACCGCGGGGCGCAGCTAGTATAATATAAACGACAAGATAATAATGATATTACCAGCAATCGCATCCATTGTATAGGCAGCGTAGTATTTAAACGCAGACAGTAACCCGGAGCCCGCCATTTTCCCCATGCTTTGCACAAGTGTGGCACTCTGTTTCTCGAATATGGTCATGAAATACTTCAACTTTTTCGTACTGAAGCTCGGAACTAGGAATTTTCGACGCTGACGCCAGATTGGCACTGTAACATTGAATGATAGACGCTAATTAGCACGTGCTTTGGCTTAGATATACAGGTTGTCAGGGTAAACTCCGTTCTCACTCAAACCATGGGTAGTTGACTTAAATATTAAAACAAATGACCGAGTACCTAACAATAAAAAAAAACATTATATTCATTAAAAGATTTTAAAAGGTTTCTATCCGACACCGTGCTCGCTAGCGAAACAGCTGACTAACTGAGGGAACGGTCGCGCTCGCGGCCGGTCAGGTCACGTCCCGCACCCCTCGCCCGTGTTGAGACGCAAGTTCGTTGCTCTAGCGTATAGGGCAACGAACTTGCGTCTTTTGTGGTAAAATGTAGTTCAAAAAAAAAGAAAAAGAATGTTGTAATTTTCCATTGATTTTACGTTCTATAAATGACACCAAAATACTGGTTTCAAGGATAACAGTGTTTACCCTAACACCCTGTAGGTATTCCTGTCTTTATCTTGCACATGTAAGACAGTTGTGCGACAGGGACGGAGAGGAGTATGCTCGGCGAAAGCATGCCTAAGTAATTTTATGCCCGTTTTTACTAACACTAGGATGTCACCTAATAATGACTTAAATAAATGCACTGTTAAATTTTCAACCCTTGGCTCAGCGCCGAGAGTTGAAAATCCAGCAGAGCAATAATAAAAACGGGCATTACAAATTATATTGGTCTTAGGTAGGTACACATCAAGCTATACATTTCCAGTTTATGCTGATCTCGCATTGTTTATGATTTCCGTACAATGTTAGGGTCAGCTTATACTGGAAATTTATAGCTTGATGATGTGTAGCTGTGTGTACACTAATACAAAGCAATAATTATAACTGTTTTCATAAACCTGATACCTGGTGCAATCAAGGAGCCATTTCCTATGAAAAACTTTAGCAGCTGCATCAGGTCATCTTTATTAAGGCAAGTCTTCAGAACTACCTCGGCGGTCTCAGGGTCAGCGATCACTGAAAATTGTTAAATATGCGAAAACAACGTATAGCTAAAGTGAAACCCAATTCACCATGCATTTGGAAAAAACCTTATTTATAGACGCCGAGTATAAATGTAAATTCTTTAATTTGGACTACACATACACACAATCTATAATTATACTGTTATTAACAATGACATTCAAACTATGTTAGTACCTAAGCATTATTTTAATAAAAACTTTTTTAAAAAAAAGTAAACAACTGGCTTCCACAAAAAAACACAAAAAAGTGAAAAGTAACTTTAATGTCGGCAGTCGGTGTCTTTGCTTTTCAATATACGTTTTTTGCCAACGACTAGAATCAGTTGTATTACTTTATTTTTGACGTTCAACAGTGCCTTTTGGTGTCTGAGTATTTGAAATAAATTATTTGACTTTGACTTCCGAAATTAAAGTTATTTTTCACTTTCTAGTGTTTCATTTTGTAAAAAGTTTTTATTTTTCACTTTTTAGTTGTGGTACGTAGGTACCACAACTAAAAAATGTGATATTTTTCAATATATAAATTATATTCTACCATTGATTGCGGTAACCAGTCGTGAAAAATTTAGAACAAAAATTGGTAAACTTACTCGTGTATAAATAATTTCCATGCCACATGGATGATAAACCATTCACATTTCTTATCGCGTCGCGACCAAGAATTTGGAAGGCTTTCATTTGTGCTGCAATAATTTAAAAAATAGGTAAGTACAGGAAGTAAAGAAGTAACATGTTAAAGGTTATTTAAAAAAAAAAAATGATTCTTTACATGCGCACTTGACATTTTGTAAATTCCTAAAATAATGATTCTTTACATGCGCACTTGACATTTTGTAAATTCCTAAAATAATGATTCTTTACATGCGCACTTGACATCTACCCTCTTACTTATAAATTAATGTTGCTTAAAGTAAGTGGAGTTTAAATAGAGTAGAGACTATGGGTGTATTCACGTAGAAAGTTGGTGCGCCGCCGACAAGCGCTGGCTGTCAACCCTGGTCGGCGCAAGCAGTTTTCATATTTTTTGCCAACTCAGCGTGTACCAGCGCTAACCAGCGCTGACTAATTCAGATAGGAACCTGGGGTCGTATTATGAAGTATAAATGCCATTATGATTCCATATTAAAAAAGGGATGGTGCTAGCAGTCATGTATAGCTCCATCTCTCTCTTGCACTGGAATCATGATGGCATTAAAACGTCATAATAACTGTCGGAGAAACTTATCGGCAAAGGTTCGCGCAAAAAGTATGAAAACCGTCTGCGCCTATCATGCTGGGGCTACATTGTCGCGTACTTACTGTGACCATTGCCAATGAACAAATAACTATGGCCCAAAAAAGGAAGCGTCCATACTCCAGAATTTAATTGTTTCCCCAACTTGTAAATATCTCTTTTTGACCAACGTTGGTATAATAACAGAACCATGGCGACTGATAATAACAACTCTACCAACATGTTTGTATGTTGTCGGTTTAACGAATGTCGAGACTTTTGATACTTTTTTATACTGCAGAATTGACGAATGAATTTACTTTAGATATGCGATATTAGGCAAGTTACACAATCACGATTGAACACTGCTTGAATAGTGTCAAAGAGTACTTTTTTTTTAAATAGTGTTACACTGACGTCTATCGTCACTCGTGCACGACTGACTGTCACACTGACCAACACGAGTAATGTTCCTTGCTGACCAATAAACACACCATTTATACCAGCCCACATACTTTATCGTTTTATGGTATGAAATGGTGTGCCTAAGTAGTAGTATTTAGTAACACTAGGTACTATTAATAAAATATTAAGTGATAGGCAGTCGCTCCACGTAAAATACTGGTCATCCAGTTAGACTGGAAGCCGACCCCAACATAGTTGGGAAAAAGGCTAGGTTGGATATAGATTGAAAGGGTTTTTCCATTAGAAGAAGCCTGGAGTCTGGATTTGTGCCCGCTTGATGGCAAAATGTCCTACCCTCTGTTAGGTACATACCTGGTGAAATGTTGGTATTCCTATGGATCTCTATCCAAACCTTATTCATCTACAGGCGTGATTTTATGTTACTCCTACTTGCCCTATTAAAATCTAAACTTTACGCTTTAGAGGCCTGAAAGAACCTTATTATCTCACCAAAGTGATTTAGAAACTTTCTTTTTATTAGTTTTTGGCCTATTTTTTTTTTCCTTTTTTTTTTATGAACCATCAGAAATGAAGAGATCCGAAGGAGAACCAAGGTAACCGACATAACCCGAAGAATTGACAAACAGGGCATATTACTCGCAGAACAGATGGGCCGAAAGGTTCTGGAATGGCGACCACGTACCGGAAGACAAGACACAAAATGACTGATGAACTGCTGAAGACTGCAGGAATCCGGTGGATGCGAAAAGCATAGAACCGGTTGAAGTGCTTGGGGGAAGCTTATGTATGATGACTGACAAATGCGTGCACTGACTGGACAGGTCCACTCAAATCTGCATGGTTCTTTCCTCAAAAGACCATTTCAGACATAAATCTACATGGTCCTCAAATGATCTGACCAAGATTATTTCCAGATTTTTATATTTACATTGACATTTTATTTAAACATTGACATGATTATTTACTTTGGTAAAGTATTATATTATTTTAATTATTGTGAATGTGAAGACTATGTGGATCTTTGTTTTTCTTTTTATTATTTATTTTTCCTTAGTTTTGATTAATCATGGTCTAGCAGTTTGAGTAATTTATGCGGCCTAACCAAATATCCTTTCTTTGGTATTGTTCGTCAAATCGTTGAACTCCTTAAATTCGGAGTTGAGCTGCACGTTTACTGACAAATGCGTGCACTTACTGGACAGGTCCACTCAATCTGTGTGGATCTTTCCTCAAAAGACCATTTCAGACACCAATCTACATGGTCTTCACATAATCTGACCAAGATTATGTCTGGACTTTAAAAGAGACTGTGAACTCTGAGTTTGTTTCGGCCTTTCTTCTCAGAGAAGTCTGATAGGAAACGCCGACCTCATCTAGTTTTAAAAATGTGATTGACGTGTAAAAGTGTTTGTACAAACCTACTTACTGAAATAAAATCATTTATCACAGTCGACGCCTTTCGGCTGAAATGATGATGATGATGAACCACGTGTCTATAAATACTATAACATCGTATGATTTAAGACATACATTTCGGAATAGGTTGTTTGTTTTTGTATGGAGACCACGTACGTTTTTGTAATAAATATTAAGCGGAGCCATTAATCTTTAGTCCTTCACCAATATCTATCTTGATAAAATAACGATAGTAGCAAGTTGAATAATTACGTCTTATCAAACCCTTAACAGAATCCAACAAACACAGCAATGCCCAACGGATAACCTTCCAAAACCTAAAAATAGCCATAGGTAGCACCAATAAGTCACAGGTGTTAGTAACACGCATAGAACAAACATCTTTAAGTACATAGGTAACAATGCGTATGACAATAAACTGCGAAACCAACAAAACATTGAGCGAATCTTGACTAGTTCCAGTTAGTAACAAGCAGCAGTAATGCGCAAAAGAAATTAAATAATAAAAAAACAGAATAAGATCGCATTTAGGAAAACAACAACAAATAAAACAACAATAATAGTCAAAAAATATATATTATTACGCAGGTGCGTCGGACACGTACACGCACTAGGCATTTCTTGGAATCCGTGAGTAGTAATAAAAATTTACCTTGTGGTTCTCAAACTTTAGACTTACTTCAAATGAGATGTTTCTTTTTAAGATACTTAGCTAATATCACTACTTCACTTTTGAGAGGTCCTTTTCTGTTTTATCACTATGGTAGGAGAGGTTTCAGTTTCCTTGGTGTCCATCTTGGCATGCTTGATCCAGACGTATCGAAAATCCACCTCTGCGGCAGCTTTTTTAGTCTTGGATAGGCGAACCTCTGTATAGTCATTCACGTAAATAATATTATTATGGTTAACGGGTAGTTCTAAGTGTCCAGTAGTTATGGCGGAGGATTGAGATGCGTATCTGGCTGTTGCTATGAAGTCTTCCTTCACGTAACGATTATAGAAGCAAATTATACTGGTTTTCGTGTTTTCTTTTTCATGCGTTGATGCTCTCGCGACAAAATTAACCTGATTCTTTGAGATAGGATATTGTATCTTTGATTCAGTGGTAGATTGGTAGTATTTGATACAGGGTATCATTGTTTGTTGGAGTGACACCTTTAATTTCAATGTTGTTAATTCCAAACCAATGTTGCTTAGAGTTAGCTTCATGTTCAAGTTTATCGAGCCGAATTTATAATAATAGCTCTAATTGAGATTGAACTTTTTCCACTTGCGGAATACGATGTTTCAGGATTTTGTTAGACTTTTACATTAAGTTCTTTAAAAAACTCCTTGTTGGCCTCATTGACCGATGAATTTAGGTCGGCAAAATCCTGTCTCAATACCATAACCGCGTCCCAAAGACATTCTAGCGGCGCTAGTTTCGCAGAAAGTTCCCTGATCTCTTTTAATATAAGTGATTCTGACTCTACCATGCATCCCCATGTAAATTTTTATCCGCAGATAGATTAAAAATAATGCAGAATACCTATTACAAAAGTCCTAAATAGTCAGCTCCGCTATCGCTTTTGCAAGCTGGCTTAACTTTTCATAATAAAGCTCAAACAGCACAAGAAAGAAATCACAACTCAGAAATAATATTCGATCATAATTTAATGCATCAAAAAATAAAATATTCGCACTCTCAAGCTTACAAATTCCAATGATCTTGTTCTAACAGATAAGCAACTACAAGCTATGCTCTATGATTCCAGCTGTTCACACTCTTTCTACAAGCTGTAAGGTGAAATTTTCAACATCCTTCATCATGACGTCAAACTTGACCCTCAACGGCTTCAGGTCTTCAGTTGCAGTGGCTGGCAGGATCCTGTACTGGCGGAGGAGAGCTGACAGCGCGGTCTTCATTGACATCATCGCGTATTGATATCCTGGAATGATGCAACGTTATAAAATATTTTTAATAAAATACCATAATATTTTTTAGTGCAAGTTAAGTGTAGGGCAAGTCAGGGTGAAAGTTAACAGTAATTGGTGTGTTAAAAGTATCAACCGATGACCGACCATATGACACTACTTTTCGCCAACTGACTGGTAACCGGGGGGTTACCAAGCACTCTTAGGCTAATAAGGATAATTTGAATTAAATTAGCCCTTTTATTAATATTTATGTATTAATGTTATTGGAGGTCCGGGCGCTTATTTACTGGCTATGGGATCAAGTCGAATAACGCGGTCTCGTTTCAATATTGACGGCACGGTTGAACTAGTAGATGAGCGACTGACTGTTGCTGCGCGGGCGCGCACACGGATAGTCATTCTATTATAGGTAAGGTAAAATAAAATACAGAAATCTAACATAATTTGACGATTATATGAGATTTATGTATATTACGCATACTCAGCCATATAACACTTACCAGACGAACCCTACTTACTAACTTTGACACACAAATTAACAAAAACTAATAAGCACCAATTGTATATTGACGTTATAATTTTTTTTTTTACCAATGCAAGCCCTCGGCCCATGGCTGAACGGCATGAAGGCAGCGGGATGCGTGAGCGGCGTGTCGATGAACCGTTCAGGTCGGAACAGCTCCGCGTCGTCTCCCCAGTACCGAGGGTTGCGGTGTAACGCCCAGATATTGATCACTAACCCGCAATCTTTTACTAGGGTTATTCCTGAGGCTGGAAGGAAGTTTGTTTTAAAATTGGAAGAGTCAAGAGCAAGACATACAAAATCTGTATGCCTGTAAAGAGTTATGGAAGAGAACATTGCTGGATAATCAGCCTATAAACATGTTCCCACTGCCGGGACACAGGCCTCCTCTCTGTGAGAGAGAGTGGGCCGTAATCCATCTCGCGGGCTCAGTGCGGGTTGGTAGATCTCACATGTCTTCGAATTTTTGGTTCCAGGAGATGCCGGTTTCGACAGGACATTGCTGCGCCTAACCCAAATAAATCTGGATAAGAGGAAGGAAGCAGTAAAATTATTTTTCCATACTTACGCAAAGTAACTTCCTTATCAACTTTCCGGGCAATAATTGGCACTGGTGGGTACAACCGCAACGTTTCTCTTATAACCGCATCCAGATATTTAAGACGAGGGATATCTTCAGCAGCAACAGGTCTTTTGGAATCCTCGAATACTTCCTGCAATCTGTAAAAATAAAACATTACTTACCTATTACCTTGGCCTATTGTACCTATTATTTGTACACCGAGATTTCGCCATTTATGTAATAGAAGGGCGAGCCTATTGCCACCTGCCTATTAAGTTGGACACAAATCCAGACTTCGGATTGCAACTGAAAAAATCCTGATGGTAAACCGAACGTCACTTTGCCCGACCGGTATCGAACCCATACCGTCCAAAATAAATAATGTTAATCTTATTAATCACTTATATGACGCGCCAGCCAGAATTTCGTAGAGATATAAACTGTTCAAATACAGCTAATTAACTAACTCTTCATAAACCTTCTCCTGTACATCAGGATATCTGGACAGCAGCATGGAAGTGAAGGCAGTACCCACTGCAGAGGTATCGGTACCAGCTAGTACGAGAACCAGGGTTTCTTCTCGCAGTTCCATATCGGTGTACCCGCGGTCTCCTCCTGAAGTGTCTATGAGCAGTTCCAAGAAAGTCTTGAGGCCGTCGTGTTTCATGACTAGGAAAAAAGAAGAGTTAATTTAAAAAGAAAAACGTTTATTTAGATTTTTTATTTATCGAAGGTCATTTATTTATACAAGGGCATTTATCTGAATCGAAATCCACGTTGAAATATGTTTTTAACTACTTTTTATTCAATTCAACCATTGGTAAACTAAGAAAAATGAATTCAACCATTATTTGTATTAAATAATTTAGCTGTAAATAAAAAAAATATAGAAAGAAAGAAAGAATAACGTTTATTTGGACACAGTTCGTGAAACACAAAATACAAATAACAAAATATTTTTTTTTTGAAAACAATAGTGTGCGCCTCACGGCTGCGCCAAAAAGGTTCATTTCAGCATTAATGCCAGACAGGTACTGTCTGACGCTGGTTTTCTAATGAACCTTTAGTGACAAGTGACGGGAAGTACAAACAGTTTCAACATACCCAATAAATATTTTAACCATTAGGTACCTATTAATAAACAAGCTAGTAAAAAAAAGGAATAAAAACATAAATAATATAAGTAAATACAACAAGAACCGTCTCAGCAAACCCTGTTTAGCGATTAGTACAATCAATGCGTGCACGGTGCATTCACAATGCGCTACAGGCCGCCGAGCGCGGCGGACAACCCACCGACAGTTAGGTATTTAGTCAAGAAAGAAAATACTGTGAGCGAGAGTGAGAAATACTCATAAATATTATTTTAATTTAATGTTTTTCGGGGTAAGTGAAGTACCCACTTATAACCATAGATGAAGTAGGCACAAGCATAATAGAAAAAGAAAAAAGATTAGATTAAAGATACTTAGGCTTGAATTCCTCCGACGCTGATGTCGGTCGCGTACGCGTAGCAACGTAGTACGCGACACGCACGTCAGCGTCGCAGTATGGTACTACATAGAACAAAATGTATATAGGTACGTACGCGCGACTGACGTACGCGACCGACATCAGCGTAGGAGGAATTAAAGCCGTATTATTTTTTAAACTATTAAAATTAGAGCTGTTTATATTTATATTTTCCTTTAAAGCTCCTAGTTAAGTGCAAAGTATGAATAGTAATGTTTTTCTATAGGTCCTTACTTTTATCAGACTCCGCCATAGATATTTTCTGGTCTTTCAGAGATTGCTTCTTGGATTCTATGATCTGGAATGTAACAAATCATATGTAGGTAACTATAAAATTTTAATACCATGATGTACAGAATGCGGCGATGATGGGACTTTTTACACCCTGTGTATATACATTGATATCATAAATGGATGCTCTAACTGAATGGTTGGCGAGAGAATGAAAAATAAAAGACCAACATAATAAAGCTACCATCACTTCTACCTAGGAGAAGTGATGACAAAAAGCCAGATTAGTGGATGATCTACAAAAGTCCACAGGAAAGGTCGAGAAAAGAATCTTACAGACCAGGAAAAAACGGGACTAAAGAGCAGGCTGAATTCAGCATTAGGTTGCACATGGTTGTCAATAATGATCACATAGAAATTCTATAAGAATTTAATTTTTACCTTATCTACAAACTTCCAAATATAATCCCTGCACTGAACATGTTGTTTGTACGCCGGTGTCATCTTATACACAGACATGTTATATAACCAAGGCTTGCAGAGACGAGCGGAGTCCAGTTGAGTACATCTGTCGAAAGCCTGTAGAAATGGCTGCTCAGACTGTTTCTGAGAGTTGACTAAAACGCCTAGAGTTGACTCTGTAATGGTTAAAGGTTTGGTTCGTCTTTTAAAGACCTTCCTTACAAATTATATAACAAAGTCCTTCGCCGCGTCTGTGTGTCGTCCTGTTCGCGATAAACTCAAAAACTACTGCTAAGATTTTCATGCTGTTGTCACCGATGGATAGAGTGGTTCTCGAGGAACGTTTTAATATATAATATCCGACATACACGCGGACGGAGCCGCGGGCATCAGCTAGTAATGAATAAAGTATAATTGTAGAACAAAGCACGTATAAGTACACTTTTGTATGCTTTTTTCATAGCCAAAATCATTACAAAATAAAAGATTAAATAATCAAAATTAAATAATTAACACATGCACTTCAAATCACTAAAGGTAAACGAATTTAAAACATCGTTCTACCGAATTTAAGACGGTTGTTCGGAATTTAACTTCGACAAAAAAAATCAAAAGTTTTATTCTTACCACAAACAGAATCCATGGTATAAGTGGTAATGTACTGCCATATGGAGAAGGCTCCTCTCCCCGCAGCAGCCTGCAACTGTTCCACCATGATGGAGCTCTGGCGGGAGAAGATCTCTGCAAACTGGCCCAGGTTCTTCGGGCTGAAGGTCGGAGCCAGGACTTTGCGCCGTGGGCGCCAGATATTGACTATTGAAGAAACTCGATCATTTCACCGGACAGATACTTCGTGCAGATTCTATGGACCTCAAGAAGTCCCGGGTGGAAATTGCATAACACTCTGACACTGGCAATGCGATACAAAGTTCAACAACATTAATCATTGTAATGACGTTGCTGAGCAGACAAACTTTTCAAATCAAATTTAGCAATGGATTAGAAACCTTCAAAATCTTTCGGATTATGATCAAAGCCGAACTCATATCGAATAGTTAAATAAAATAATTAATTTGACATGCAAAAGTTTTATTTATAACTGTTAAAATATAAGAAGTAATGAAATATAAGTTATTATTGTAGTACCTGATGCAAAAATACTGCCATTGCCAGTCATCAGTTGCAAGCATTTCAGTGCATCATCTTTCTCCAGACAGCTTTTCAAAAGTAACTCGGCGAGTTTGGCATCGGCAGTTACTGTAAACAGGACAGCTTTATCTAATAAAGGCCTACGCAGACCAGGACGGCATGGCAAGGGATTTAAATTTTTACCAATGGACATTCAAACGTATCGATATAGAAATACGACATAAATTGCTATGCTTTAAAATGATGCCATGGCATCGAAAGGGATTTCATTGCGCGGCAACGACATGCCGCGGACGCCGGCGCTGGTTGGGATATACCGCGGGGCGCCCGCGCCGTGGCAAGGCGCAGGAATGCCGTGGTATCTAAGCGGCTAGTGTGCGCTGACTGACGGCAAAATCCTTTGCCATCCCGTCCCGGTCTGCGTTGGCCTTTATACAGCCAGTTTTGTGGTGCATACAAAAGCACATATTCTGCATGACGAAATCAAACCCGTGACACATAGCCTGGTGTTTGCTTTGAAAATGTTGAATGTTCTTTGTTCTCCTGCCTACTTACCAATATAAAGTCTATGTCCTTGCCAAATGGTCGTAAGTCCATCGTCGTTGGCTATTGCTTCGCGTCCCAGATTCTGGAACTGTGTCATGCGGTCTAAAAACACGTTAAGCTTGTATCATAATTTAAAACGTTCGAGATTTGATTTTGCTCCAATAACAGCAATTTATTAATTACTAGCTGTTGCATGCTACTTCGGATGCGATCCAGGACGAAAACCGCTATGTGTTTCTCCAGATCAAGGTCTACCCATATGCCAAATTTCATCCAAATCTGTTCGGCCGTTTTAGCGTGAAAGCGTAACAAACAAACTAACTTTCGCATTTATAATATTAAAATATATATAGTTAGGATTAAAGATTTAAAAGCGCGCCTTTTATCTAACACAAAAATGAAATATAAACCGGTCAAGTGCGAGTCGGATCACGCACAATTAAGGCTTCCGTAGTTGGGATGAATTTATCCCAAGAACAAACTTAACATTGTAGTTGAAAAACATGTTCTCCCATACATTCCAACTGCAAATTTATATTGATCGACCAAATTACATTTGCAGGATTCAAATGCTGGAGGATTCAGGCTTGCTGGGGGATTCAGGTCTAGGCTATCAGTTGCGGAGAGTTGGTCAGATCATGGAAACTCTTTGGCCCCAATAAATTGCGGCTGATGGAGCCACTGAAACATTCAGTAGCGCCATCAGGATGGAATTTCGTGTGGACAAAGTGCAGTCATGCATGTAAAGCGAGAGGAGATTATGTCCGAGGGAACTCAACTCTCGGACGCCATACACCTTAGATCCCTCTCCTCATCCGAAAGCTATAAGTATTTGGGTATGTATATAATATTTATTTATATATTATATTTAATATAATACATAATATAAAAAAATATGTACAAAAAAATATATTTTAAAATAAAATAATATTAAAAAGAGGTATTTATTTGTTTGTATATAGGGTAGGGGGTAATCTCCGGAACTACCAGTCGGACTTGAAAAAATATTTTTACATTGGATAGCCCAATTCTTAAGGTAAAATAATAAAGGTAGGTATACAGGGTGTTAGGGTAAACACCGTTATCCTTGCAACCAGTGGTTTGGTTTCATTTATAGAACGTAAAATCAATAGAAAATGACAACTTTTTTTATTTTTTTTTAAATCTACATTTTACCACAAGAGACGCAACTTCGTTGACCTATGCGCTAGGGCAACGAACTTGCGTCTCAACACGGGCGGGGGGTACGGGATGTGACCTGACCGGCCGCGAACGCGACCCCTCCCTCAGTCAGTCAGCTGTTTCGCTAGAGAGCACGGTGTCGGATAGAAACTTTTTAAAATCTTTTAATGAAAATGAAGTTTTTTTTTTGTTGTGTTCGGTCATTTATTTTTATATTTAAGTCAACTACCCATGGTTTGAATGACAAGACTGTTTACCCTTACAGCCTGTATAACATCACGAACCCTCTGGAGCCAAGCAAAGGAAAAGAAAGTCAGAATGAAACTGAAAACGAAGTAGGTAATATCGCGGGCGCGATGTGATTCGACGCGGTGGATCGGGGCCAAAATATCACGCGGACGAAATCGTGGGCAGAAGCTAGTTCGCTAAAGCCTAATCACCATTATGAAGTTTGCCAATTGAAAAACAACTTTGATTTTTAAGTATCGTTATTATATTCGCAAAAAAATATACAGGCTGTCAGGATAAACACTCTTGTCATTCAAACCATGGGTAGTTGACTTAAATATAAAAATAAATGACCGAACACAACAAAAAAAAAACTTCATTTTCATTAAAAGATTTTAAAAAGTTTCTATCCGACACCGTGCTCTCTAGCGAAACAGCTGACTGACTGAGGGAGTGTTGGAGTGTTGAGACGCAAGTTCGTTGCCCTAGCGCATAGGGCAACGAACTTGTGTCTCTTGTGGTAAAATGTAAATTAAAAAAAAAGAGTAAAAAAGTTTTAATTTTCCATTGATTTTACGTTCTATAAATGAAACCAAACCACTGGTTGAAAGGATAACGGTGTTTACCCTAACAGCCTGTATAATAGCGAGACTGAGAGGACGTCATAATTAAGAGCCTTGAACACGCTTTGGTACCGTTTAATTTTTTATGTTACATAATGAAGATTTTTTTCTACATGTCTACAACTAATAAAATATAAGTAAAAATCTTTTTAAAAACAAGCTTTTAATGAACTAAAAATGATTTTCCCATGGCCACCTTCCGGCTCCATCATCAGACCCTGAAAACTACCTAGTGTCAAAGCACTTGTTACAAACACGAAGGTGCTATCTTGTTTGATTGAGGAGTTCCTATGGCCAACTTTCGGCGCCATCCACCAAAATGTCTCGGTAGTTATCTATGTATGCCAAGTTTCAGCTCAATCTGATGCCAGGACGTGCTTAAAAAATCGATGACAATTGGAGTAACCGGAAACACATACGAATAGAGCAAGCTAATATAAAGCTTGTAAAAATTGACAAGAATCTTACCTTCATCACTTCCAAGGAAAATATAAGCATGCCCAACAAAAGGAAAGGTCCTATGTTTAGTAGCACTCAGTTTGTGGGAGAGATCTATCATCTGTCTCCTCTGCCATCGTAACACTAACACCCAGACGAGTATGAACAGTAACAGGATTTGTCCCAACATAATACTAAAATAAAATAAAAGTTTTGATTTCACAATGTTATAGATAACCAGCTTAACAATAACATAAACTGAACTTACTATACTAAAATAAATGTCAAGAAATTAACACTTTTCCCAAACAATTGAATGAAAACGGAGAAATTTTGATAAAATGAAACAAATGAACTGCAGTATTCAAATTAGAACCGTTGACGACGCATTGGCTACTGGATGTGACAAAATATTTTTGTGCGGTGTTGATGATGTATTTAAAGACACACATACCGTTTTTGTAATGTAGTACATTACATACTTATATTTTTAGGGTCTTCTATATAGAAAAGTGTGTGATCGAAAACCACTGATGCGCGACGCTATATGTATTTATAGAGAACACATCTATAGAGCCTTTTTCCCGTTTTTATCAACAATTTTTTTTTTGAAGGTGGGAAATCATCCAATGACTTCTCCCACTCTGGGCGGAGCGGAAGGGCGTGTCAGACTTTTACTGACTAAAATCCACTCGTGTTCCTTCAGTTGCCTGTTGCCAAGGTCCCGGTATCCCTGTCGGACTAACCCGCAACCCTGGCAGGGTAGGTGCACCCCTGGCTTACCGATCGGGGAATACAATGATGTTATGTCTACATAAAAATCTGCTTAGAAACTGTGAAGGAATCCATACTAATATTATAAATTCGAAAGTAACTCTGTCTGTCCGTCTGTGTGTATGTTAGCTTTTCACGCCTAAACCACTGAACGGATTTCTACAAAAAAAATTGGCAAGGAGATAGATGGCACCCTGGGGAAGGACATAGGCTATTTTTTATCGACATACCGCGCGTGTGAAGCCGCGGGCGGAAGCTAGTTCTAAATAATCACCTCATTTCTGAAAACTTTTATTCATGCGTCAGATCAAAATCTAAATTGCTTTTTACACAAACACTTCGAAAATATTTCAGATTCAAAAGACTAGATTCCAAATGCCTAAAAATCTTAAATTACACACTTTCTGGCTAATCAAACCCAGATCATAAAGATCCACAATCACGCTTTGCTATCACTTCACCAAAAGCCGCTCGTTCAAGTACCTACATTACAATATTCGAGTACCGACAAGGCTTGCCTGACGCAATATGGTTCAAAGTAAATAATGCTTCAATGAAGTGTACTAGATAATTTTAGCAATAAGTATATTTGACTCTTGGTTTATATCAACATTAGAACTTTTCCACGTAGTATGAAAAGCGAAATAAACATCCTGTGGAAACTAAACATAAGGACTGCGATCTCAAAATAGTTGAAGAATTGCACTTCTAATCGTCTAACCTGTATTATCCAAAGGAGTACCTACGACATGTCGTTGGTAGCAGCCGCCCCAGCACAGCCCACCTGCTAGGAAGATGGGATGGTGAGACTGAAGGTGTCGACACAATGCATCCCACACCTACCCAAATTCCAAGGCATTATGGTAATTCTGTCTGGCCTCTTCCCATCGTCGCGTGGCAAGCCATTGGGTTCTAAAACAGCTGGCAGGCGTGCGTGCTCATCGAATATTTCGGGATATCGCCAAATGGTTGGTCGAGTCTTCACGTGACCAGAGGGCTGGACAAATTTTAGTTCAAAGAATCAGTATTGCCATCCGTGGCAACGCTGCCAGCCTTTTGGGCACTTTTCCCACTGAAAGCGATGCGGACGAATTTTTTGATGCCCAATGAACTCTTCCTTTATACAAATAAAATCAGAAATGAACTGGAAGTAGTTGCATATGCAATACTACTTAGCTCACTAATGATTGAAGTACCAACATATTTTAAAATCTTACCAGTGCGTCAAAAATGAACACTAATAAATAGGCACCCAAGTGTTCTTGCTTAGCACACCAATGTGAAAGATGGTAAAATTTTAAAGCTTTAACCATTAGTGAGGTTGGTTTTTTAAAATTTAATTAATGCTCCTTTTATTTGATAGTATTAATAATATAAGATATACAATCTAATTCTAGTATTATAACCTAAATAAAATTAACTTGTAGCTTGTGAGCTTGGTAGTACCTATCACATAATTATGCAACTACTTCCTGCCCGTTCATTTCTACTTACCTGATCGTTATAGTATATAGTATAGAACATGACAGCTGTAGGTAAGATTTAGGACAGTTTTAAGACTTCTATCGATATAGTGAATAATAACTAATACTTTATATTTCTCTTTGTGTTTTCATCGTTGATGCACAAGTTGTGAGATCGTTTTGGCGCCTATTTTCTGTTCATTTCTGTAACCCTGGTACTTTTTAAAACAATAAATGATACAATTTAAAAACCTGTATTTTTACCATTATTGAGCTAAGCAGTAAGTCGCTTAAGCACCTAGTTCCAGTTAATTTCTGCTTTACTGGTAGTTTTAATAAAATAATAAACAATTAGGATAGTCGATTTTCAAAACGTCTATCGATATCATTTATTACGAATCCTTCATGCTCTTCTCTGTTTCATTGTTGGTGCGCTTTGAGGAATACCCCATTATTTGCTTCCCGTGATCCGTTAATTGCTCCACTGATTCCGTTAATTGCTTCACTTGGTTTATGTGATAACGACGCAGTAGTGTTGCTAGAGCTGTTTTCATTGACATCATGTCGTATTGATATCCTGTTTTTTATTATATTTTTAACATTATTATTCTTTAAAATTAACAGTCTTGGTCGGGGATATGTTTCACCTACAGATTTTTTGGTATCGTACAATCTTATCAGGAGCTGATCATTGGAAATTGCGCAATGGCTCATAGTAGGAAGAAATCGAGTAAGTATACATAGTACATAGTGTAACTAACAAGTAAAAAAATTACATCACTCGCGATTGTTCAAATATTTGAACGTATCGAGTATCTTAAAAGTTTATACTCTCATCTGTTTTGGCCTTACCAAATGTTGAGTGCTAAGCAAATAGGTTATAGATGTATGATGTCCTAACTAACCCAAGTTATGATGTACCTTTATGTCCAATTTCATCGAAATCCGTTCAGCCGTTTTAAGGTAACAGGCAGGTATACAGACAGAGTGACTTTCTTATTTTAAATACCTAATATACATTATTAATGGATGGATTAACATTACGACGTTTTGATATAGATTTATGTAATTATGATGAATTAATGTATTAAATAAGTACCTAGATATACCTTCCCTATTAATTCACGAGTTACACATGACGTTTTATGTATTATAATCTAAACGTAAACGCGTTAGGTAGTGTAAACAGCTTCTCATCAATAACCATTGTTAATCAATTAGGTACGTAATGTCGATTAGTTTATGATACATAATTTCATGGGATCTAGGTACCTAATAACTTTTGATCACGACTGCGTTATAATTGCAGTTGTAAAAGTTTTATTATTTAGTTTATTTATTTTTTCCATAAAGTATTAAATATTTCTTAAAAAATGTATAAAAACATTTATAAATATATAAAATATGTGATACGCCGATGTCGGGAGTAGGGTCCGAACTACCGGTGCAGCGGTGGTTAGGGCTCAAGAGACAGGAACCTCCTCCAGATACGAGCCCTATCGAGCCTAACGGAAGCATCGCATCGGTACTGATAGACCGAATTTTCATGGTGTCTATTTTAATAATATTTATTCATATAATTCGTTTTGCTTAAAGTTGTATTATATTCTAAGTACTTAATTAAGTATTTAAATTTTTACCTATTTATTATGTACAAATCTTTGAACCTGACTTGATTTCCGTACGTCTTTTTCGGTTGACCACTGAAAATCAGCGCTGTGCTGTGCTGTGGGTCCCCATAGCGCAGCATCATGCTGAGTGGAAGCCTTCTTGTCACAGTCATGACGTGCAGCTGCCGATTATTTATCTTTGTACTCGTGATCTCATATTTGTACTTAGATCTATTTTGTTTAATTTAATATTGCTGATTACTGTTATCTCTTTGTATACACGTGTTTCTATGACAAATAAAACTGTTTTTCTTTCTTTCTTCTTTCTTACCTCAAAATCCACAAGTTTATCTTTCAAAGCAAGTTGCTTGTGAATAATCCCGGCAAATTGGTTATGCCTTTGAAAGTACTCGCCGTTAGCCAGACGAGAACAAACAAAGATATTGTTATTTAAGAATGTCCGTAATTTTTCACGACTCGTGATGCGTGTGAACCATGCCGTTAAAAAAAAAACTAATCGTGAAAAAAGACGATTTGTTAAAAAACACGAATCGTCCTCGTATGATTGCCGTTACTCTTCTTTTAAACACTGCAACAGTTTGGCAGTCCCTAATGTCAGACGGAAGTGAATTCCACAACTGAACCGCGTGCACAGTGACGGAGTAGGAGCAGCCGGTCTATTCTGTTAACACCGTGAAAACGAACGTGAAGTGAGCTGCCAATCCCTAGCGTCAGGTGGAGTGACAGCTCACTTCACCTAAGTTTTCACGGTGAGATTTTTACAGAATACCGCTACTGAAACTATACTCAAGCAAAAACCGACCCAAAGTTTTTGCTTGAATATAGTTTTCATTGTATTAGTTGGTTTATTGGCGTGTGTCCACAAAATATCAATCAACCAGCCTATTAAAAAAAAAATAGAAGGTACTTCTTCCTTTCTCTTCATCTTCAACCTTTGCTTTGACTTAGCCATTTTTCCTACTTCATTCAAAAAGGCAGCCATTCATCCCATTCTCAAGGGCGGCGATGGGTGCCTAGTAAATAACTACCGCCCCATAGCGGTACTTAGTACCTTATCAAAAATATTCGAACGTTTAATAAATAAAAGACTCATTCACTATCTTGAGCATTATAATATATTGTCACCACAACAATTTGGCTTTCGTAAAAAGAAATCCACTAATGACGCAATACACAAATTGATTGATCACATAGTGAAGAATTTAGACAATAATAAAAAAGTATTGACCATTTTCTTAGACCTCACAAAAGCCTTTGACACTGTGCCCATTCCGACCCTCTTACTCAAGTTACAATGTATAGGTGTAAGGGGCTCAACACTTAATTTATTTAAAAGCTACCTAACAAACCGTTCACAATTTGTAACAATGGACAATTACCATAGTGATACAGTTGCTATAGAATACGGTGTGCCGCAGGGAAGTATTTTGGGGCCCACCTTGTTCCTTGTATTCATTAACGACCTCTGCAACCTAGATTTACCAAACGCCCAAATAGTTTCTTATGCAGATGACACTGCAATAACTTTCACCGCTAACTCATGGTTGGAACTACAGTCAATTGCACAAAAAGGATTTAACTCCACACTAAGTTGGCTTTATACACACTCCTTGACCCTGAATACCACAAAAACTAATTTTATTACTTTCTCAATAAATTCAATTTCCCAACCAAATCTCTCTATGTCCCTAAAAGCTCATTCATGTAGTTGTATGTTGCAGCAGGCTTGCCAGTGCCCATCACTTACTCCAGTAGATCAAATAAAATATCTTGGTATCCTCAGTGACCAGCACTTAAATTTTAAATCATATATTAATACCCTATCCGGCCGCGTAAGAAAACTCATTTACATTTTTAAAACACTGCGACATGTAGCACACGCTTCAGTTATCCGGAATGTATACTTCGCTCTTTGCCAATCACTAATCACCTACTGTATTTCCTGCTGGGGCGGAGCTGCAAAGACAGTGATGAAGCCTGTAGAGATCGCTCATAGAGCCATACTTAAAGTTGCCACCTTTCGCCCGATATTATTTCCAACGACCGAACTTTATAAATCCTGGAACGTTTTAAATGTTCGACAACAGTACATTTTACATATAGTTTTAATCCAACATTCCAGAACTCCATACAGACATATCTCTAAACGTCGGAAAGACTTAATCTGTACTATTCCACCCCACGTACCGCCTTCTTAAAACGATTCTCTCTATATCTTGCTCCAGATCTCTATAATAAAATTAATGCAAAATGCCCAATCTTTAAACTTCCATTCTACAATTGTAAAAAAACTGTACAGACACTCCTTCTGGACCTCAATTATGATGACACTGAATTATTCCTCACAAATTAATCATGTTAACACACCCAACTACTCACGCACACACTCACATATACACACATGCACACTTAACACAATGCACCTACACAGACACACATATACCCACACACTCTAGATAAAACGTCTTGTATCAATATTAATAATAATAAATAATTTATTTTATCAAAACCAAATATTTAGAATAAAAATAAACTAAACTTTAAACCGGAAATCCATAAAAACTCATCAAAGAGACCAAAAAAACCATCAACAAAATGTAATAGAATTCTTTTATAACTGCCGAATCGGAGGTGACATGACAGATGTCACCTCCGATAAAACAATAAACAGAAAAATAGGAAAATGAAGAAAGAATATTATCTATGTTGACGAGATCGGCCGCACGACGAGCACGCCCACCACCTCCGGACTCTTCGCTCAGCTCCGCCTCGCCGCCGCCGGTGCCCAGTGCAATTGTGAGCGCTGTGATGACACCGGCCGCGGTAGTTGCGTCGAGCTCGAGCGACGAGTATTTCTCCCCGCCCACGACGCCACCACCTGCTCGTCGACGGGGAGGACGCCGGCCGCCGGACGGTTTAGGACCTCGAGGCCCACCGGCCTCTGATAGGGTCCCAGCTCCCGGCGGAAGTGTGCAGCGCATGAGATGGACACGATCCATTAATGAGAACGTCATGCGCTCATACTATGGGGCTACAGAGGGAGGAAATCACCTGACCGCGTACCGTGTTCGGATGCTCTCTCTGTTTCAGGTGCTTGAGCCAGCTGTCAACGTGTCGGCACAACGACTGTCGGATCAGGTGCGGGTCATCCAGCGTAATCATATGTTGGATGATACTGTACTTGATCGCCTGCGAAATGAAATGCAGAGTAGCCATGTCATCGCTCCGCCGTCGCAGACTGTTATGGTACCACTACCGGTCACTACCAGTCAAGCCGACGACGCGATTGATGACAGGGCTACAAACGTAAGTACCCAGTGCAATGATGAATTGAGGAGTGCTTTGGAGGGTGCGATTCGGGAATATCGGCTCATGCCGCCCGAACTTAGGCCACGCTTACCTCGTTTGCCCATGCATAACAAAAATAGGGTGCTGGTGGCGGTTCTGGATTCGCAGTTGTCAAGCTATTTTGACGACTGCGAAGACCTCACCGATACTCACTCGATTCTGTACTGTGCGGCTGTAGCGGCATGTCGTGTAGCTCACGTCAAATTTGATAATGAATCAAGAGCTACACGACCGAAATCAGCCGTACCAGCTTGGCAGTGCAGAATTGAACGACGTATTGGTAGGGCCAGAGCGCTCATCGGCAAACTAATCTGCTTCAGGGAGGGCAATACTCGCCCTAGAGTGATGCGCTTTGTGAGACGGGCGTTCTCAGGCACTGATATCAGTCCTGAGGACTATATATCCCGTGTCGCAGAGCGCATAGACTTCCTGAAGCAGAAAGTGTATGCCTGGGCAAACCGTATTCGTAGGTATAAGCGGCGAGTAGACCGATACACTCAGAACCGCACCTTCCAGAGTGATGAAAGGTGGGTATATAGGGCTTGGGAGCAACCGGACCAAGGTGTGGCTGACACGCGCCTGCCGGATGATGATGCCATGTGCTCTTTCTGGCGAAGTATCTGGTCGGTGCCTGTCAGTCACACTGAAGGGGACTGGACTCGGGAAGTCGAGCGAGCCTGCGATCCTATACCAGAAATGGGGGCTATTACCATCTGCCCCCAAGATGTAGCTCGTGCAGTCCGCCCGTTACCTAACTGGAAGTCTCCAGGGCCGGACGGGCTGCACAACTTCTGGATAAAATGGTTCATAGGGTCGCACGCTCGCTTAGCGGCTCAGTACCAGACTGCATTGGACTCTGGTTTGCTACCCCAGTTCTTAACTACAGGAGTTACCCACCTGCTCCACAAATCCGGTAGCACCGCGGAACCCAAAAATTATAGGCCGATCACATGTTTACCGACGGTCTATAAAGTTCTTACATCCATTTTGAGAGTTAAAATTAACAAACATATCGACACGAACTCCATCATGTCTGCCTCTCAAAATGGATGTAGGAATGGGTCCCGCGGTACTAAGGAGCTACTCCTCATTGATATGGCCATTAGCCAACAGGTTCGTCGTTCCCGAAAGGATCTGTCGACATGTTGGATAGATTATAAGAAGGCCTATGACTCGGTGCCACATACATGGCTCATGAGGGTGCTGGAGTTGTATAAAGTAGATGCATCTCTGCGCACCTTCCTGATGGCGTGTATGGGGCAATGGAGGACAGTCCTTCGCTATCCAGGATGTCGAAATATCCAGAGGAATAGTGAGCCGATAAGGATCGAGCGAGGCATATTTCAGGGCGATAGTCTGAGTCCACTTTGGTTCTGCTTGGCCCTGAATCCTCTAAGCACACTGCTGGAGGACTCAGGTCTAGGCTATCGGCTGAGGAGAGGTGGACAGGTTATATCTCACCTCCTCTACATGGATGACCTAAAACTCTTTGCCCCCAACAATTTACAACTGATGGAGCTACTAAAAGTAACTGAAACTTTCAGTAGAGCCATCAGGATGGAATTTGGTGTGGACAAATGTGCGGTCATGCATGTAAAGCGAGGGGAGATTGTGGAAACCGTGGGCACCCAACTCTCGGATTCCATATACCTAAGAGCCCTCTCCGCATCCGAAACCTATAAGTATTTGGGTATGTCGGAAGCGTTAGGCATCAATGTTACTGACATGAAGCAATCGTTGAAGGAGCGCTTCTTTGGCCGCCTGAAGAAAGTATTTAATAGTCTTTTATCAGGCGGGAACAAGGTGCGCGCCTTCAACGGTTGGGTCATGCCGGTTTTGATGTACTCCTTCGGCATACTCAAATGGACTCAGACCGAACTTGACGCCCTGGATAGGAGAGTCCGTACGCTGCTGACTGCATACCGAATGCATCACCCACGGTCATCGGTAATGAGACTGTATATCCCGCGAAAGTGTGGAGGTCGAGGCTTTTTAAACGCTAAGACCCTCCACAATCGGGAGATATGCAGTCTCAGGGAATATTTCCTAGAAGCCGACGTGGGAATGCATCGAGATGTGGTCGCGGTGGACAAGGGCCTCACCCCGCTCTCCTTGGCGAAAGAGAACTGGCGCAAGCCTGTAGTGCTTGACACTAACGATCGCAAGGAGGTATGGCAGAGTAAGGAGCTTCACGGACGCTTTTTCCGGGCCCTGCATGGACCCGATGTAGATTTACTAGCGTCCGTAGCCTGGCTGCGTTTCGGTGACCTCTTTGGGGAAACCGAAGGTTTTGTCTGTGCAATTATGGACGAAGTTATCATGACGAACAATTACCGGAGATTTATTGTGAAGGACGGCACGGTTGACATCTGTCGGGCATGCCACCGACCGGGAGAATCAATCCGTCACATTATCTCCGGATGTTCTCATCTAGCTAACGGAGAGTACTTGCATAGACACAACCTTGTAGCCAGGATTATCCATCAGCAACTTGCTCTGAAATACAGCCTAGTGGAATCGGAAGTGCCGTACTACAGGTACGTGCCCGACCCAGTTCTCGAAAATGGAAATATCACATTGTACTGGGATCGATCCATCATCACTGACAGGACTATTGTTGCCAATAAGCCTGATATAGTGGTGGTGGATCGAACAGAGCGGCGCGCAATGATCATTGACATAACAGTCCCGCATGATGGGAACCTCGTGAAGGCCGAGAAAGATAAACAAATCAAGTATCTTGACTTGGCTCACGAGGTTGTCGACATGTGGGATGTGGACTCTGCGATCATTGTGCCGATAGTCGTATCAGCCAATGGCTTAATTGCCAAGAGCCTCGACCAACACCTAAGGAGGCTCTCGTTGGGCAGCTGGATTAAGGGCTTGATTCAGAAAGCTGTACTCCTGGACACGGCTCGCATCGTTAGGAGGTTCCTCTCTCTGGAGCCCTGACCGCCGGTAGCTTGGACCCTGTTCCCGATACCGGTGGGCTACTATTTTTTATATTTTTAAATGTTTTATATAATTTTTTTATTCTAATATTTAAAAATATAATTTATAAGTATGGAAAATGAAATAAAAGAATATAGTATAATTTTAAATACATTCATATTGTTTATGATTTTAATTTTGATTTTAATCTTGGTTTTTAATTTTAATTTTGTTTATAATTTTGGTTTGATTTTATTTTGTTTTGATTCTATTTTGATTTTATATCAATTTTGATTTAATTTGATATTGATTCTGAATATGAATGGGTTTATGATTTTTTATTTTTTTGTTTTTATTTTAGTTGAACTTATTGTCTTTTATCACGTTTATGTATTGTTGCTGTAAATTGTTGACATACTTATCTGTTATAGATAACTATTGCACACTTACAGTACCTACACTTATGTCCAGATTTGATGCTGTTTCAAACTTTAAATTTCAAACACATAATATTTATGTAATAATCCGCCAGGGGTCTGTCTCACCTTAACACAGGCTAAATTCTAGTCTATCTAGGAGAACTTCACCCGTCTTTATTGTAAAGTTGTAGGTACCTAAAAATTACATATAAGCATCATTTGTAAACTTTGCAATCCCATTTTTTATTTAAATAAACTTTGAAACTTTGAATTGAATTTCTTTTTCAAGTGGTTAGTAACTTACGTGTCAGAGTTTTATGCCGCCAATGAGCCTCTGACTTGACATGCCGTCAAGAAATATCTCTCAGGCATGTTGGTTTCCTCTCGATGTTTTCCTTCACCGTTTTTAAAGCAAGTGATAAATATACGAAAATAACAAGTTACGGGAAAATATGCATCACATTCACGCAAAACGGCCATCACTCAGCATAATGATGATGTTTCATACACAAATAAACATTATGCATTTTTTATAATTTGTTTTACACCGTGACATTTTAATCGTCTTACAAAGGTGGTCCACTCAATGTATCCGACATAAAATACCTCCAGACACGATTTTTTTTTTTTTACCATTAATTAATATAATAGGTACAAAGAAAATAAATATTGCATTAGAATTCTGAAACATCCTGTTATTAATGTTTACGTATCAAACGGTAGAACATACCTACGCAGCGCACGGGTCGAGTAGATCATTCCAATACCGAAAGCCAATCAAGCATAGTCCACGTGGACTGTCATCCAATGAGGAGCTCTAATGCTATCCTTTGAGTAGAGCCGCGCGTGACACGCCCCGCCCCTTTCACTCGAAAAATAAGTGAAGGTCAATCTCGCTCGCAGCGTCTCAGTTGCGGCCGAATACCGGAAGTGGAAGTGCGCGCGCGCTACCGGATATCAAACGTTGTTCGCGATCGTTACAGTGCAAGAAGTGAATAGTTCCTCATAATCATTGTGAAGTAGGTATTCACAATGATTATGAGGAACTATCGATACTCGAATATCGAGTACCTACAAATGGTGCGCCTGTACGCAGTGAGTGGTGACAATTTACGGGAAGCAAGGAGATTGTACGCTGCGCCAAATAATCTGAAAATGTTACGCAACCGAGGTGTGATCAACCCGCAAGTGCCAGGACTGCAATTTCAGTAACTACATATCTTTTGTTTGTTATTTGCTAGGTTAGTAGACATGAGTCAAATTTCTATCTTCAATAGGGTCGAACGAAGACAAATAGATCAGTTATTGAAATCGGCCGTATGTTTGTAACTTTCTTTTTTATTAATCTGCACTTACTATGTACCTATACCCCATTTGAAATAAGATTAGATACTGAAACAAACCTTTATACAGTCCGTTCAACCGATTTTGACTTCTATTCCGTAGGCATAAGGATGGCATTAAAAGAAAAAAAGGTTACACACATTTTTGCAATAGGGGGAATGAACTCTGTTAAAGATGCCGCCGCTTCAGTCCGTGCCGCCTTTGGAACGCAATGCTCGGACCGCGCTCATAACAGGGTGTTTCAAACTACGTCATGCGTCTTACTATTGTTTTTTTTTTTTTTTTTTTAATTACTCAAATGTTCATAAATACCTATCTTTTTTTAATGAATGTGTAGTAGTCATTGGATACATGAAGTGGGCTGCGGATGTAAGACGATTAAAATGCCACGGTGTATAAAAAATACATAATTACAATTTCAAATGTGAGTTTTTGAAGATCAATATAGAGATAATATAATTATATACTAAAGGATGTAATGTTTCCATACGTCGTGTTTTACATTACCTATGATGCAAATCTACCTAATAAAATCTTATTATTCACTGACAGTGGTGAATTACGGCCCACTCCCTCTCGCTGAGAGGAGGCCTGTTTCCCAGCAGTGGGAACATTATAGACTGATTATGATTCACTGACAGAGAACGTGCAGCCGCTGGGTCTAGAAGCATGTAGCTTACTGATAATAAACGAGAGCACTGAGCATTAAGGTACGTTTTTTGAAAATTCATCCCCTAAAGCGGTCAGGGGATGAAAGTTTGTATGGAATTTGCAATTTTTACCAATGGGAAATGCCATCCGGCTTGTAAATTAATAGAAAACTATGTATTTTACAAATCATTTTATTTACATAATTGTAGTAAGGTATGCTGTGCTAAAGGAATTTCTGGACAGGCATGAATACTAAAAACTTATGCTTTGCAAATAAATTGAGGTTGCAATCAACACTATCGTTCAACTGCAGCTTATTATGTTAAACACCCTGATTTTTGATCGTAAAAGGTTCAATACTTGACATACATATTATTCCGAGTGCGGCCATTACTACTTTAGCAAAGTCACAACTCTTGAGTCACATTATTGCTTACATCTTTAGCTCATGATACTATTATAGTATTATATCACAATGCTTATTCGCACTTTTTCCTACTATCCAACTGCACTGTGAAGCTATCAGCATCCTTCATCATGACATCAAACGTGACTCTGATAGGCTTCTCTTCTGCTCTGCACCCATTACTTCTGCTCATATCAGAAGACACTCGGTATCGTCTGATAAGCGTCGCTAGTGCTGTCTTCATAGACATCATTGCGTATTGATAGCCTGAAAAAGAACAATACATAACTTTAAAATATTGCTCCTTGTATGAGAAGAGAATGAGATGGATAGATACAGATAATTATTTATTAACTAGCTGTTGCCCACGACTTCCTCTGCGATCTAGGATGAAAAGTAGCCTATGTCCTTCTCCAGATCATGGTATATCCATGTGCCAAATTTCATCCAAATCCGTTCATCCATTTTAGCGTGAAAGCGAACTCACTTTCGCATTAAATAAAATTAGTTACAATTCTGCAAATATGAAACGGCATCATTGATTTAGATCATGAATCGCTACAGAGACCGGCCTACTTGCGCCACAAATTAATAAATGCATTTAACGCTAAACGTATTTAAAACTTCCTTCTGTCTTTGTCATCTTCAAACGGTTGGCTGAAATAAGATGATGTTTTAAATTCGTTTAGTGATTTGTGGCGCGAGTTAGCCTGACTGCGCACCTAATGGATGCCTTGTGGTTGGTATCAAACATAGCGATCGCTCAAGGGCGATACACACGTGTAGTTTACCTAGTCTTTCTTGGTACCACGTGGTGAAACTGACCATCATCTCTCACAGAGAAGAAACCTGAGTCCCGGCAGTTCAAGTACCTATTACAGCCTGATTATGATGATGCAGAAAATTGTTGAATGAACACTAACCTAAACAATTCCTCGGTCCATAGCTAAATGCCATGAAGGCAGCGGGATGCGTGAGCGGCGTGTCGATGAACCGCTCCGGTCGGAACAACTCCGCGTCGGCGCCCCAGTAGCGGGGGTTGCGGTGCGTGCCCCAGATGTGCACCAGGACGCCGCAACCTTCCACCAACGTTATACCTGATGCTGGAATAATAGTAGGAATATAAATGACATTACAAATCAATACATTTGACATTGCCTAACCCGGTCCCACCTTCTAAACACCCTTTCAATCATTGTCATCGATCTCGCCTAGGTACTCCTCGATTTGGTTTTTAATTTTTCATGCAATGTTCCCCAAAAACTCCGAAATCTCAGGTACCCACTCAGAACGAAAAAATAGAAAAGTACATTATATCTGGCAATCACAGGACATGCAAAAAATGTAATTAAATACTTACGAAGTTCTACATCCTTCTCGATTTTTCTGACAATGACGGGCACAGGTGGGTACAGCCGCAGCGTCTCTCGGATGACTGCGTCCAAGTACTTGAGACGTGGCAAGTCCTCGAATTTTACTGGTCTGTCTGAGTCTCCGAACACTTCGTATAACCTGATAAAAAGTAAAACAAAAGAAGCATATATTAAAAAAGAAGAATAATAAAGAGGGATTGGCCTACCAATTTATTTTTGATGTATCATCTTTCTATATCAATATCTATAATTATCTATGTTTACATAATATTGGGAAATATCGAACTTAACGTCGGCACTGACTAAAGTGTCTTCAATATCTCACGCTTCAGAGCGAAGACTACATGCCGATGACGTGTGCCCGTTGGCTGACTGATGGAAACACTCCAAAATTATGTGAGCCTACTTAAATTCTTTGAACGGCAGAACGACTTGCATGAAGCTGTGCACTTACGTTTCGCTGACTTAGCCCAAATTGAAGAATTGCCACAGTGAAGTTTTTGCGCGGCTACTTCAGGTGCAGTATCCATAATTTCGGTTTTATTTATTTCTCAAAAGAGCATACATAGTTCACTTAAATATGAGAAACTTAACAAAATATTCTATTTAAAAAGTACAATTTTCGTTCGATCTATCAAGTACATACATTGTTGTCCGCCGAATACAACTTTAATCTATTCTTAAAAATATTTACTGATGAAGAATCTCTTGTTTCTTTCGGTAACTTATGTAATGATCTAAACATTTTAGTTCTTGAGTCCAATACTAGATGGCGTTACTAGACTCGACATAGGAGATAATTATCGCATAATAGACGATTGACAAGTGACGGTGGGAGGAAAATTATTGAGACCGGAGAAATGTCAATCGGTGAAAGACTAAAGTGAAACTAACGGTTGCTCCGTAATAGGGAATATGCATGTGATTCAAATAAGGGTCAAATATTTTTTTTTATAAACTATATTACTTCAGTATTATGCCTCCATCAATATTTTTGAATAAAATTTGTTTTTGAGCGAGAAATTAATTTTTTAAACGTCTCAAAAAACTGTGGGTAATTCAAATACTTGAAAAGCTAAGAGCGGATGTGACGTAACAATCGGGGATAACAATCAAAATGTCAATGTCAAGTCAATCAACAAGTGTCAAGTCAATGTCAAACCCTCCTACAAAAAGGAGTGTTTGACGTTGACTTGACAGTTGCTTGTTTGTTTTCACGGTCTGTGACGTCACCACACCAAGCGCGCCAAATCGGTTGGATATTTTTAAACTTTTTTTTAAGTACTTTAAATTGCTTTTTTGCCGTCAAATTTTTTTAACTATTATTTGACAATGTAAACTATCGAATAAAAATATTTAAAAAATACATGCATATTCCCTATTAAATTCTGGAAATTACTTGGAAACTCATTGTCATTGTTTGAAATTGATACAAAATAATAATTATAAGTCCAAGATTGTGAAATTTTGTGTGTGAATAGCGGCAGTAACGGGGTGAGTGAAGAGAAGTACTGGACGAAGTATTGAACGACATATTCGCCACGATGAATAACAAGAAACCGTCTGGTCTCGGGGCATAGCATCGGGTTTAAGGTTATCGTGTCGCGAGTTCGATCCCACCGTGAGGACTATTTTTTTGTTTGTGCATTGTTCATTTTTGTTCAATGAATACTTGTTAGTTATCTTTATTTAACTTTGTTTTCCAGTGTCATTGATAAGTTTTAGTATTTAAGTTGCAATCTGGAAATAGATTGAGTTAATATCAAAAGTTGTGTAAGCTATCCATGTTTTCTTTCACATTCAATTAGTTGGAACCCCGGTCATTACACTTATTATAAAGCTGTGCTCCCTCAAACTGAATAGTACTTCTCCCGTACAAAGTCCTAACTTAAAGCAATTCAATACTATCCCTATTTCTGGTGTAGTAGTGGTGAGTTTTGTGTTTGAAGGTGATTTGTGAGTGTGTTTAATTTGACTGTTAAAACTTTTCGCTACTTTGAACGCGATCAAACTCCGATTTTCTTCTACTTACATAAACTCACGCTTTCTTGGCATGAGGGTAGGCAGAAACAACAGAACGCCACCTGCTAGGATCCTTATTATACAGTATGTTAACTAACAAAGGGCGTTCCCGTTAACCCGCAATAGTATAGCGTCCATAAATGGTGAAAAGAATATCAACAGTTTTTTTAATATTCACAAAACTATCAAATTGATACGTAAAAGAAACACTCTGTACACGCCCACTTGTATTTCATCGTAGAAAGACAAACATGACACGTGTGCGTAGTCGAGTAAAGAAACACTGTACACAGTGTTTCTTTACTCGACTGTCCCAGAAGGAGGGTAATGTTTTTCGAGAGTATGTATGTTTGTATGTAGGTCTGGTATGTATGTATGTATGTCTATTTCCTTGTAGCCTAAACGGCTTGACGGATTTTAACATATGAGGTGTCGTTAGGTTCGTCTTAATTGTGGGAGTGACATAGGACATATTTTTTTTTAAATTTCATCTGCAAACAATAAAAGGGAGGGTAAGGTTTTTTAAAAAATAAATTACAATATTGGTATCAAATAAAATCTAGTAATGAGTTAATTCCAAATATATAAATTAATACAACTAAAAAGCTTGAAATAAAACAAATTATTTAAAAAACAAAAAACCCCGCCTGCAAAAACGCATAACTTAAAAGAGAAAAACAGGCGGGTTTTTTGCTATTATTTACGTATCAATTAAATATTTTTGTGAATATTTTACTATAAAAAAATTAAAAAAACTTTTAGTTTTTAGGTTTTTTTTTTGTAAATACTTTTGGTTGGTCACCTTTCATTCATCCTCTAAACATGACCAAACCATCTAAGCATATATTTTTATCACAACACATCTTCTTTGAGACCGCATCGTTGCCCTATCAATCATTCCTACGAGTATAACGCTAATGCATAGAAATATCGATCTTGTCTACATCTCCACAGAAGATTCCCCCGTGCAAAGAATGGGCGGGTCGCTAATTGTTTATATGTCCAAGTTCAGTCAACTTCATCATTCAGCTGAAAGATCTCCACTGCCAGCAGTGGAGAGGCCTTTGTCCAGACAAAGGCCTCCTCTTTTGGCCTCGTCGATCATCCACTCTATGCGCAATGTGCCCGCCCAATACTTTTTAAGTTCGACAATTCTTCAAACTATAGGTATAATCATTTCTGATTCGATCACGCAAGGGAACTCCGAGTTCAGTAGTAACTACCTACCTAGAATTTAACTTTGATGAAGTGATGATGATGAGACTCACTCCTTATACACCAACTCCTGCACATCGGGATGCCGCGCCAGCATAGATATAGTGAAGGAGACCCCCACAGCCGAAGTATCGGTGCCAGCGATCACGAGAACCAGGGTTTCTTCCTGTAACTCCAGGTCAGAGTACCCCCGGTCTCCACCAGTTCCTTCTATTAACAGCTCCAGGAATGTCTTCATGTCTTCGGTGGAATCTGGAATAAAATAAATCACGTCTTTTCACGGGGATCCTGCCGTTTTGTCGAAAAGATTTTGCCAAAATTTCACTACCTAAACAAATTTTAGCAACCTTTGTTATACCAATGCTATGTTTGGAATGATTTTAGTACGCACATTTTCATTTAGTCAAATCTTTACTTGGCAGAATGTTATCAAGAATAATGTCATTTAGGCATTTGTTCTTTTATCAATTGATTTATTGCAGCAAACAATCGTTAGACAATAAACGTTTGGTCAAATGATTTGTCATTCACTATGTAATTTTATTAAAATAAAACCGTTTCTAATGTACCCTATTAAGGAATATTATTTGGTCACAAATATATAGCCGGTTACTTGGTAGCATTTTCAATATCAGATTAAAATAGTGTCATAAAATAATAAAAATGGTAAAGCCGGCCAGCAAGCCAAGCTGCGGTGGTGAGCGTTAAAACCACCTGCTTCTCAGCTCGCGGGCCGCCCCACCCCTACGCGCCTCCGCGGGCTTAAATTACACTCTAAGGTGCCTCTCTCGCCCTAACCCCGCAGCGCCGGAGCCGTGACAGAAACAATGCTTGCATCATGTTGCAAGCCAGCTTGCATGTTACATGCCTGCTTGCACGCTGCATGCCTGCTTGCATTCTGCATGTTTGAAGCATGCATCCTTGTTTACATACTTAATACTGGATTAGAAAAAATAAAAAATAGAGATGAAATAGTATGCACAAAATTTCTGCGAGCAACTTGGAAATAGTGCTCGCTGGCTGCGACCGCGGCACCGTTCGCTTCGCTCGCTCGGCTCGCGCGCGATGGGTCACATCACAATTGTAACCTAACCTATTTCAGTAATTTTTCAAGTAATCATTTGGATTAATCAAATGAAATTATGCGGAAAATTGTTTGGGAAGTGATAATTTGGCAATTTATTTTCGATGAAACAAGGTAGGGTCTCCCTTTCCACGTACTCGGCAGAGTCCATAATATAATTGTATGCGCCATCGTGAAGATTATGCTTGAATCGGAAAGGACATGGATAAAATCTGGCTTAGCACAGACAAAGAGATAATTATTATTTAAAAAATAACTGATAATATTTGAAATCGCGATCGAAATATTTCAATACTGATCGATTCCCAATGTGGCTTCCAAGGCAGTACCAAGTTTATTTTCTGTTATTTATCTCAAACTTGTATCATTTTTAGATTCGTTATCTTTTCATAATAGAGCCTGCAAAATTTTATAACAATAGAATCAGTATTTTTAACAGAAATCGTCAAAACAATATGGCAAAGAAAGTACCACACACACAACGATAATATTGTATTATCGTAAATCCTATTGTATACATCCGTTCATCGAATATAGATAAGTATGTGGTCTATTTATTCAAGAATCCAAACTACTTTACGTTATCGAGCTGCGATAAGGATAACTAAAGATAATTAGTGTTTTTCCCGGCGTCACACCGGTGAGACGGGCCGCGGCGGGGGGTGCGCGGGCCCCGCGGTGTGTACTATAAAGGTCTCTGCACACAGCGGGCGTGGCGTGACCGGGCGCCGACGACGCGGCGCTGGCGCGACGGGAGCGTCAGTGTGACCATTTGTGGCAGATTTCTGCCATTTTGGCTGATTTCGCTCCAAAAAATTGTCTGTGGCAGATCATGCTGACGATTTACAAAAGTGGCAGATTTCGGCAGATTTAAAAGATTTCAAGAAAATTACTAAAACACTTGTTAGAATCAGGTGGAAGTAGCACCACCAGCACAATTTTGAGTGTAGACAAATTTTGGGGAGCGATTGGAAAAATCCTGGACGTGAATGGGGCTAGAAAATATCCAAACATTACAAATTTCGCGAAAGCGTTATTATGTTTGCCGATGTCCAACGTTTCGTGAGAAAGAATCTTCTCTCAGGTGAAGCTAAATAAAACAAAAATAAGGAATAGGTTCCTAAATCAACATTAATTACAACAAAAGAGGGGATTAAGGAACACGGAGACTGTGTATCCTTTAACCAACTAAAAATATGATCAAAAAGATGTCATCAAAATCGATGTACAACGAAAATGACGAAAATTTGGAGGCAAATACGGATACGTATAGTAAGTAGTGTATACATAAAATAATGCTTAAGAAAATTGTTAAATATTTTTGTGGGTTAAAGACATTACATACTATCTACTTCTAAGTAATCTGCCGTTGAAATTGATATACTTACAGTAATAAAAATTCTTATTAATTAAGTGATTTAAGATTTTATGAACCGTTCAATATACACAGTATATTCCTACTATGTAATACACACTATGTGCACTATTTTACTAAAATATAATAGCGATCAGGCTCCTACTCAAACAATAGCTTTTAGTGTTTTTTTAGGTTATAATAGTATTTCTCAGTATTCCCGATACATGAAGTATAAATGAGTACCTACCACTGTAATCTAGAGATCATAAGGAACAAATCAACAGGCATTTCATTCATAGACGCACAAGTTCTGGTGGGCCTAATCACAGAACAAAAAAAAAAAAACTATCGATATTAATATACCTACTGAACAATAAAAGCATGATTAACATAATGTATTATTACCGACCTATTGTATTAATCTCAGTCTCGTTAAAACGGAAAATTATGAAGTAAAAACTTACGTTTATAAAACTGTAACCCGACTACGGAAAAATATAAGCAATCTAAAAAGTACGAAACGAGAAAATATTTCAGACAGAAATCAAGACATAGGTACAAAAACGGTCAACGTAAAGTGGTCGCATGCCTTTATACCATGTGGTTGTAAGGAACACCTACAACATTGTAATGGCATGCGACAACGGCATAACTGATTTGTGAGACATATTCTGAATCAACAAATAACCAATCAATCTGCCTAGCCTTTTCCCAACTATGTTGGGGTTGTTATTACGTTGTTAAACCTTAACTAAATTGTCTCTTTGTCGATCTTAAAAATTAACACTTTCCTTTATTTTACCGTGTGTTATTACTTCCCATAATTTGATGGTTATTAGCGACACTGTCAGATTTAGGAAAAGCTCACAATTTCTTCATCAGATTTGAGTCATAACTTCATAAGGTGTCAGGCCGCTCACGATCATACGAAAATCAAAGGCTTTGAAGATCACTTTATTTTGGTCCATTTTGGAAATCTGAAAGGGGCTCCAATCTGAAACTTTTCAAATATATTTTCGGTGTTTTCCCTGCATATCCTTGCTCAAAACCCCTCAGTACCCTACTACCTACTTGTTTAACCGATCAGTTCAAATTCTTCTTCTTCTTCTGCATAGCCTTTTCCCAACTATGTTGGGGTCGGCTTCCAGTCTAACCGGATGCAGCTGAATACCAGTATTTTACATGGAGCGACTACCTATCTGACCTCCACAACCCAGTAACTGGGTAATACCCTTTGGTTAGACTGGTTGTCAGACTTTCGTGCTTCTGACAGTTCAAATTACAGTTACCTATTACTATTTACAATAATATATTTGAAGGCTTCCTGAGAAAGTCATGATTATCCAAGTGGATGGTATGTATTTCGTAGGTATAGCTGCTCACCTTTCTTCACTTCATTGTGACTTTCCCTTATGGTTTTCCGTTTTGATTCGATCACCTGAAATATAACAATAACTTTTGCTTTTAATTTGAATGTGTTATAACAAGCTGATGGTTTATCTAATGTTTATTACGTGATTACTTCTATTGGTTACAAATGTGTTGAACTTATTGTTAAACATTACATCCGTCCTGAAAGTACCCGTTATCCGCTTCACTGTTAATTGGCCTTTTAAAGGCCTATAACAATTAAAATTCTATTGTGTCTCGTTAGTAAAAGTTGGAGGTTTAAACCATTACAAAGAACCCTTTTTTTTTTTTGACGTTGGGAAATCATATTCTCCCGCTCCCGCAAGCATCCAATGACGTTTACTGACTAAAACCCACCCGTGTTCCGTCAGTTCCCTGTTGCCATGGTCCCGGTATCCCTTTCGGACTAACCCGCAACCCTGGCAGGAATCGGTTCTAGCGGACCCCGCCAAATTACAAAGAACCCTGAGTTTGGGTTCTCACACCACTCGGAGACAAAGCTTTACTCAGCTGATACCTAAGCATTCTGTGACATCACTCCATCCACTGCCACTGAGGGAGTCTCTCACATAATTTACCTTTCCAAGAAAACCGATTATCATGGATTCTCCCTCAATTTAAAATCCCAATAAAAGACTGGTTATTAACAATTACCTACCTACCTGATCTATAAAACTACAGATGAACTGCTTGCACCTCTCAAAGCTGGCGTGGTAGGGTAGCAGCTTATACACGGCATCTGCATGCAGCCAAGGCTGCACCATTCGAGCTGCCACCAGCTTGCAGCACTTGTCAAACGCCTTCAGAAATGGCTCGTCTAGAGTCTTTTGAGCATTCACATTAACGCCTAAGATCGTTTCTGGTAAGCAATCAACCATCATTATTATTTCAGTATTTACTGACCTCGTGTTGTAGAGTAGGTAGGTTTGTACACAGTAAGTTGAGTTTTGAAGAGATGAAAACCAAAAGTATGGTGAAACAAGGAAGCTAGAAAAGGCTGGAGATTGATTTAAAATAAAAATCGGTTGATTAACAAGCTGTGCTAACTTCTGACTTAGCAAGGACGTTTAGAGTCGATATCATCGCAATAAATGATACAAAGACGCAATAGCTGCTTAGCCTATTATATATTGGCAACAATAATGGGGAAAAAAGCGACGGGTTGCGAAGAGATCAGCTCTATGGAACTTACCACATACAGAATCCAGTGTGTAACTGGATAGATACTTCCACACGGAGAAAGGTCCTCTGCCCTCGACTGACTGCAACTGTTCTGACATCACGATGCTCTGTCGTGAGAATATCTTCACGAAGTGGTTCAGGTTCTTAGGGGTGAAGGTCGGGGCCAGGACCTTGCGGCGAGGGCGCCAGATGGACACTGAGGAGGTTAAGAGGAAAGTTGATTGCGTTACATCCGAAAATAACTTTCAAAAGTAATAAAAATATTTTCTAATATTTTTATAGCCCCTTTGCCCAAAAACCCCTATTTTACTCGATGTTACAACACTTTCATGTTAAACAGCGGGTTGATTTAGATTTAGTAACACACTCATAATAAAGTATACAACATAATAGTTAAATTATTGTACAAACGTCGATAAATTTCATCTATCGGACCAGAACAAATCGAAATCACCATGGGACTTACCTTTATGTAGACAGAGAGCTGACCACAAAACCTTACTCTTGAAATATTAGCATTACAACTTGGAAAACTTGCGCTCAGTTTAGTAAAATCTTATTTAAATACCTGAATTTCAATTATGTTTAATTACTCACATCCTCAGAAAACCAGTATTTAACTAAAACCTATTAATAATCAATTAAAAACACATCTATTCGGCATAAATGGGCTCTGGAGCTCCTCACTGTCTAACAATCGAGAGAAGCGTCAAATACTCCCTTTGAAGATATCTTTCCATTGGCAAATATCTTAACGCTATTGGGGGATGCGGCAGGCTTAACATTCTGTCCGGCTGACCAACTTATAAAATCATTGTTCCTAAAATGGCTTCTAGGGGGTCAATTTATTTAAATGCTCGTTTTTAGGCTTGAAAGATGATGTTTGCAAGGCACTGACTTAATAAAAGTTAATTAATTTACGAAATACCAGAATTTGAATAACATTTAATTATTCACATTTAGAGCTCAGTAGCTCCTTACGTACTTACGATCAAGAGTCTTGACAATTCAAAAGTTAATTGAAATAAATGCTTTGAGTTTTGAGTTTTTGTGAGTCCAGACAAAAACGTTGCTCTACATAAAATTCGAGAGGGGGTTACGTACGTTTTTGGGGACTGACTGTACTTTTAGGAATAAACTAGTACTTTGCCCGCGACTTCGTCCGGGTGGATTTCGTACTTTCCTCTAAAAACTCCAACAATCCTTCCACCCCCTTTGAAACCCCTTTGAAAGATAGTTTTCGAAAATTAATATATTTACGATCTTTACCTCTTAAACTTTATTACCTACCCTTTTACTATGTTTGTTTGCATAGTTTCACTGATCGATAAGTTACAACAAGGAACATATACTGGAGTGGGGCTACCAGATGCTTGAGTTACAAGCATCTGGTAGACCTACTCCGGATGTTTTAACTATCCTAAGTCAGCCTCTCCACCAGAGAAGTGCTTAGCGATAGAGCTGTAGGTATCTAATAGGATCGTTTGATTAATTTTCATAAGATAGTTTGATTTCATTCTGCCTCTCTTAGTCTTGGTACATTTTAAGCTGGTCCCAGCCGCAGTCACATCATGTTGTTATTTATGTTGCTAAATCTAGTCAAGCCCTACTAGGTTATGCCAATTGTTATTTAAATCGAAATTCGTTACTGAACAAATTATATATAAAAACGCCTGACAGAAAATGATAAGTAATCGTTTTTTGAAGTGTAACGAATGAGCTGTTTACCTGGAAGAGTATTTTTTTGTTCTGAAATATACAAAAACCTGATATTTAAATTAAAATAGAGGAATTCTTTTAGAATCTAGGTCTACTGTGCTTTTATATGCACCATATGTAGCTTTTGGACATAATCGTTTTGGTTTGGGTATGCATGTATAGGAACTTGGTCAGCCCAATCCGTTCAGTGGTTTAAGCGGTGCATGTATGAATTAATGAATATTTATTTGTTAACATAGGTACATACATTTGGTTTTATAAAAAATCAGTTGACTCTCTGTGCGCGTTGATAGATCAATCAATCAGTCAGTCAATCTTGCCTTTTATATAAATAAAGAAGATAGAAGATAACACTTCGATTTACCTACCTGGTGCAAATAAGGTTCCATTGCCGATGAGGTTTTTCGCAAATCTCGTAATATCGTCTTTCTCTAGTGAAGACTTCAGGATAACTTCAAAGTCCACTGGGTCTACCACAACTGAAAAAAAAGAACCGCCTATTAACTATTATTGTATTTTATTTATTTATTCTAAAATACATAGCATATTTTTAACCGACTTTCAAAAAGGAGGAGGTTCTATTGTTTGTCTGTATGTACCTTCGATATTTCCGTCAATTCTGCCCTCCGAACTAAGACAGCCGTAACTTGCATTTTTATGAAAAATGAGTAATAAAACCTACTGTAACGGAGATAGTACCTATTAGCCATAAGCGGCGTAACTGCCTCCTTTTTTGTACGATCCTTAATATAAAAACCGTATGAGCTCTTACGGCCCTTTAGTTTAACGTGTTTATTTAGAAAAAAGAAAGAAAATACGTTTATTTGCGGCAAACTTGACGCTAAGAAAGGACAAATATACGAAAGTAACAAGTTGGGGGAAAATATGCGTCACATTTAAGTTTTATAGTGCATCGAAAATGAGTATCCTAAAAATAAACGCGGTAAGTTACTACACGGTGGTATTATGCGAAACGAATACTAGACTTAACAGCAGTAACTGCTATGATTTTAAAAGAGCCATTGAATAAATTGCTTAATAACTTTAGAAAAGTTACCTACATAATAGGTACAGTCACGGACTTTAATTGATGAGCCACCTGGCACTGTTCATATTTTAGCCGTGTAATGCAAATCGGGTTTATTTGGTTCCCGACTCGCAAAGTCTAGAAGATATCTACGATATGTCTTCGTATTAGAAGAAGAAAATTATATTTCATATCTTTACCGGTTGGCTAACTTGCGAGCCAGAACTACAAACTTGACAGGAGAGTGACTACCCAAAGTCAACCAATTGCAGGTCTAGCAATCATTGCTAGGTTACTGTTGCGATAGTAACGTTAGCGTACGGAGAAATATTATTAGTCATTTCAACAAGTTCGAAAGTAACGTCTCTGACATCGATATTTCAACTGTAACATAACTGTCTTCAGTTATGTTTTCATAATTATCGAGTTAATGTGGCTCATCAATTAAAGCCCGTGACTGTACATGGTGTGCATTTAAAAAATATTAATTATATTTTAATTTACTTTAAAATTAATATCACCTCATACAAGGTGATTTTATAAATATTGATTTATTTACAACTAGCACTTTGCCCGTGACTTCATCCGCGTGGATTTCATACTTTCCTCCAAAACCACCCTCTTTGAAAGATAGTTAAATTAATATTTTTTTATTTTTAACATTTATTTACGATCTTTAACCCCTTAGAGTTTATTACCTGATTTTTACGAAACCCCGAAACACGTAAGGTCTTGTTTTTGTTTGGTCTAGAAACTAGGTGCACAAAATGAAGATAAATAATAGGATTACCTAGTCTGTTACTACGAGTATGGGGTACGTGGCCCGGTTACTCTCTCTCTCTAGGATTAGAAACACTATTAACTTGCCAAATTCCGATATGCTGGGACGGACCGACTTCCGCACCTACTTACCAATCGTATTTTTAGTACCTAATGGTACTAGTCTTTTGGCTCTTATTTTTCACTTACCAGTATAATATTTTTCTCCTACCCACGTGTTAGTGAGCCCACCATTTTTGATCGCTTCTCGAGCCAAGATCTGGAATGCCTGCATACGATCTGCGACAAAATAAAAAATAATATAACACGCTGTTTTTTGTAGAATAATATTTCGATTCAAGTTTTATTGTAACTAACTCCGGAGTTAAATTATCAGTTAGATTTTTTTTTTTAAAAGGATTCTGATAAAAATATTTTCGCTAGTGGAACTACTACAATGCAACCAGCTGCGGTATCGTCAATTCATATCCAAAAAGAAAAGAGCCAAGAAAGCACGTGATATTATTTGACCAATTGCCAAGTTCCAAAAAAAAAAAACAAAGATACAGAAAAACCTATAAAATCAATCCTTCAGATGAAGATACCTTATTGCAGATATATATTATTGCAGATGATGAACTGCATGAGTTCTTATTTTAACCGTAAATAAAATATAAGTCAAAATCTTTTTAAAAACAAGCTTCTTAATGAACTAATATCTTCAATTATAGTGTAAGAAGGACAAAGAGTTTTACTTATATTTTATTTTGAACTTCTTAGCATTAAGATTTGTTTAAGTATCTGTTCCATCACCAGATCCAACAAGCCCAACAACACTATTTTTAGTTCCACAGTTTAATAATCAAATCCAGTTTTTAGAACGTATTTTTAAGTTTATTATTCTCATACTATTCATTTCCTCTAGAGTTATCGAGTTATGTTTTGTACACACTGTTCCTGTGACAAATACATTTATTTGTTGTTTTTTTTTTTGTATTTCCGTCTTCCGGCTCCATCAATAGTCCCTGAACACCAGCTACTTAGTGTCAAAGCACTTGTCAATACATAACCAATGAGTCCAAAAACGATGGTGCTATCTTGTTTGATTTAACTTTTCCCTTGGCCACCTTCCGGCTCCATCATCAGGCCCTGAACACCACCTAGTGTCAAAGAAATTGTTAATACATGACCAATGAGTCCAAACACGATGGTGCTGTCATGTTTAGTTGAGGAGTTCCCAAGGCCACCTTCCGGCTCCATCATCAGACCCTGAACACCACCTAGTGTCAAAGCACTTGTTAATATAATGACCAATGAGTCCAAACACGATGGTGCTGTCATGTTTGGTTGAGGAGTTCCCAAGGCCACCTTCCGGCTCCATCATCAGACCCTGAACACCACCTAGTGTCAAAGCACTTGTTAATATAATGACCAATGAGTCCAAACACGATGGTGCTGTCTTGTTTGATTGAGGTTTTCCCATGGCCACCTTCCGGCTCCTTCATCAGGCCCTGAACACCAACTAGTGTCAAAGCACTTATTAATACATGACCAATGAGTCCAAACACGATTATGCTGTCTTGTTTGATTGAGAAGTTCTTATGCCTAACTTCCGGCTCCATCGTCAGACCAGATCCATGGCATCATTTTTTCAAAATGTCTCGATATTTGTATAAGTATGCTAAGTTTCAACTCAATCGGATGCCAGGAAGTGCTTGAAAAATTTATGACAAAAGGAGTAACCGGAAACACACCAAGCTAATATAAAGCTTGCAGCAGGCCCTAAGACATTTTTTCTGGAGAATGAATGTGGACTGCAAGTTTATCGAGTTTCCCCAGTATAAAATACTATAAGTTAACAGCGGTTAAACAGTACCAAAATATGCATTTCTATTTGTCGTTTCACTTGCACTGTATATTTTTTTAGATTTAGTACAGGAAAACCGTCAATGGTCTTAAAATAACGCGGTTAATCTCTCAATATTGTGCGTACAAACTTACATTTGCAGCTGGAATGTATGGGAGAACATGTTTTTCAACTGCAATGGTAGATAACATATTATATAATGTTTTTTATATAAAAATCCTACTTACTCTCACCACTCCCCACAAACAAATATGCGTGTCCCAAAAAGGGGTAAGCTTTTATATCACATTTTATTTTACTAGCAACTGCTACGATCCGGCGGTTCCGATAACGTCTGACGACTAGCCACAGAACCACGACACACAAAAATAGTAGCCACAACATGGCTCCGTTAGCCCGCGGAGTCAACTGTGACGTATGACCGGCAGTTCACTTATAAAGTAAGCAGTTAACAGTAATTAAGGAACTAGTTCTGGTAAAATACAGTGTGATTCTTTATAATGTGCACATATCGAAATGCTATGCTTATTTTTATCGACGGCAAAATTATTAAAAAAATTATGGATTATTTAAACAAAAAGTGTTCGCTACTGTGACCTCAGTGTAAACAAAACGGTGTGGAAAAAAACCTCATAAAACGAATTGTGGAAAAAAACTGCTTTCAATTGAAAATAAACATACATGTGCTTTTAGCTAAAATCGTTTTTTTTTTTCATAATTTTTTACAATAATCTTAAAATTATTCCATAGGACGCTCCCATTACCTTTTAATATTTTAGCTAATATATATATTATAATTTTTAATACGATCACCACTTATGGCACCGTAAAATGTGTCTACTTTGCCCCGTGAAGGTAAATATGCTCCAAATAATAAACATTATTTTGATCAAATCTCTAAATATACAAGGAAATTGAAATATTTTTGAACGCATCCGTTAAATGCTTTATAAGATTGGCAGCACTAATGTGCACTTCCGGTTACCGCCATTTCTTTTCTATGCTACCAGACATTGTTTTTTGTAGTCGGTGGTTTGTTAAAAAAATGTTACTCTGCAAAATCTACGTCCATCGACGAATCTGCTTGGATATTTGAGGTAAGAAGGGTTTAATGTAGTTTTGGGTATGTAATTGGCTAACGATAACAGGGAATATTGTTATTTGTTATGTAGATTTATTCGGGATTTTACTCTTTACTTTACCTCTTTTACTTTCACGTCTCTACTTTGCGCCAAGTTTGGGGATATTTTGCAAAGTTACAAATTATGTTTTTGAATTCTTAATAATTTAACTGCTCCTCAACTCATAGTGAATTCAAATACTTAATTTTTTTTATTGGAAATATTCTACGCAAATTTGTTAAGACAGTACCTACAAGAAATTATAAAAACTATTCAGAAGAGACTCTTCGAGATTGTCTAGCAGCAGTAGAATTGTAGAAAACAAAGAATTTACTCAAGGAAAGGCCAGTGAAATATAATTATGGGATTCCAAGAAGGACTCTCATAAATCAACTGAGACTTTTACGACGCAACAAAACATCAAGGCCAGCAGGAGCACCTACTACCTTCACAGTTGAAGAAGAAAAAGTATTCGTATCATGCGTACAAAAATTAAGCGAGCATGGTTTCCCTCTTACAAGTTTCGATTTGCGCATAGTCATATAAAATCATAGTCATATCTTATCTGGAGAGAACCTACAAACCTTACCTTCAAATAAAAAGTTTCTTAATTACCTATACATCTAGAGTTTTATTTTGTTCAAACTAGATTATTTATTTTGTTCATTAAGACGAGAAACACAAAACTTGCTTCCTTATTATTATTTTTGGAGCATATTAATAACTGAAGCTGTTAACGTTTTTGGAGCAAAAAACAGGGCAAAGTAGCCTCATTTTACGGTACCATAATGACCTTGATTTTTATCCGAATTTTTTTTTAACTAAAATTTCTTAAATTGGAAAAGAGCAAACAATCCTGTTTCTCTCAAGTAATTTCAAATCTTTGAGGCCTCTTCTAGGCATATAAACGAGTTTCGTCAACGAGTTGAAAAACGATAATGGGTATGATGTTGTGAAGGTTAAGGCTGACTCATACCTATTTATTCGGCGAATAACATCCAAATACCGCACTATTGCCAGGTAAGGATTGGGACGCTACAAAGTAAAGGCTCTTACATACTGGCGCGATTCGCCGCGCGACGCGACGCCGGCGCCGCCGCATTGTTCGCCGTGAAGTTTTCTCAGAAATTGTTTTGTTCAAATTCGCGTCGCGCGACGTATCGCGCCAGTATGTAAGAGCCTTAGAGGTACAATCCGTAATCGGTCCGTAGCCGTAACCGCAGGCGGCAACTGCACGACTGGTTTTATGTATTTATATGAAACCGCCGTGTCGCTAGCTACGAAAGGTATTTCATAGAAATTCATGGAAACCAGTCGTGTCTCGGCGACATGTCGCCTGCAGTTGCCGCCTGCGCTCGGAATGGAGCCCTAAAATAAAAGAGTTAATTTTAAAGCATCGCTCTTTTGTTTGTTTCGTATTTGACTTTTCGTAGTCAAACTCCACTAGAGTTGGCAACCTGCAAAGCAAATTGCCTCTTTATTTATTAAGAACAGTAGAAAGGGAATTGGATTTGCTACCGGTATCTAAAATATTCGTTAATACTTCAAGCACACGAATGTACAGAGGCGGACACACCTTAGGCATTTTTTACCAGTCAATCTTTGGGGGAAAATATTAACGTCTCGGGTTGACGTCCCATCGGACTATGAGAGTGAGTGCACCTGTGTCTGTACCGATGGCTGGTCTCCGCTGAGATTGGTCGCCATGGCCAAAGTTCAGTCTGAAGGACTATTATTACTATTCCCAAATAAAGGTAGGTCTCTAAAACGAAAAGACGTACATCCTACCACTGTCACACTTTTTACCCAAAAAATATCCTCCACACAGGGCTTGCACGGGTTAATGACCGCCGTTACTACTACTCATCTCTAGATACAGCACAAAGTAGCTACACGAATCACCAACTAGATACAGTACAAAGTACCTACACGAATCACCAAACAACATCCATCCACCCATAATCTTGTAATCCATACTAATATTATAAATTCGAAAGTAACTCTGTCTGTCTGTCTGTATGTTACCTTTTCACGCCTAAACCACTGAACGGATTTCGATAAAATTTGGCAAGGAGATAGATTGTATCCCGGGGAAGGACATAGGCCTATATCTATACTTTTTATCGAGATACCACGCGGGCGAAGCCGTGGGCGGACGCTAGTTAATAATAAAATAATCAACAAGCTTACGGACCTATGAAAAAATCTTAACAATTTTTTCTTCAAACCATCAAGCAATGGAATTTTATAATCGTTTTTTAAAATATAAGAAAAAACCGGCCTTATGCGTGTCGGGTCGGACCACGCACAATGAAGGGTTCCGTAGTTGGGATGAATTTATCCCAACAAAAAACTTAACATTGTAGTTGAATGCAAATTTAAGTTGGTCGACTATTATTCGTAAATTGTAGAGCCTACTTAGCTGTGATAGTTTTTCTTTTAATTTCACCGTGACTTTTTATACAAAACCAACCATTTAGCTGGCAGGGGGGGACACACTTGACTCTAACAAAAATTAGCACTTTAAAGCGTAATATTTCGCAAACGGATCCCTGAATCCAAAAATGGTTTTCACAAAATACAATATTTTTGAACGAGCTTTCTAACGACACCCCGCCCCACACCATGGGATAGACGAGAAAAAATAAAACGTTTTATTAAGAGTCTCTGAGCTAAGCCGCGGACAGACAGACAGACCGACAGGCAGACAGACGGACATGGCGAAACTAAAAGGTTCCTTATTGGCCTGTGTCAATTCTGCCAGTTCTCAGTAAGGCTTTTGAAAAGTTGATGCTCAATCAAATGTTACGTCACTTTAATAAAAATTCAATTTTTCATGAACAACAGTACTGTTTCTTCAAAGGGTTTCGTACCGTTGACGCCGGTGTCACCCTAATAAAGAACATTTTTAACCCCTGGGAAGAAGCACAAGATGCCATTGGAATCTTTTGCGACCTCTCGAAGGCGTTCGATTGCGTCGGCCATGAGACACTTCTGCTGAAACTAGAGCACTTTGACATAGTATTGAAAGGATAAAAACTTGGAACTTTGAATTTATTAATCAAAAAGTTTTCCTGGGAATCACGCTAGACGAGAAATTGCAATGGGGACCTCATATAAAATGTCTTGCGGGGCGGCTAAGCTCGGCCGCATATGTCTAGCACCCTGTATAATCTACATACATAATCAGCCTATAATGTTCCCACTGCTGGGACACAGGCCTCCTCTCTATGAGAGGGAGTGAGCCGTAATCCACCACGCGGGCCCAGTGCGGGTTGGTAGATGTCACATGTCTTCGAATTTTTGGTTCTAAGACATGCCGGTTTCCTCACGATGTTTTCCTTCACCGTTTTGAGAGCAGTGTTGATGAAATTATTTACACAAAGTAAAGCACCTGTCGGGGTTCGAACCTACGACCTACAACTCGTAAGTCGCGGCCGTTACCACTGGGCCACCACTGCTCTTTCATTACTTTGTATAATTTATGTCGCCGCGAATCTCTCAGGGAACTATTAAAAAATACGGTATCTTGTCAATTCATTTATGAAAATATTATTTATGTAAGAAAAAATCTAAATCTTTTTAATAAAATAAGTGATAGACATAATTTTAATACTAGAAATAAAGATAAAATAGATCAACCATTTACCAGATTAACTAAAGTATTTTACAATAATAATATTATGTGCATAATTTTTTGGGTCAGTGACAACTGGGCCCGTGTCAACTCAACCCGATTTGTTGCCTTGACTTCGAGTCCCGCCACGTCGAGTAGCTTTGACGTCGATTCCCGCCACGTCGAGTCGCCGCCACGTCTACTTCGAAAACTCCCGCTTTTATTCCCGCCACGTCGAATCGTTGAAAAAGTCTCTTTTATTACCGCGACGTCTACTTAACCATTTTTATTTGTACAGTTGTAAAGAAAATACTTAGTTAGTTGCTTGGAATAACTAGATATATACATATCAATTACTGGATGTCGCTGTGTTAACACCGGTCAAATTGGATATATAGTATACCAGAGATGGTATAATCAGCCAGGTATCGAATTGCCTCGAATTGAATTCAGGTGCCTATTTCACGTCGCGAGATAGAGATCTGACGTGAAATAGGCATGACGCGTGAAAGGGATAGCGTAAAGCCAAGGGTTATATTAATTCGACCGGGTTTACTTTATACAGGGTGTTAGGGTAAACACCGTTATCCTTGCAACCAGTGGTTTGGTTTCATTTATAAAACGTAAAATCAATGGAAAGGAGAATGACCAGAAATGTAGGGCACCCTGTACCAAGCGAAAAGTCCGCCTGTCACAACCAAACCTAGTGTATTTAGAGGAGAATTAAATGCTCTTCTTATATTGTTAACTTTTTTTTACATGGATTCCCGCAATTCGTATTTATTAACCATTTATCTACTTCATATTTTGAGGTTAAGTTCGAGAAAGTGACAGGCTCGAAATGGTGAAGTTGATGACAAATGAAGCGGTACCTAATATCGGTTGCTTTTTATTCTTGATTTGGCGCTTGTTTCCTGATGGATGATTATACAATACATCACTGATAGTCAATAATAATTCTTGGTGTCAGGTTTTATATATAATGATAATGGATATCAATAATCATGTAGGTAGGTACTCATAGTATGTGCAGCTGGTAGTCTGAATAAGTAATCAATTTAGTACTGTGTTTACTGATTCCTAATATCTTGAAATCTTAACATAACAGCAGGCCTGTTTTCCCAGAAGAGTTAGGCAGAGTTGTATTTACTATATAGTACACCCACTTCTCGAACTCACATGTTAGTAAATAATAATAAGGTGATAATGTTGTTAGTACCTAATAAGGCACTTATATCAAAAATGAAAAACGCAGTTAAGATATATTCATATTTACATAACGTATACGACCGCTACCAGGACAGAGAAAAGAAATATACAAATAAAACAATAGGTAGAACAATTGGGTGGCACTCGGGAACGCGTTGCAACTGTTGCAACACGTAGCATGGACTGTCCACATCACTCCACATTGTGACCAAGTGTTAGTTCAGGTATCAGTTCGGAATCTCAGGGAGTTTTTCTTGTATCAATGAGAAACATTTGTAACATTATGAATAGGAACTACCAGGATTGATCTGAAAGCATAAAAACTGTTTTTTAATCCTTAAATTGAATAAATAGTCCCGGAAGTAGGTAGGTACTTTAGAAGCTAACTATAATATACATGCTTCTACTAGGTGAGGTAATACTTACAGGCGTCGCGTCGGTACAATCTATGATGTTAAAACACGATCATATCCACGGATATATTTTCTATGTAATATATTATTATTCTAAATTGTTCTAACAATACTAGTGAACGGTTTAGGATACGTCGGCGACGCTGACTTTCTGGCCGATGTCTTACTCTAGTTGAGGGCATCTCTAAGGATTATCACACAAAGACTACGTTATGAAAACGCACCTGAGCCCCCGTTTTTGTTAATAAGTATTACAAATTATTATTCAAATAGTTCAGATGAAACCAATATTGCAATACGTCACAGTACAAATGACATTTTACTTTTTTGAATAGGTCCTCTTTTAATTAAATGCATGTATTTGCAATGTATCCCAAAAAAAAAAAAATTAATTATTACGATGTAACGCGTTACTTAAAGATGTTTTTTGACACACATAAAAATATATTGTATCCTGATATTTTTTTTTTTTTTTTTTTTAATGTCTATTATAAATTTAGGGACTTTTGGTCACAATACGACCATGCCAGCCCCATCATAACCTAATTAAATAAATGTTTTACACTATTCGGCTTTCAAAACCTTATATACTATTTTATAAAGTAAGATAGCTGCATTCGAGACAGGCTCTGATAATATGCTTTGAACAAAACCAACATCTATCAAATTAATTTTGAAGGTATTCATCAGCGCCTCTCTAGCAGCTCGGGTCCTGACGCACTCCACCAACAAGTGATGGACGTCCTCCATCGTATGACATTGTGTGCAATTGGGGCTGTCACTTTTCCCCATTAAGTGTCGAAACTTGTTGAGTGGAACGTGTCCAGACCGTAGTCTATGCGCTATTATTATAAACTTTCTATTAAGCTTAGTATCAGCAAACCAAGGAATACGAGGAGGTTCTATCCTGATATAAAATGGCAAATTGCTACAATTATCTTCTTCATTTTTTAATGTTCGTTGACAGGTAGGTACCTATATTTTTAACATAGTAGCAACATTCGGAAATGAAGTGCAATGTCAATGACATAAGCGGAATACGTACCACAAAAGTAAAAAAAGACTTTTATTTTTGGTGTCCGAAAGCCGGGAATCGTTTTCATAACAAAATCGTATATCTGATTTAAAAAATAGGAGTAATTTTATGAACTACATTTGGTTGTGACACTCTAGCTCCTTCGTTGGTACGACAATATGGCATTCTCCATTACAACTTTTTTTTTGTTTTTTTTAAATCTACATTTTACCACAAGAGACGCAAGTTCGTTGTCCTATGCGCTAGCTAGGGCAACGAACTTGCGTCTCAACACGGGCGGGGGGTACGGGATGTGACCTGACCGGCCGCGAGCGCGACCCCTCCCTCAGTCAGTCAGCTGTTTCGCTAGAGAGCACGGTGTCGGATAGAAACTTTTTAAAATCTTTTAATGAAAATGACGTTTTTTTTTGTTTTGTTCGGTCATTTACTTTTACATTTAAGCCAACTACCCATGGTTTGAATGACAAGACTGTTTACCCTTACAGCCTGTAGTTGTCTTTGTTTTTCTCAAAGCGTTAATTTTTGTCTGTCTCACGTTTTGTTTGCAAAAAATCCATTATTGTGAAAGTTTCAACTAAACAAAAGGCAAGGTAACTCATTTGATAATTTTATAACAAAATATTATTTTAGAAAAATAGTAGCTTGTTTTGCACTTGAAACCATATTCACAATCTTAAAATGCAATCAATGTATTGGTATTCTGCTTAACATAATCACATGTTTTTAGTCTATTTATTGTTTCGGCCTGTGTACTTGAAATCGCACAACACACAATACTTTCTTTTATATATTATATTTAAACACCTTTACCCCTCAAAAGTATACTTTTAGTTAGACTGTTTTAATATTACAAACTTTATTTTAGACTATTAAATTTTATATTCTGACATCAAATCAAATCAAATCGTTTATTGCAATCCGTAATGTACAAATTAGGTGGTAAATAAAAAATAATAGAAACTATTATGAACTTACAAGCCTTGTATTACCAAATGTCCTTATTTAGTTCACAAGTACTTATATTTTGACACTTTTATTAGTGATTTTGTTTATCCAAAAAATATTTGTAAGTTACAACTAGTAGTAAATCATAACAAATCCGGGGAGTGTTCAGCGACTCTCTATTCCGTCTTAAAAGTTTACAAGTGTCGTGCTTAGTACCGCAATAAATGTTAAAATACGATAAAAAATCGTTAAAGTGCAAAATACTTGTAAACACCATTTATCTACCTACCTATCTTTAATAGATAGTTATAAGGTAGGTAGGTAAGACAGGGTTGGTAGGGTAGGTAGATAACAATTTTTCTTTCTTCTTTCACCTACCCTAGGTGAAAGAAGAAAGAAAAATTGTTTATTCTGCACAAACTAAAGAGACTAAGCTGTGCCGTAGATAAGTACTTAGTGCTACCCGTGCGAAGCCGGGGCGGGCAGCTAGTAATAAATAAAAATATTATGATTTGAACAATTTGTTTCATTGACTGTACTTTTCGTCACATTTAACGTCACGGCAACAAATAACAAGTAGACGTGGCGGCGACTCGACGTGGCGGGAATCGACGTCAAGGCTACTCGACGTGGCGGGACTCGACGTGAAGGGAACAAAACTCAACCCGAATAATAATACCAGATACTACGTCGTCAAAACGCCTAAAAAAGTGGTGGTGTGAAAAGTATCAACCTCTTAAAAAAATATGGTTTTTTTTTATTGATTTTTTTTAGGTATTTATTTACATTAATAAAATTTATTTACATTTAATGTAATAAATATTATTATTTTAAATTAAACTGAATGCTAGAACTTGTTCTGCAGTAAAGTCAGATTTTATTTCGAAATCGACTTCTTGTCATTTATGTTCTACTAGACAAAAGTGAGATAGAAAACTTTTCTTTTGTCATCAGATCCGACGTGTGTCATTATCTTAGCAAAGGAACGCCATTTTTTTTTTTTAGTCCAGACAATTTAAAAAACTTTTGAACTTAGGCTAGGTAGGATATAGGTATCATAATTGAGATAGGCGTTGTAGATAATTATGATTCATCATCTGCCTAGCCTTTTCCCAACTATGTTGGGGTCGGCTTCCAGTCTAACCGGATGCAACTGAATACCAGTATTTTACATGGAGCGACTGCCTATCGGACCTCCACAACCTAGTAACTGGGTAATACGATACTCCTTGGTAAGACTGGTTGTCAGACTTCCGGGCGACTTTGACTTTGACAGACTTTGACGATCCGTTACGACTGTCAAAGATCCACACAAATGACAGCCGGGACCAACGGCTTAACGTGCTATCCGAGGCACGGAGGAGTCTCGATATGTAAAGATGGTCACCCATCCATGGACCAACCCCGGCAAGCGTAGCTTAACCTGACGAATCGATCCGTGCGGCTGTTATTACTTAGCCACGAGCTCCTAGATAATTATAATTAAAAAACCAAAATCTTTAGAAAACAAAATTAAATTCGTAATGACTTAAGTAGGTACCTATTTTAAAATATCGATTTTCAGCTTGACTGTACAAATCACCATAATCGAGGGTAAAATATCTGGTATTATTTTTCGGGTTGAGTTGACACGGGCCCAGTTGTCACTGACCCAATTTTTTTAACAGGCATAAAGAGGCACTGAGTTTGCAATCAGCGCTATCGTTCAACTGCAGCATAGTATATTCAACACCCTGTATTTTTTATGGTGAAAGGTTCAATACCTGCCATAGTATTCCGATTGCAGCCATTACTATTTTAGCAAAGTCACAACTCTTGTATCACATTATTGCTTACATCTTTAGTTCATCATACTATTATAGTTTTATATCACAATGCTTATTCGCACTTTTTCCTACTATCCAACTGCACTGTGAAGCTATCAGCATCCTTCATCATGACATCGAACGTGACTCTGATAGGCTTCTCTTCTGCTCTGCACCCATTACTTCTGCTCATATCAGAAGACACTCGGTATCTTCTGATAAGCGTCGCTAGTGCTGTCTTCATAGACATCATTGCGTATTGATAGCCTGAAAAAGAACAATACATAACTTTAAAATATTGCTCCTTGTATGAGAAGAGAATGAGATGGATAAATACAGATAATTATTTATTAACTAGCTGTTGCCCACGACTTCCTCTGCGATCTAGGATGAAAAGTAGCCTATGTCCTTTTCCAGATCATGGTATATCCATGTGCCAAATTTCATCCAAATCCGTTCATCCATTTTAGCGTGAAAGCGAACTCACTTTCGCATTAAATAATATTAGTTACAATTCTGCAAATATGAAACGGCATCATTGATTTAGATCATGAATCGCTACAGAGACCGGCCTACTTGCGCCACAAATTAATAAATGCATTTAACGCTAAACGTATTTAAAACTTCATTCTGTCTTTGTCATCTTCAAACGGTTGGCTGAAATAAGATGATGTTTTAAATTCGTTTAGTGATTTGTGGCGCGAGTTAGCTTGACTGCGCACCTAATGGATGCCTTGTGGTTGGTATCAAACATAGCGATCGCTCAAGGGCGATACACACGTGTAGTTTACCTAGTCTTTCTTGGGACCACGTGGTGAAACTGACCATCATCTCTCACAGAGAAGAAACCTGAGTCTCGGCAGTTCAAATACCTATTACAGCCTGATTATGATGATACAGAAAATTGTTGAATGAACACTAACCTAAACAATTCCTCGGTCCATAGCTAAATGCCATGAAGGCAGCGGGATGCGTGAGCGGCGTGTCGATGAACCGCTCCGGTCGGAACAGCTCCGCGTCGGCGCCCCAGTAGCGGGGGTTGCGGTGCGTGCCCCAGATGTGCACCAGGACACCGCAACCTTCCACCAACGTTATACCTGATGCTGGAATAAAAGTAGGAATATAAATGACATTACAAATCAATACATTTGGCATTGCCTAAACCTGTCCCACCTCCTAAACACCCTTTCAATCATTGTCATCGATCTCGCCTAGGTACTCCTCGATTTGGTTTTTAATTTTTCATGCAATGTGTTCCCCAAAAACCCCGAAATCTCAGGTACCAACTCAGAACGAAAAAAGTTTAAAGTACATTATTATCTGGCAATCACAGGACATGCAAAAAATGTAATTAAATACTTACGAAGTTCTACATCCTTCTCGATTTTCCTGACAATGACGGGCACAGGTGGGTACAGCCGCAGCGTCTCTCGGATCACTGCGTCCAAGTACTTGAGACGTGGCAAGTCCTCGAATGTTACTGGTCTGTCTGAGTCTCCGAACAATTCCCATAATCTGATGAAAAGTAAAAAAAAAGAAGTATTTATGAAGAAAAGAGGAATAATAAAGAGGGAGTGGCCTATCAATTTCTTTGAAACGGTTAGATCGGTGGCTCGATTTAGGAGTCCGGGAATGAAATGAAATGAAATTGTTTAGTCTGTAAATAGGTTATTGGAATCACTTTTACACGTCATATTAAAAAGTAAGTGTCAGCGTCATATTAAAAAAATATAGATATGAGAAAACCTAATTGTTTGGATTTGTGAAGATGATAGAACAGATATTTAAACAAATCGTAATGCTAAAAAGTAGAAAATAAAATATAAGTAAAAATCTTTAAAAAAAAAATAAGTAAAAATCTTTTTAAAAACAAGCTTTAATGAACTAAAAAGTACTAAATAAAACTTATATAAACAATAGAACTATAATATTTTCTTAAAAGCTTGAGGCTCATCTTCAAGTTTAGTGTAAGAAGGACATTTGGCCTCAAGCTTTTAAGAAAATATTATAGTTCTATTGTTTATATAAGTTTTATTTAGTACTTTTTAGTTCATTAAAGCTTGTTTTTAAAAAGATTTTTACTTATTTTTTTTTTTAAGATTTTTACTTATATTTTATTTTCTACTTTTTAGCATTACGATTTGTTTAAATATCTGTTCTATCATCTTCACAAATCCAAACAATTAGGTTTTCTCATGGCCACCTTCCAGCTCAATCATGAGGCACTAAACACCACCTAGTGTCAAAGCACTTGTCAATACATAACCAATGAGTCCTAACACAATGGTGCTATCTTGTTTGATTGAGGTTTTCCCATGGCCACCTTCCGGCTTCATCATTAGGCCCTGAACACCACCTAGTGTCAAAGCACTTGTCAATATATAACCAACGCATCCAAACACGATGGTGCTATCTTGTTTGATTGAGGAGTTCCCATGGCCACCTTCCGGCTCCATCATCAGACCCTGAACACTAGCTAGTGTCAAAGCACTTGTCAATGCATAACCAACGAGTCCAAACACGATGGTGCTATCTTGATTAATTGAGGAGTTCCCATGGTCACCTTCCGGCTCCATCATCAGACCCTAAACACTACCTAGTGTCAAAGCACTCGTTAATACATAACCAACGAGTCCAAACGCGATGGTGCTATCTTGTTTGATTGAGGTTTTCCCATGGCCACCTTCCGGCTCCATCATTAGGCCCTGAACACCACCTCGTGTCAAAGCACTTGTCAATACATAACCAACGCGTCCAAACACGATGGTGCTATCTTGTTTGATTGAGGAGTTCCCATGGCCACCTTCCGGCTCCATCATCAGACCCTGAACACTACCTAGTGTCAAAACACTTGTTAATACATAACCAACGAGTCCAAACACTATGGTGCTTTCTGGTTCGATTGATGAGTTCCCATGGCCACCTTCCGGCTCCATCATCAGACCCTGAATACTAGCTAGTGTCAAAGCACTAGTTAATACGTAACCAATAAGTCCAAACACGATGGTGCTATCTTGTTTGATTGAGGAGTTCCCATGGCCACCTTCCGGCTCCATCATCAGACCCTGAACACTACCTAGTGTCAAAGCACTTGTCAATACATAACCAACGCATCCAAACACTATGGTGCTTTCTGGTTTGATTGATGAGTTCCCATGGCCACCTTCCAGCTCCATCATCAGACCCTGAACACTAGCTAGTGTCAAAGTACTAGTTAATACGTAACCAATGAGTCCAAACACGATGCTGCTATCTTGTTTTATTGAGGAGTTCCCATGGCCACCTTCCGGCTCCATCATCAGACCCTGAACACTACCTAGTGTCAAAGCACTTGTCAATACATAACCAACGCATCCAAACACTATGGTGCTTTCTGGTTTGATTGATGAGTTCCCATGGCCACCTTCCAGCTCCATCATCAGACCCTGAACACTAGCTAGTGTCAAAGTACTAGTTAATACGTAACCAATGAGTCCAAACACGATGGTGCTATCTTGTTTGATTGAGGAGTTCCCAAGGCCACCTCCCGGCTCCATCATCAGACCCTGAACACTACTAAATGTCAAAGTACTTGTTAATACATGACCAATGAGTCCAAACGCGATGGTGCTATCTTGTTTGATTGTGGTTTTCCCATGGCCACCTTCCGGCTCCAACATCAGGCCCTGAACACCACCTAGTGTCAAAGTACTAGTTAATACGTAACCAATGAGTCCAAACACGATGGTGCTATCTTGTTTGATTGAGGAGTTCCCATGCCCAACTTCCGACTCCATCATCAGACCAGCTCTATGGTATATTTTTTTCAAAATGTCTCGGTAGTTTTGTTTTGTTTATTGTTTATTGTTAATTAAAACGGTAACACCAATTACATTAATTAACATAGAATTTATACAGTAGTTAACTGAAATATCTCAAATACTAACTTATCATAGAGGACAACCTAGCATACTTACTCTCGCAAAACATCAGACATACACGCATAATTCTGCTTCATTCATCCGCAAACAGATCACAATCAGGATTGGTGGTCAGGAGGGCGTTAAGCATCCTTAAGGTACGACACACAGGGGACTCAGCTCTGGCGACAGTTTTACATAACGGCGGCGCAAACAGATTGCGTCGACGGCATTGGCGATGTCCGATGTAATTGTCGGGAACAAATAGCCGACAGAAAAGATCGAGTCCTCTTAGAGTTTTGCAGGCTACTGTGAGCTGTAGAAGGCCTCGTCTAACCTCCAACGAGTTGAGGCCCAAAACTCCCAGGAGGTAGTTGGTAGGGTACATGATAGGAAAGAAGTGAAAGGTTTTTTTTATACAGAAATCTAAGTAAAGTTTTCTGTACCTTTTCCAGCGCTAATGTAAGAGTCGCAGTGTAGGGATGCCAGATACAGGCACCTGCCTCAAGTTTACTACGAACCAAAGTGGTGTACAGAAGCTTAATTACATTTGGGTTGTGAAAATCACGGGCATTCCGTAAAACAAAACCCAAACGCCTAAAAGATTCCTTGGCTAGAGTGGAGACATGATCTCTAAATGTCAGACCAGTGTCAAAGGTCACGCCCAGGTCCTTTATTTTGGTGACACGACTTATAACTTTACTACCCAATCTGTAGTTATAGTGAAGTGGTTGACGTTTTCGACTGTACGTCATGACGTAACACTTGCTAGTATTAAAAAAGAGTTTATTGACCATGCTCCACTCATATATAGCATCAATGTCCTTTTGTAGGAGTATGCAATCCGCGACCGTATCAATTTGAAATACTAGCTTTAGGTCATCTGCATAGAGCAAGCATTTTGCGAACCTAACCTTATTTATAAGATCATTGATCATTATAAGGAAAAGCAATGGACCAAGCACGGATCCCTGACTCACGCCTGAGCGGGTTTTATAAGGTTCAGACTCAAAGCAACCATGCCTAACAAACTGCCTGCGGCCTATTTGCGAGGCCGCAGGCTGTTTGTTAGGCATGGTCCGCAAAGAAGTTCAAAAACTCAGACGAGAAACCTGATGCCTCCAATTTCATCAAGAGCACGTCATTGTCAACCCTATCGAACGCCTTGCGGAAATCGAAATAGAGGACGTCCACTTGCCCCCCATTGTCCTAAACCCCAGAAATGTAATCAACGTGAGTCATCAGATTAGAGTTGACTGAATGGCCTTGGCGAAAGCCATGCTGGGCATCAGAAAGAAAGGCATTTATGCGTTTATAGATGTACCTGTGGAGTATGTGCTCGAAAACTTTCGCAAGAGTTGGCAGGACAGCAATAGGCCTGTGTTCCACCACAGATGATTTGTCACTAGCTTTTGGGATGGGAATAACATGCGAGACTTTCCATTGCTCAGGGTATACGCCGGACTGAAGGGCTAGATTAAAGATATGGCAGAGAGGAGTTGCCAGGTAGTTGTATACGTATGCCAAGTTTCAGCTCAATCGGATGCCTGGAAGTGCTTGAAAAATTGATGACAAAAGGAGTAACCGGAACGACATACGAACAGAGCAAGCTAATATAAAGCTTGTAAAAAGGAGTGTATTTAACTTAGTTATAGCACAGAAATATCGATGTTTTGACATTTTTACTTCTCCACAGTAGATTGCAGCGTGTGAAGCATGGGCTTGTCGCTAGTTGTTTATAAATCCAAAGTTTGGATTATCATCATCATCATCATTCAGCTGAAGGACGTCCACTGCTGGACAAAGGCCTATCCCCTATAGGCCCCATCGATCATCCGCTCTACGTTTGACAATTCTTCGGACTATGTCGGTTCCCCTGCGAATCGCCTCATTTCTGATTCGATCACGCAGGGGGAACTCCGAGTTAATTAGTAACTACTTTGAATTTAACTTTCATGATGATGAGACTCACTCCTTATACACTAACTCCTGCACATCGGGATGCCGCGCCAGCATAGATATAGTGAAGGAGACCCCCACAGCCGAAGTATCGGTGCCAGCGATCACGAGAACCAGGGTTTCTTCCTGTAACTCCAGGTCGGAGTACCCCCGGTCTCCACCAGTTCCTTCTATTAACAGCTCCAGGAATGTCTTCATGTCTTGGGTGGAATCTGGAATAAAGTAAGTCACGTATTTTCACGTACTCGGAGTAGACCATAATTATTATAACTTTATACCCCATAGGAATTCTAAATTAAGTATTTTGAACATTTAAAAAATAGCACATTAGTACACCTTATTAGCAATTTTTAGGGTTCTATACCTCAAACGGAAAAAGGGAACCCTTATCCTTGTTCGTCCGTCTGTCTGTCTCAAGACCCTTTTTTTCAGGAACGCGTGGAGGTATCAAGATGATGAAATTAATATCAAATTATAAAATATTCTAAAAAATCCCAACACCCCACACCATGGGATAGACGAGAGAAAAAATACAAACCCGCTACCCAAAAAAATAATTCATGATTTTATTTTACCACTTTGTCGGCGTGATTAATATTCTTAACCCAATCAAATTACAGCTTTCTAGTACTAAGAGTCTCTGAGCTAAGCCGCGGACAGACGGACAGCCAGACGGAAATGGCGAAACTATAAGGGTTCTTTGTTGACTACGGAATCCTAAAAACGGTTTACGAGTAAAACAGCATCATAAAACAAAATATTTAAATAGGGTTACAAAACGACATAAAATGCACCAAGTCTCATAAAATAGCAAATCACAATAATACAAATCTTGAAGAACACGGTACTGTATAAGTCATTAAAATAACCAAAATAATGAAAAATGCATTGTGCATAATCATAGGATACATGATCGTCCTTACCATAAAGTTCAAATCAATCAAGACAGAAGAAACGCCAATCCCTGGATATCGACAATACAACGAGCAACAAGAAATCCCACACACGCTTGGAGAATCATTTGAAATTGTAGAACTAGGCAACAAGAAATTTGAACCTAATGAGATGGCATCAATCAAAAAACTTGCATGGCACACGCACTAGTGAGCTACCTATAAGTATTTATTAATATTTAATTATTCAAACGAAATACAGATTACGTCTTGAACGTATTTAACGCCGAGAATAGTTCTTTTACAACTGATACAAAAACAAGACGAGTATTATAAAACAAGAATATACTTAAATTCAAGGTTTCATAAGTATTTCCTTGCGATTGTAGGAGTAGGTATCCAACAAACTGATAAGGAGGATGGATATGCAGTTTACACTGGTATACGGGACCGTCGAATTAACGTTTCATTCAAGAAGATCAGAAGATGTATTGTACCAAAGAAATAATCTCCGTATCAGTCGTACACACACTACATAATTATCAATCTATACATTTCCAGTTTAAGCTGATCTCGCATTGTTTAGGATTTCCATACAATATAAGGTCAGTTTATACTGGAAATGTATAGCTTGATGTGTAGCCGTGTGTAGGTACCTACCTACTATTATAGGTAAGGTATCTATTCAGTGGCGTCACTCTGTCTTTCCGCGAACATCCACCGTTTATATTATTATAATAATGACACATAATAAATGTATTAATTATTTATGACTTGTAGATTTTATGAAACGGACCCCAAGGTTTGTAATTATCAAGTGGTTAACCTGTGTTTACCACCGGCCACTACTCTTGGCCTGCTAATAACCCTACTTGTCTAACCGACCGGTTCAAAGTACAGTTACAACTATTTACAATAATATATTTGAAGGCTTCCTACATGAATATCCTAGTGGATGGTAGGTTATTTAGTAGGTATAGCTGCTCACCTTTGTTCGTATCATTGTGACTTTCCCTTATGGTTTTCCGTTTTGATTTGATCACCTGAAATGTAACAATAACTTTTGCTTTTAATTTGAATGTGTTAAAACAGGCTGATGGTTTATTACCCGACTGCCCCAGAAGGAGGGTAATGTTTTTCGAGAGTATGTATGTATGTATGTATGTTTGTATGTATGTATGTCTATTTCTTTGGCACGCTCTGTAGCCTAAACGGCTTGATGGATTTTAACATTTGAGGTGTCGTTAGATTCGTCTTAATTGTGGGAGTGACATAGGCTACATTATTTTTATATATTTCATCTGCAAACAAAAAAAAAAGGGAGCGAAAGGTTTTTTTTTTTAAATAAATTACAATATTGTTATCAAATAAAAGCTAGTAGTTAAGTAATTCCAAAAATATAATTTAAAAAAAAAATTAAAAAAAAAGATTGAAATAAAACAAAATTATTTAAAAAACAAAAAACCCGCCTGCAAAAACGCATAACTTAAAAAAAAAAAAAACAAGCATTATAATCTGTAAAATTTTGGTATTACAGGCGGGGAACAAACCAATAACCTGAAATATCGTATAACTTTTGTTTGTTCCCCGCCTGTAATACCAAAATTTTACAGATTATAATGCTTGTTTTTCTCTTTTAAGTTATGCGTTTTTGCAGGCGGGTTTTTTGTTTTTTAAATAATCTAATATTTAGTGATTAGTGATTACTTCTATTGATTACAAATGTATTGAACTTGTTGTAAAACATTAAAACCGTCTTGAAAGTACCCGATAAATTATTACAAAGAATCCACACTCACTCACACCACTCGGGGACAAAGCTTTACTCAGCTGATACCTATTCATTCTGTGATATCACTCCATCCACTGCCACTGAGCAAGGAGTCTCTAATATAGTTTAGCTTCCCAAAAAAACCAAGTATCACGGATTCACCCTCAATATAAAAACCCAATAATAGATAATTAGTAACAATTACCTACCTCATCTATAAAACTACAGATCATCTGCTTGCACCTCTCAAAGCTGCCGTGGTAGGGGAGTAGCTTATACATGGCATCTGCATGCAGCCAGGGCTGCACCATTCGAGCTGCCATCAGCTTGCAGCACTCGTCGAACGCAGTCAGAAATGGCTCGTCTATGGTCTTTTGGGCGTTCACATTAACTCCTAAAGCCGTTTCTGGTAAACAATCAGCCATCATCAGTATTTCAGCCTTTATTGAACTCGTGTTGCAGAGTAGGTAGGTTTGTACACAGTGAGTTGAGTTTTGGAGAGATTATAACTAAAATTAAGGCGAAACAAGAAAGCTAGAGCAGGCGGGAGATGGATTTTAAATTACAATCTAGCCACATTTTCGAAGGGATCAGCTCTATGGAACTTACCACATACAGAATCCATTGTGTAACTGGTCAGATACTTCCACACGGAGATAGGTCCTCTGCCCTCGACTGACTGCAACTGTTCTGACATCACGATGCTCTGTCGTGAGAATATCTTCACGAAGTGGTTCAGGTTCTTAGGGGTGAAGGTCGGGGCCAGGACCTTGCGGCGAGGGCGCCAGATGGACACTGAGGAGGTTAAGAGGAAAATTGATTGCGTTACATCCGAAAATAACTTTCAAAAATAACGAAATAGTTTTCTAGTCATTTAGTATAGTTCCTTTTTCAAAAAGCCATATATTATTGAATGTTATAAAAGTCCTATGTAATAGGGGGCGAGCCTATTGCCATCAACTGAGCACAAATCCAGATTCCGGGCTGCTAATGACAAATTCCTGTAGGAAAAACCCAATACTATTGCCGACCTGGCAACCACCAACCAACCCGCTTAGGACCACTACACCAATGGCAGTGAGGATTTACCTACCTGGTGCAAATATGGTTCCGTTACCGATGAGGTTTCTCGCAAATCGCATGACGTCATCTTTCTCTAGTGAAGGCTTCAGGACAACTTCCAAGTCCACTGGGTCTACCACAACTGAAAAAAAAAGTCATTAACTAAGTGCACAAAATGAAAATAGGATTACCTAATCTGTTACTATGGTACGTGGACCGGTTACTTTCTCCTTTTAAGATTAGGAACACCATTATCTTGCCCGGTTCCAATATCCTTGGACGGATCGGCATCCAATGCTTTCATACCTTCTTACCAATCATATAATAGGTCTTTACCTATGAAATTGCCGTTCTGCAGTACTGGCCATTTCAAATCAAAATAATTTTTGTTTTGCTAAGAATTCTAATTTCAAATTAATTTTATTTTAAAAACATGGAATTCTTTTTTCAAAAGAAGTCATTTGTTTAATGATTAGTGTTACATTTTCATCGCATTTCAATCTTTTTCGTCATCATGGATACGTTAAAAATTCGAGTAATTATGGAATATGAGTACCGTCGTGGCAGCAATGCGGCACAAGCGGACCGCAACATCAACGACGTTTACGGAGCTAACACTACAAACCAACGCACCACCCGTTATTGGTTTGCTCGCTTCCGTTCTGGAAATTTCGACCTGAAAAATGAACCTCGCGGTCGTCCGAAGACTTTGGTCGACAATGACGAATTAAAGGCGATTGTGGAAGCTGATGATACACAATCTACGGCTGAATTAGCAGCAGCTTTCGACGTTAGCGTCAAAACAATATTGGTCCATTTGCGTCAAATTGGCAAGGTAAAAAAGCTTGACAAATAGGTTTCCCACGAACTCAATGATCGCCAGCGCGAAGTACGCGTCGAGGCGTCCCTTGCACTGCTCAACAGACACACTAATGAAGGAATTTTGAACCGCATTGTTACCTGCGATGAAAAATCGATTCTGTTTGATAACCGCAAGCGCTCAGCAAGTTGGTTGGATCCTGGTTCAGTACCTAAACAATGCTCTAAACGAAAACTTACCCCTAGAAAAGTGATGGTCACTGTTTGGTGGTCTAGCGCCGGTGTGATTCATCACAGCTTCTTACCAAACGGGGTGAGCATTACTGCAGATGTGTACTGTGAAGAACTGAACACAATGATGGAGAAGCTGGCACATCTCCAACCAGCATTGGTCAATCGCTCGTCTCCGCTGCTCCTGCACGACAACGCGCGACCTCATACTGCACAGCAGACGGTCTCCAAGTTGCAAGAACTGGGGTTGGAAGCTCTCCGTCATCCACCCTACTCACCAGACCTTGCGCCTACAGACTACTACTTTTTCCAGAATTTGGATAACTTCTAAGGCAGTACAAAATGCCTTTGAAGAATTTGTTGCCTCCCGTCCAGCTGATTTCTTTAAGAAGGGCATCAATAAACTGCCACTGCGTTGGCAAAGATGCATTGATTGCATGGGTGATTACTTCGATTAATACAAATAAAAAATACATTAAAAAAATTCGTTTAAATTTTTTCATACAAAACGGCAATTTCATAGGTAAAGACCTAATATTAGTACCTAATGGCACTAGTCTCTTGGCTTTAAATTGTGACTTACCAGTATAATATTTTTCTCCTAACCACAAGTTAGTGAGTCCACCATTTTTGATCGCTTCACGAGCCAAGATTTGGAATGACCGCATACGATCTGCAACAAATTAAAATACTTTTTTGTTGTATAATTTATAATATTACCTACTAGCTGCACCCGCGGTTTCACCCGCGTAAGTCTCGATCCCGTGGACTATCCCTTCTTCAGGTCAAGGTTTACCCTGTGCCAAATTTCATCCAAATCCTTTCAGCCGTTTTAGCGTGAAAGCGTCACAAACAAACAAACTCACTTTCGCATTTATAATACTAAGCTTCCGCCCGCGGCTTCGCCCGCACGGTATGTCGATAAAACGTAGCCTATGTCCTTCCCCATGGTGTTATCTATCTCCTAGCCAAATTTAGTCGAAATCCGTTCAGTGGTTTCGATGTGAAAAGATAACATACAGACAGACAGGACATTTCACGGCTAAACCACTGAACGGATTAAGGAGATAGCTGGCATCCCGGGGACCGTAGCATATATAGTATATTATACTAGTATATATAGTATGGATTAGTTAGGATATACTTAGGATAGGAGCAGACCTATTGCCATGTTCCAGAACGTAATAGGTAGGTATGTATCGAGATATGCAGAATAACCTAATAGACATAATTGATAAATCGAACATTTATGCTAAGTTGCGTATTAGGAATTTCAATCCATCAGATCCAGTTACCTCACAATGGTTCGTGGTGATCAAGATTTGGTGATTGGTGGGAAACTGGAAACCACAGATAGTATTTTCATATTTAAGAAGATAACTTGGTAGGTTACTGCCCCTGGTTGTCCTGTGCGATGTCATTTTGAAAGTGTTCATTTGCCAGGTTTTGAACACGCAACTTGGTGCTTAAGCACGGGCCTACCGACCCGACCGTCCAAAAACTTAATTTTATATAAAAATCCTACTTACTCTCACCACTCCCCACAAACAAATATGCGTGACCCAAAAAGGGGTAAGCTTTTATATCACATTTTATTTTACTAGCCACTCCTAGGATCCGGCGGTTCCGATAACGTCTGGCGACTAGCCACAGAACTACGACAGACAGAAATAGTAGCCGCAACATGGCTCTGTTAGCCCGCGCAGTCAACTGTGACGTATGACCGAAGCAGTTCACTTATATAGTTAGTAGTTAACTGCATTCACTATAGAACTAGTTCTGGTAAAATATACTTAATTACTTAGGTATTATATTTGGAAAACTTACAGCTCACTATAATAAACAATAAGTATCTATGAAATTGAGGACCATTTACAAGTTTCCACTGATAAACACTAAACCACAGACAGCTTGGCTGCTATCTGCTAGGGAGTTTGTTGCGCCACGTCTTCCCAGCTAAAGCACTAGAAGGTAGCAAAGGGCGTTTTGGGGGACTGTCTTATGTAATTTTCGACTAATAATAAAACAATACTAATACAAACTAAAAATCATTTAGACCCAAACAATTACTCTTCCATAAAGAAGCTTTTCACCAACAACACTGGTATTGAATATATCCAAATCATGTTCACTAGATAGTTTTAAAAACTTCTGTTCGCACGGATTAGAAACGAATTCTGCCTGTACGCATGGGATGAGGGACATGTAACAAGTTAGGTTTGCGAAACATTTTGCACTGTGAATCTAACACTAATCCCAAACTGACTAACAGCTCAGGGCAATCTATAGTACCTACGATTTTTTTCCATATATTGTCCGTCTGCAACCTTTTCGTGCCTTAACGGATGAACGGATTTGGATGAAAGGCATCCGAATAGGCCATGGCCTGGGTTAGGATATTGTAGAATACTTTTTATCCCAAAGTACGTTCCCGAGGGATAATTTCCGACCACAACGTGGGTGAAGCCGCGGTTAAAAGCTAGTGGCAAAAATAAAATCTTAAGTAACTTTTCTTGGCGTGAGGAAATCCTCATGGATGGCTATTCCGAGATGGAGTTTGTCGGGCGCTGCGCTGCAACGATAGGGTGCTTGGCGTCAATTCGTCTTACACAACCGATGGACTGCATGCCAATTTATTCTGCAAAAATCAGAAATGAGATCGGCTGGTTCCTCTAAGGAGCCACGCGCGCAACACAGTGACGAGAACTCAAACTCAAAGCATTTATTTCAAATAAACCAATTACAGGCACTTTTGAATTGTCAAGGGGTCGGTCAGTCAAGATGAAGCTGCAGCCCATTCCAAAGCGTAGTAGAGGTTCCTATGGAGAGACTCGCTGTTGCTCTCGCGCCTATGTATATTTAGGCGATATGCGATATTATGCAACATTGCTACACATTTTTAATCAGGCGCCACATATTAAAAGAACTGTGGGCCGCCAGTCTTTTAAATATGTGGCGCTATGGTCTACATCACCACACGCGAACGCGAACTACGCGTCAAAGACCTGATGTCCCACAAAATAATGCAGGCACACAAAATCCTGCATCGCGCAATTAGAGTTTACCTCGCGACCAACATACTTAAACAAAATTCCAACATCAATCGTTGGGCAGTTGCCCGCCAGACACAACACTCGCCTGGTCGGAGTGGAGGATCCTCCCTTTTATAAAGACGATGAGTGAACTTTACACCCTTTACACCCCACCCTTTACACTCTTTACACACTTTTTACCTATAAAGGACCGTCGAAGCGCATCGCAGCAGTGCGGATAATAACATAGGCTAACAATATAAAATGTCAACATAGCTTTTCTTGAAATGAAAGTCGGATGCGTTGATGCTCTCCCGGGATTATTATTTAATAATCAACTAGGTTGATATTCGTTAGCCCAATGAATACCATGCAGCGCTGCGCCTCGCCAAACATAGGCCGGCCGGCCAGACATAGGCCGCCCTAAAGCGATTGATTGCATAGCATTTGAAAATACTGTAGGAGCTGCTGAAGACTTTAATAACTATCTATGCATTGTATAAATTCAATCTCTTTGTATTCATGTGAGCATTAAGGTACCTACTTTACAGCTACCACTTACAGGGTACGTCTTTGATTGACTTGAATGTGCCCTGGTAGCTGAGAGTAGGTACATGTCACGCTGCACGTGCTTACTTTAATATCTCATTGATGGTTGATAGCGCGTATGTTGGATTGTATTTTAGCTCCTTTCAAAATGTCTGAGCTGGCTGTGTAATGCTACTCCATCGTCAGTTTCGTGAACGGCCGTCCGTAGGAACTGGTCATCTTTTAGCTGCCACGGGTTATTTTTTTTATTAAGTACGTAGGTACGCCTTTAACGTTTTCTCCCTGCATCGTTCTTACATGTATAATTTGAACATGAATGATGTAACCAACATTTTGTAACCATTTATTTTGATCTAAAAGAATCCATAACGTCTGTGGAGTTTCTTGCCCGTCCTTCTCCATAATAACCGTATAGGAACCTACGCTTTGGAATGGGCTACTAAGCTTCATTTTTCTGACTGACCGACCCCTTGACATTTCAAAAGTGCATGTAATTGGTCTATTTTATTTAAATTAATTGTTTGAGTTTCAAAATCAAAATCAAAATATTTTATTTCACATAAACCTACATGGGCACTTATGAAACGTCAGAAGCTAGGTGCACGGTTCCAATTGGTCGTTTCCTATGGAGAAGAGCCGGCAAGAAACTCCATGTTTGTTTGAGTTTGAATGCGCTAGGATGGCCCGCGAACTAACCGTGTGGTGTGTGTGGTGTGGTATGTGTGACAACACAATTTTTTCGAATAGGTTGAAATTGTATCAAGTAAACAAATTTTTATCTGTAAATAATTTATTACAAAAATAATAATTAAGTATCATTACAAATATTAATTTATAAGAACTTCTTAAAATTAGTAATTATTCGTTATTTATGCAACTGTTATATAATAAAGGGTATTTTAATACCTAATTATATACAGTTGCATACAAGATTTTATCTACACCCATGATATGAATCTTCTATAAAAGTTTCTTTGCAATACCAATATCGAACAAAAATGGCGCGGTACGACGTGAAATCGAATTTTTCGAATTCTAATGTTTTGTTTTTAAATTACGGTGCTTTGTTAGTGAAACGCTCGTGAATAACAATGTTCTTTTTTTAAATGAGTTGCATAATGAAATTCAGCACAACATTATGACACCCGTTTGGATGATATTATGGTTACTATGACACTGGATGTTTTAATGTTGGCTATAAGCTAACTGTTTCAGATACTTTTATAGAGGATTTATAGCATGAGTGTAGATAAAAAAAAAAAATCTAAAAGTCTTTTGCAAAATAAACAACGGCATATACACTTACACACTTTGCTTTCAAATCCTACACTTAAAACCCATATTAAGTTTATTATATTAAATACATGAATGTATAAATAGAACGCATTCAGCAAATTAATTAAATAAAAACATTAATAATAGGTAAGTACTTACAGTACATTGATTGTGATCTTGGTTATAAAATAAATACATTTGACCAAGCAATTTTTGCTACAACTAAGACAATACACTGTACAGACAAGTTTTACTTGTTATAAATAACTAGCTTCTAGTACTATGTAGCACCTACCCTACCTAATTAACTTCCCTCCCCTACCCTACCTACCCTACCCTACCCTACCCTACCTCACTACCTACCTACCTACCTACCTACCCTACCTACCTACCTACACTTGACTGCCCCGTTGGTCTCATGGTCGCAAGCGCGACTGCAGAGCGTGGGGTCCTGGGTTCGATTCCTGGGTCGGGCAAAGTGTTATTGGATTTTTCCATTAGGAATTTCGTAGTAACAGTCCGGAGTTTGGAAGTTGGCGGTGTGATACCCCCGTGCCTCGGAAAGCACGTTAAGCCGTTGGTCCTGCGCCTGATCTCTCTGCGGTCGTGTCGGATTACCGTCCCATCGGACTATGAGAGTGAGGGAAGAGAGAGTGCACTTGTGTCTGCGCAAACACTTGTGCACTATAATATCACCCGCGCCGATGGCTAGTCTCCGTTGAGATTGGCCGCCGTGGCCGAAAATACGGTCTGGAGGACTATTATTACCTACCTACAATTATACCGACCCTGCCTAAAAGAGTGTCCATGGAATTTCTTGCCCGTTCTTCTCCATAGGAACCTACTATCTACGCTTTGGAATGGGCAACTAGCTTCATCATGAATTTTCTTCATTTTTTTTTCGAGAATTTTCCGATTTTTTAACAAATCAAAGATCATCAAAATCCTCCAGCAGTTCTCGAGTTATAAGTGTTGTAACAGCCCGAATTTGTTTTATAATTATGTTTAAATATAGAATATTGATAGATTAACAGACATTATATTATCACATAGGGCAAAAACTTGTAATTGAACCACAAAATATTTTAATAATTTTCTGCTCTTATAAATTCTTCAAACTTCATTATGTACACACGGCTACACATCAAGCTATGCATTTCCAGTTTATGCTGATCTCGCATCATATAGGATTTCCGTTCAATGCGAGGTCAGCTTATACTGGAAATGTATAGCTTGATGTGTAGCCGTGTGTACAATCATTTTAAAATATTTTACAAACTAAGGTTTTCTTTTATAACTAGGATTACTTACATAATTGTATTAATGATGGTTATGTATGGTGGATATACGTGGTTGTAATGAATCATGATATCATTTCAATAATATTATTAACTATCTTTCGAGTCGTTGAGCTTCGAAGTCGAGTCGTTGAGCTCCTTTAGTTCTGAGTTGAGCTATACGTTAGCGGACCAATGCGTGCACTGACTGGACAGGTCCACTCAAATCTGTGTATTTCTCTCCTCAAAAGACCATTTCAAATATTAATCTGGTCCTCATTAGATGTCCTGACAAAGATTATTTCTGGATTTTTAAAGAAAAATGTTTGTTACGGTCTTTCTTGTCAGTTAAGTCCTATTATACTATTAGATACCTAATAAACACTGAACTCATCTAGTTTTAAAACATAATTTATTTTCGAGGTGAAAATTATTTTTTGAAGCAATTTACAGAAATAGGGATGGCGACATTTTTTTTTTAATGTCTGTCTGGTAGATTATTAAATAATATTTTATTATCTGACTTAATAGTTTTTTCTAACCCATTCAACATCCCTATTAATATCATTTATCATTTAATTTAAAAATGCACTGAGTAAATACAATTTAGTCATCAATCAATTAAGTAAGACAGAGTACCTAGTCATAGTTATTAGACTAAAGTTAAATGATGATTGTATTGTTCTAAAATGAATGTAACTGAAGGTGGAATAAATAAATAAGTACTTTAAATGTATTGTTGGTACAGCAAATGGGCCTCGTTTTGGACAAATACATCCGCATGCCTTTTATATCACGCTGTCGAGCCCTGACACAGTTCTACAGCCAGAGGTTGCCAGCTTACCACAAAGAATAAAAGTTTATTATAATAATAGGACAACAAACAATGAAACTTGTCCTAAATGAGGTTGTTAGTAAAATAAACAATATTTGAATTACAACCATCGTAAACTTATTTTCCAATTAATTGACCATAAAATACTATAGACTAGATTTTATTGTGCAAGGTTTTCCAGCGTCAGAGTATATTTTGTTCCAGAAATCGATCTTTTCCTTGTCAATGTTACTTGTGAGTTTCGTATCCTGGTTTAGCACTAAGCATTCTTTAGTTGCTAATGTGTAGGGCCGCCATTCTAAACTTCCTTTAGTTGGTGTGGGATTACTGAAAATAAATAGATATAAAAATAAGTATATTTTGCTGAATGAACAAGATAAGTAAATAATTAAATTTTATAAAAATAATACAGGGTGTAAGGGATAGCCCTCCGCAAATTAACAGGGGGCATTCAGCTCCTTATATTGAATCAGCTTCTTATTTCACCGGAAATTGCTCAGGAAAGTTTTAATTTTTTTATCGTATTGTCAGTTACTATTCCTTTATTTCAATGTAAAATTATATTCTCTGCACGCAGCACTCCATGTATGTAAATAAAACAGCTTAAATAAAAAACCAGCAATGGATGTTAAAATACTCGAGCGCGCCCGCTCCGACACGGGGAGTGCGGCGATACATTGCGCGTGAGGTAATAATACAAATAAGGTTTATTGGATTCCCATAACGTTCCTGAAATAATTTAATGTACCGATCGTCTTAGTATGATATGCTGAATTCACCCCATCAGTCTGCGGAGGGCTGTCCCTTACACCCTGTATATCTTAGCTTTTTACACTTACCCAGTCTTTGCAAAATCTGCCCATAATTTAGTAATTTGGTATATTATCTTTTTTAATTCGTCATTTTCCGCGCAATAATTCTGACTCATTTCACTGTGGAATAAATAGAATAGATCGTCTGCATGGCAAGCACCGTTCACATTGTCAAGACCTAACATGTTTTTTATAACATTTAAGTCAGTTACATAGTCAAACTTATAAAGGAATGCAGGAGCCATGCTGTGGTACAATTGCAAAAATCGATGATTTTGGTAACTGAAGTTAATATCTGTCTGAACATCTACAATAGCTTGAGTATCATTCACCGTCGCATCTTTGCCGCCAAAATAAAACTGCTTTATACGTTGACCAAACTCATCTATCTTTTCCTTAGGCACCGTTGTTGCTATATCTCTGGGAACAAGGAACGATGGGTTTTTATTCAAAAGTTCCAGTTTCTTGATATGGTCATTGACTACTAGCATCCCTTCTGCTGAATTGTAACCGGTCAACAGCGGCACTTGGCTCACTTTTCCTGCTAAAATCAAGTCTATAGGTTCTTCAGCAAGGAATTGTTCTTGGCCCTCGAATTTCTTTTCTATCGTTGGAGTGAAATAGATAGGAAGACCTCTGCATTTTTCATCTGGAGTTCTTGTTTTCATCGCGATTCTTGCTAAGTCAATAGCTGGGAGTCCTCTTAGATACTGTAACAGTTCGTTAACATCCTTTGTCTCTTTTCCTAATGCTTTTCCAGCTCTAAACGCTCGTTCGACGGGTTTATGCGCAACCGTCCAGTATGATAAACAAACTCCACTTTGTGCTATCGCCTTGTTAAAGAGTCCTTGTGACATTGGCGACAGCATGTGGAAGGTTACACAAGCGGCACCCGCGCTTTCTCCGAATATAGTGATATTGTCAGGGTCTCCTCCAAACTTACTGATATTTTCTTTGACCCAACGTAACGCAAGCACTTGGTCTTTCATGCCAGCGTTTCCTGGTACTTCAGGGGTGTCTAGACAAAGGAAGCCTAATGCTTCAAGCCTATAGTTTATGGTAACTATGATGACATCGTGTTGGAAGAAATATTCTGGGCCATACGTTTCGGCATTACCGGATCCTGATAAAAAGGCGCCTCCGTGAATGTAGACCATCACGGGTATTTTGGAGCTGGGTGCTAGTGACTTTGTATAGACGTTCAAACTGAGGCAGTCTTCGCTTCCTTCCACAAAATCTATGACAGTCATGTCGAATTGTGGGCACACCGGCCCGTGTTCTGTTGCGTCTCGAATGCCTTCCCATGGCTTCACTGGTAACGGCGCCTGAAATTATGATAAAGTTACGGTTTAGTCACAGCCAAACTAGGATTTGATGAGTGACATCAAAATATCTTTACCATTAGTAAATCTTGTCTGAACTATATGTGCACACGTTGTGCGATAAGACCGCCCATTGTACGCTAGTTTTATTGTACCAATATGTTTGTCCTTTTATGTGGTGTAAACCATGTAAATAAACTGATTCTGAAATGGAATAAAACCTTACCTTAAACCTCAACTCTCCAACAGGCGGCTGTCCATAGCGAATACCTTTGAAGCTGTAGTAAGGGCTTCCATCTAAGCATTTCTTGACCGCTCCCTTCAGTTTACCTTGTTTGACCGTCACCACTGGGTTTTCCTGCATACAAACAAATCAAATGGTTAAACCAGAAAACCCTTTAGGGTTTTTCCATTAACACTTTTACAGACATTTTATAGAAAAAATGTGGCCTCCTGTTAAATGGATATGTCCTAAGGTAGGTAGCCCAATAAATTCTTTCCTTACGTTTTTTGCAAAGTGAACTCTCTAAGTTCAAAGACGGAGAAGAGAGATAGGTAATTTGAATTGAACGGGCTACCCTGGCGCTTACGACTTAAACTAGTGGCGAAATGTGGGTGTTCCCTTTTACAAATACAGGCGTGATTATTTAACTACTTTTAAGTACCTAACCATTCTCAACCAAATAATCAAAATTATTGTACAGGATGTTAGCACAGAATGAATGTTATGGTTTTCACCAAAATCCCCTAAGTTTAAGGGATCCCCTAACAGATCAACTGATATAATATACACCCCTTTGCAAAAAAAACGGGCGGTTTTGATTTTTGTACATTATTGGTAATCATTTAGTTGCTCAGACCAACAAAAAAAGGTTTAGTTGTAAAGAGGTTTTAATAGCCAAACTACGTTACTGGCACTTAATAAAGAGTCTGGGTAAGAAAAAAAGTTAATTCCAAATTCGAAACTTTTGTTTAAAAACAATAATAATCCCGTTTTCCGTTTGTGACTTTTACTAACATTTTGCAGGTTTGCGGTTAGAAGGTTATCCTGGCAACTAAAACTAACTTCTCGTTATTTTTAGTAGAATAATTTATGTTTGTCGCATAATCCAGCCTTATTGTGACTTAAAAGTGATATCTTTGTGTTGATTGTAATGGCAGAAAAAGCAATAAGAGCTAGTAAAATTGTAGCGCTCCTGGAAGAGGGGTGTAGCTAAAAAACTATATTCTTATTGAATATATTGAATGACATAGTGAAAATATTAGTATTATCCATACAAAAGCCAATGACTGTTAAGGTGCCCGTTTTTTTTTGCAAAGGGTGTATTATGATGTAGTCATGCGACTAGGTATTAAAACAGCTGTATTATCTGATCATTTTTGTTTTCAATTATCAAGCAAATTCTCAGCTATAAACAATAAAACAGTCAAGTGATAAAGTATGTAGGTAAGTACAGATGAAGTTTCCCACACACAATTTGACCTTATGTCAAATTGTGTGGGAAACTTCTTGAAAGCAAGCTTCAAAGAGTTTCCCACACACACACACTATTTTAAACCGACTTAAAAAAAAGAAGGAGGTTTTCTAATGCCCATATGTTTCTCTTCCTGCTTTAATTGGGCCAACCAATTTGATAAATAATATAAGTACTTTTCGAAATTTCTTATTAATTTGCTGAGATAATCTATGAGATACAAAGACAGACAAACGTTATCCAAGTGGATTCCTTTATCTTATCTAAACTCTAAAACAACTGAAATGAACTTTGATCATACTTAAATCAAGTCCATAGTACATGGTTATCCTATTTCCAAAAGAATGTACCTAAGGTCTATTTAAATCCTTGTTTCCAATTTATGTTATTATCACTTAAACATCAACTTTATGGCAGTATAAATAAAGTTGATTTTAGACTGACTAGTACTGTTGAAAATGTCATAAAAAATATGAAGTTTTACCGCAAACTGAACCTTATTTATAGGCATTACAGTTGGTTTTCTTAAAACTCGTGTTTTTTTACATGTTTGGCAAATAAATTGCGAACGAACAGGCAAAATTATTCTCTTTCCTATTATTCATTTTTATTGCATGCGTTATAACATTTAAACCTTACAGTATAATTAACACTTTGAGGCACACTAAAAGCCAATAGACCTTATAATAATAAAACTTCTTGTCTTATATGTCCATGAATGCATTAAGAGAGTGCTGTAAAAGAATTGACTAGGTACTTCGCACACTCATAACATAGCCCTAAAGTAGTTACCTACAAGTTGCTGCCTATATACCAAATCACTTGAACAACTGTACCTATAGGTTCTAGAGCCTAATGTGCAAGCTGGGTATTTTTATATTAAAGCCATCATCATCCAATACCAAGGTTGTTAGGCAGAAATTGCTGATTTTATTACCCTTGTTTTAATATTAGTTGTAAATAGGTCAAAGGTAACTGGTTTGAATTTCAATTTTCCAATTGTACTTGGTACGGATAACACAAAAATGCTAGTGCTGCACTATATATTTTGTTTCAGTTTACTTCAGACAGCAAATTAAAGCGATAATTAAAAACATTATAATCCCAACGGCAACAAAAATATTTGGAAAATTAAAACCCAAAAAATATAAATAAAAACTGATTATGACCTCTTCCGATTTTAAGTAAATCTGTTTTGTTTCATTTTGTTTGTTTGTCCCGCTGTTATTACTTTATTAGTCTTGCTTGATTATGAATAATTTATTTTCTGAAAATAAACCTGTATTTTTTTATCAGATGTAAGTAACTTGTACTTAAACAGTGTTATAGATTTATAATACCATAGGTATGCATTTTTTTAATGAAATATGGAATGGTGAAAATTCCTTGAGACAACGGTCAGATTATCGCAACCAACTTTTAATAGATAAGTACTTACTTACTTTGTTTTCTGTTCAGTGAGAATTTGAGCTATTTGCTTTTGTGGTATGTATGGGAGATGTTTAGAAAAACTTTTGTACTTACAAGGCCAACCATTTAAAATATTTACATCTGGTGCAGGTTTTTAATTTAATTTCCAAGATAATATTTACCTACATTATTTAAAAACTAACAGAATTAAAATAATAAATGTACAAGTAAGTACATAAAAAAGAAGTAGGTTATTGAAAGGTTAATACGAACTTGGTGGAACCTTGCCTGGTGGGAAGTTTAAATGAATGGGCACTTTAATCATGATTTTAAAAATAACTTTGACTTACTTGTTCCATGATGTTCACTTAAGATTACTAGGTTTTAGTTTTGCTAGTTTTGCTTTGTTAATTCAATAATAAACAGGTCAGTGGTTAGAAAAACTTCACTCAATTTTTGTTCGTTTGATTTTTATGATTCTTCAGTGGTCATAAGTACAAATTCTTCACTGTAATAACAAAACAAGGTAGAATGATTGTCATTTTCATACCTACTTACATAACTAATAGTCAATGCAATTATCTACTACAATAATAATTTTATTATTGATAAATAATGATACAGCGAGTGATTATCGTTTGAGACGTAAACAAACTGTCAAAGTGAAGTGTCAAGTGTCAAACTATGAGTAGGAATACGGAAGTACGGAAGAGTAGAGTCGGTCAAAGTTCGTGGCACACTATCAGATTTTATCAAGCACAATGCAGTTCACTTTTTTATCACTTACCTTTGAACTATTATTGGTCGACAAACACCTCACAGTATTTTTCGTACGAAACACAAACTTCTCCACAGATTTTACAATAAACATTTTTCACACCGAAAGTTTTAAACTGAAACATAAATACATTTAAAATTATCCGCGCTTGTATTCTAAAGTAGCAAAGTACTCTGTGGCATAAGCGATATCCTAATCTCGCTACCTATGACACTGTAATTTTTTGTCAACCCCGCCGTTCTTATTTATTTGGCAAGTAGTTCCATAAATAAATTATAAAGACGGACAAGACGGTCCAAAGGTTAACGTTCGTACGTAGAAAGAGATGGAAATAAAAATCTGCAAGTTATCAATTAGCTTTGCACACGTGCGAAAAGGACGATGCTTTTTGTAATAATCTTTTTTTCGTCGTTTCACGCCTTGTTATCATCGAGTGTGTTGTGTTGGAGGATAAAAATTGTATACAAAGTCCAAGATGACGACATGTAGGTGTAGCTCACATAGCAAAATACGAGGGCGGCACTGAAAATTTCGGGAATCAAGGAAGTGACACAACATTACAGTTAAAACTGTATTTATTGCTTTTCGAAGTATTCTCCGCGAAATTTGACACATTTTTCCATACGAACCAATCATTGAAGCAACCATTCCATTCGGAAGTTGGGGTCTCCAAAATGGCCGTTTTGTAGGCGTCCATAGCTTCTTCAGGTGATGAAAATCTCTGTCCACGCAATTTATTCTTTATTTTAGGGAAAGTATAGAAATCATTAGGGCTTAGGTCGGGGCTGTACGGCGGATGGTCTAATAATTTTATGTTTTCTTGCTCTAAAAACTCTTTTGTTCTGTGCGCGGTGTGAGAACTCGCATTGTCGTGATGGAGGATGATGCGGCGGTTGCAGTTCTCTTTACGGAGTTCAGAAACGACCTGTGGCAAACAAATGCTAGCATACCATTCTGCATTAACCGTTCTTTGTCCCTCAAGAGGAATAGTCGTAACATGGCCGGTTTTGGAGACAAACGTGGCCACCATTTTTTTTGCAACACTCCGTGAACGAACAATTTTTGTTGGCTTTAACTCATTTTCGAACACCCAAACTCGTGACTGGTTTATGTTTCGGGTTCGTACGCGTATATCCAGGATTCGTCACCTGATACAATGTTGTATATAGCATTTGAGGATCCTGCGTGGAATCTTTCGAGAGTTCTGACGCACCAAGTAACGCGAGCCGCGTTTTGCTCTTCACAGAGCGAATGCGGTATCCATCGGGAAAACAACTTTTTTACACCTAATTGTTCATGCAAGATTATTTGTATTTGACTCATGCCAATGTCTAAAGTTGCCTAAATTTCGCGGTATGTCACATATCGTTCTTCCTCAATCAGCTTACGCACAGCATCAACGTTTTCTTGGGTGACTGCAGTTTTTGGACGACCTTGACGGGGATCATCACTGAGCTTGACACGTTCCACGTTGAAATTCAGCAAACGATAAATTGTGGTTTTTGATGGGGCTTCATCACCAAATGCAGAAATCATCCGGTCAACACACTGTTTTTGTGTTAAACCACTTCGAAAGTCATAATAAATTATCGCTCTTGAATTTTCTCGAGTCAATTCCATTTTCTCAACGACTAAACAAGTTTGACAAAACCTTGTGACAAGACTGAGAATCTTTTTTTAAATAAATAAATGGTATTCGATTTTTAAAACCAAGGAGTTTTCAATCAATAAGATTTTAATATGACAGTAACAGTGGAAATATTCCATTCCCGATACTTTTAGTGCAGCCCTCGTATGTAGCTCTTTGTGTATTTATCCTCAAGTCTCAAACCACGGTTGTCGCTAAGGCGGAAGTTTCCTTAAGGTGCCGGCTATAGGGAATTATGAATTACGGTTTAATTTATGTACTTAATCGATAATGATTGTAAGACAGGTGGGAAACCTAGGCTGCAGTAAACTGCATTAAAAAAAAATAGTAGGAAAACGGAGAAGATGAAAATTTTGTACCTACTTAAAGGAAATTGTAAGGCGTGATAACTTGACAAGGCAGCTAAATCCTGAATTGTGTCTTATTTGTAGATGTAGGTACACACGGCTACACATCAAGCTATACATTTCCAGTTTAAGCTGACCTCACATTGTACGGAAATCTTATACAATGCGAGATCAGCATAAACTGGAAATGTACCTACCTATAGCTTGATGTGTAGCCGTGTGTACCTACTTAGGCAAATTATTCTCTTCATAATAAAATAAAGTAGATAATAGGGAACTGGAGAGAGTCATACTGATTGATTATTGAACTCTCTGTCTGGCTTGAATGGTTAGATGTTTGAAGGAAAATTAAATTATGCAGTCATCGCCACAGAATGGTACCTAACCGTAAATACCTAGATAGGTGTACCTAGTAAGATTCGTAATTATCTAGTTATTTTCATTTAATTTATAATCCTTACTAATATTATAAATGCGAAAGTAACTCTGTCTGTCTGTCTGTCGCGCTTTCACGCCAAAACTACTGAACCGATTTAAATGAAAGTTGGTACACAGATAGTCTAAAGCCTGAGAAAGGACATAGGCTCCTTTTTATCGACATACCACGCGGGCGAAGCCGTGGGCGCAAGCTAGTTTATAATAAAATTATAAAATAAGTAAGTAAGCTTGGTCTTCTCTCTGTCTCTTAGTATTCATCTCGTCTTCATTCTCGAAACGCCTGACAAGATTTAAATAGCAATAACTTGTCAATCCAATCAAATCAAATCAAATCAAAATCGACAAAATGTGGTAGGTACAAAAAAAGGTGTATTGTCTAATAAAAAATTCAGGGCAAAGATACATTCCGCCATGTAGTCCCGACTTGGAAATATTTAAAGGATAGGTAAACAATACACATAGACATCCAAACAACAGCCAAATTAATAACAATTTTGAAGTACCTACTTACCTACATTAAATTCGAGTTTCAGCGTTAAGAATTCTATGAACGAAAAAAACAATTTATTGTAAAACTAGCTTCCGCCCGAGGCTTCGCCCCCGTGGTATGTCGATAAAAAGTAGCCTATGTCCTTTCTCAGGCTCTAGACTATCTGTGTAGGTACCAAATTTAATTTAAATCGGTTCAGTAGATTTGGCGTGAAAGCGCGACAGACAGACGGAGACCGACAGAGTTACTTTCGCATTTATAATATTAGTAAGGAAGTAAGGATAAGATTTAAGTTAGCCCGCAAAATTCAAATTTTCTTACGTTTTTTGCAACTTGCAGGTCAGTGTCAGGCTGTATCTTGGATCAAAATATGAATCACGACCATAAAAAATATGTATTTACAGAATTAAACCTAATCATTAGAATCAAGTAGGTAGTACAACTACCTACTTGAAATCAATACTGTAGGATGAAATCAATACTTTTGAAAACAATCTCAAATGTCTGTTAATATGTTATGATTTCTTGAAAAAGTCATTCAATATTTTTTATACTTAGCCATTTTTTCAAAACCACATAGATTTTTTTGTAAGGTAGACTGTTATCTAGGTAGGTAGGTACCTAAAAACTAATGAGTTAGTTGCTAAGTATGTATCTGGCGCCATATACTCGCAACTGCGCCAAAATACTTATAAGTATCCCAAGTATAGGAGGGATTTACAATAAATTCATACCTACTGTGTTAGTTTTCGTTTCATAAAATTGTTTTTATTTTCAAAGAGTTTAGATTAAATTTTAACAATTTTTTCGATTTCGTACTTATAAGGAACGGTAAGAATCTTGTGTGATACTGGTTTACATTATTCAGTTTTTTGCTATTAGTGGTTTAGGAATTTTCGAAGAATTTCCCCAATCCCCATACCGATTAATGAAACAGTTACTTAAAGGCGTGAATCGGCGTGATAAACAATCATCGCATTGGTTTTAGATGTCTCATCTTTAACTTCTCTTCGTCTTATTTTGAATTCGAATTCGTAATATTTTGTGATACATATTATCTAAGTATCACAAAATATTACGAATTCTATTGTATATTCTGTGCCCTAAATCATACTGACATGTTTTAGAAAAAATAGGTAGGTACCTACCTGAAAATCGTTGTTTTTCGAGAAAACACCGAAAATCTTGTGGCCAGTAGGTAAACTGCAGGCCATTAAACGTTCTGCGTCACTAACAATCACTGCAAGATCACTGGCCAGTGAAATGGACTCTAACGAAATCTATTTAATTTAATTATGTGAAAGGATTAAAAAATAATAATAATTAGGTATGTATTTCCTAGTTAGCCTATGATAATAGAACATAATTATACTTAACAATCAGTTTTAATAACAAATAGAAGTATCATAACATAGAAAAGTAATAGGTACCTATTTCTTCTAATTCTCCCACGTATTATTGAAGGTACCTACTATTTTTGTACACTGGTGGACCTCGAATCTTTTATTACTCCAATTGACCGCAAACTACCTTGTTGTTTACCAGTAAAAAAGTATACAGAAAAGCAATCCCATAAGACTATTCAAGGTACAAAAAAAGCTGCTTGAATGCTAAATATTACCGCTATGCGGCGCTAGTAGTACATAGCAGAAATGTGCGCGAGCGGGCTACGTATCTTTCGCGCGCCAAGTTTAAATTGAAATAGGGACATTAGCCAACAAATTGCGCCTCATTTTATTGATTAATTTACACATTTTATTTGTATAAATATTACAATATTCATGATAAAATACCCCTTCATTTGCACGACAAAAATTGACAGGGCGATTTTGATGTCGCGATATGGACGCAAAAATTCACCAATAGAAATTGCTGATTTAGTCTACCTGCCAGCTTATCAGGGCACCCACTTCACCCACCTTCAGTGTAAATAAGGATTAGCACGATTATCAGTTTTATTGTAGCCAGGAATTATTTTAGAACGAGTTTTACGAGCGGCGCGCGTTGCATTGAGCAATTGTGCAAATAAGTGCGATTTTTTGTTACTATTTGTATTGGAATTATTATTTTTAGCTTTGTTTAATATATTTATTATTTGCCACATGTTTTGGTGCGAGCGTTTGTGCGCAAACAGGCGGAATTTGACAACACCGCGCACCTCATAGAGCGAAGCTACGCTGAAAACCGCTGTTGTAGCACTTGATATTACAAGATTCTTGAAATACCGTATGAATTCTACATAAAGGAAAAATACAAAATACATTAGTCCCATATTTATATATTTGATTTAATTTACCGTTTTAACCCATTTGAGGCAGTAGACCTCATTGAAACGAGTTGTCTCCATAGGCGAAGAAAGTCGCGTCACACCGCAACAACTCAACTCCGCTATGCGTTTAACCCTTGTGCAGTTACCAACATTTTCTAGCCTCCATTATAGCCTGACTAACTGAATTTATTTGGAAACGATACGTATGTTAAAACTTTATCCCTAGCAAAGGATGACGTTAAAAATGTCTTAACTCTACATATGTTCAATTTTATTTTTAAAAATAACATGAATAAATCAGTCAAGTACCAATAATTTATCGTCAGCCTGATTTTCGAAGAATTTGTCGACTTAGCTTGAAGATTTAAAAGTTATATTATCTAAATAAATATAGTATTTTTTTTATTATGAGAATACGCTTCTTATTTTTAATCTCTATAATTAACAATTTGTTTATTGTAAACGTAGTAGAGCGATAAACTCAACTGACAGACATAAAGAAAGATTTCATCAAAATATTCCCTAAAGTTGGTACGTAATATTTGAAGTGGACGATTAGGCATCAAACCATGATTACTACGAGACAATATTCAAAGCAATTCAAAATCCTAATAACTGTTAAATTAATATTTGCAATACAATACAATTGTAATCGCACAGTGGCACAAATTGCGACCGCAACTGGCGCAAAATCACGATTCCTATAAAAAAATATAATATTGCAAAAATTAATGAAACCCGCTATCTACTGACATGTGTTCTTGAGGGTAATTTTCTCACGGCTTTGTCAATAATAAATGTTGAATATTTTAATAATTATTCCTTCTGAGCTGTGATTTGTTGGTACAAATGTGAGTTCTGATTGCATTTTCACGTGTTACAGACTTCTTTTATAAAATATTCCTAATAAAAGAGACAATATTTGACGACTTGTCAATAATGTGTCGAGATAACGTCATGTTCGTTACATTAGATATGCAGGGCAATGAATATTGTGTTAATATTGACACCAATGACATGCCAGTCGTCAGGTTTGGGACAAGACATTTTTAGAGGTAAGGAGTATTTTATATAAGTAAAATATTTTATAAAATTTTGCCAAAAATGCATAAAAGAAGCGACATAGTTAAAAAAGAAGGTGCATTAAAAACAAAAGTTGAACTACCCTGTTAAAAATTAAACTCATGTTTAAAATAGACCAACTTAAAACGTCGCGTCGCCATTCTGGCAGGCAGAATTAAGTTTTTTTTTTCTTTTTAGAAAAACTTTTGCTCTAACTTTAACACCGTGTCTTTGTTAAAACACGCACTCTGCTTCAAAAAGCAACCCTTTTAGCGACCGTTTAGTTTTCTATAAAGACTTGCACCGTCATTATTTACAACCCCTTCGGATAAGCCCTTGACAACAAACCTTTTTAACATTTTAAAACTCCGGCCAACAATGGATGATGTATAGTTTTTTTTTTTACCAACTAGGATTATGCAACTCTTCTGTATAAATGTTTTAATATTTAAAAGATTAGCGTCATGTTATTGCGTTTTAGTTAAAGTAAATATTTTTTGGATTTAAAATGTTTTTATTTGTGAAAAGATTGTAGTTTTTAAGTACAATATTGGCTGTATAATTTTTATAAGTTAGAATACAATAATATAGATTTATAATGTCGATTCGTTTTGTCCATCAAGAAGGTAATTCTGGCGCAATGTGCAAGCACCGTGCAAAGTTTTAAAGTGAGTTAGCTCACTTTGTTTAGCAATACACTTTGAGATACCTAGGTACTCTACTCGACTCATCTGAATTTACACAGCTATTTACAACGTCTTTTGTTTCATTGTAGCAATCATTTATGAACTTCTATAGGTACTTACACCAATTAAAGAGAAGCAGCTACAAATCATGTGAACTATTCTCGTTGTTTAGTTACTCTATTTAATTTCAAATTCAAGATCTTATCTGTTTCAAGTATCTACCGTCGCTTCTTCTGTAGATATTTGGCAATCAACCGGCTGCTTCGCTAGCTTGATCCCTCTTAGTTACTGACCCTACAAGCAAGATATATTTTTAATATTAATTAACTCATCAAAATTGTATTTAAGATCAAGTTAAGTCTGCAACAAGCAAATAATGATCAGTGCCTGCGCGGGCGCGGGTTAAGTCCGCAGAATTATGCTCGGTGGCGAGCTGTTTGGTGGCACGAGGGGCGCGTGCGATGGGGTTGAACTGAACTAATTTAGGCATGGTTGCTGTCGATATTTTGGAATTATCTCGATTTAAGATCGACTTGGTTTTGGTAATATCTGTTGTAAAATCTCATTATCCGATTCATCGATCGTAACCACTAAATATGTTTGGCTGCAGATTTGTTCGGGCTTTCAGTAATCTATATAAGGTCAATATTTTCTTTAAATACATCCGCCTCCTCTCTATGCGACTGTTCTTTGCTGTACATCGAACCTCATAAATCGTCAATCCACAATATTTGAAACAAATGCGTTTTTTTTTTATCCCGTCAAATTCTCCACATATTATATTATATCGATATGATAGAACCACAACACTAAAATCACTGTATTAACCCTTCAGTGTGCATGTAGGAACATTTAATGCATTCATGGGCTCTCGAGCGTGGCGACGCCAAAGTAACTAAAGTAGACTGCCCCAACGTTCGCTTTTTATTTATTATTTTAAAATGGGACGGGGTTATTTGAGATTAGGGTCTTAGTAGTGTCTGTTATTGAATTTGGGAGCCACCTGTAGGAAAACTCTCATTTAGGACCTGCGCAATTTTCGCCATTTTACAGAATATGGGAAAAAATTGTTGATTGGCGCATTTTTACCTATATTTTGAGGCATGAAGTTAAACCATCCAACATTCTTTTAGTTTACCTATTAATTTTGGCGTATAGTCGTAACGATTTACCTAGTCAATAACACCATATTTTTAACCCTTTGGCAGCAACCGTGACGCAGTTAGTGCACATTTTAGCAGGAATCGTCATTGATCCGTGTCGGCGACATTTGGTGTTAAAACGTTGCATTGTTCGACTATTTGTCAACCAATCAGCCGGAAACGGTTATGACGAATCCTACAAACATTGTTGATGCGGCAGAAAACATGAAATATGTCGATGTTCCACTTCGTATTCTGAATATTCAATTGCACGTTACTATTTTAATTAAATATATCCATTCAATTCATTCATATCGTGTTGTTGTTTTTGCCTAAAATTCCATGTGTCCGGTAGTTTAATTAAAAAATATCGTATCCTTTCAGCATTGCATACATTTTAAGGTACTACTAGACTATGCCATTATAATAGATAAATAATTAACAACACTTAGATAAAACACTTGATATATAATTATCGTGATTTATCAAAAAGTATGAGAACTCCTTCGCGTTTCTATTGTATCGAAGAGAAGCTAGCTAACGATCTAAAAAATAGAACCCTTCTAGCTACCGGTCCCGAAACATCCAATAAAAACATCGCCAAAACGCGTGTCCGATCAAATATTTATATAATTTATTGCTTGTCAATATCGACAAAGGGTTAGGTAATAAAAAACGACGCAGTTTGCACGCGCTATTAAACTATTAAATAAATTAAAGCGACGCGAAGCAAGGTGCCCGTTGTAACTAGATTACAAATAAATGTTATACTGTTACACTGTAGCATTGGGATGGTTACATTTAGGTAAGCTGTAGCAGCAGACGGTTTGTATTGTAAAGAAGGTTTGAAAATATTGTTATCGATTTGAGTGTTACAACTTACGGACTCCGGTTTTCACGAACTACGGACTACGGTTGGATGGTCGGTGCTACGAGCTACGTGCTACGGCAGGATTATCAACATTGTTGTCTTATTTAAAAGAGTAACCATGGAGTTTCTTGCCGGCTCTTCTCCATAGGAAACGACCAATTGGAACCGTGCACCTAGCTTCTGACGTTTCATAAGTGCCCATGTAGGTTTATGTGAAATAAAATATTTTGATTTTGATTTTTGATTTCTCAGGGATATTACTTGCCAGTAGGTACGATTTCCTTTGGAGTTTATAGTTTTCTGTTTGACCATCGAAATCGACGTCGAAAACAGTGTACGAACCCTGTTCCCATAATGTGTAAAATAATTTAAAAAATTAAAATTAAGTATTTTACCATCATTTTAAAAAGCTAATTCAGGAATGGTTTCAGAAATAAAATTAGAATATACCTACAGTGTTGTGTTTATGTTTAAATAACCAAACTGATTCACTAAAACTTTTAAACAACGCTAAAAATTAATCATCATTTTCCGAGACCTCTTCGAAAATCAAGTGTTGTGGGCGGAGCTTCGTCCGCCCTATAGGACCAAAGCTCAGAGCCCATAAAGCAGGGTGCACACCGCTCCAACCCCCAGTAAGCGACGCAAGCGCGGACGCACAGTGCGCACGCTCTAGTCATGGTGGTCAAAATTAAAATAGCGTAATTATTTTTTTAGTAAATATTTTTTATCGAAATTTTATACCAGACCATACGTGTTGTGATTGTGTTAAGTGGAATAGTCTGAGTAATATTAGTGGAGAGTTTTATCCAAAGTGAGTTACTTTTTAATTGGCTTTTCCGTAGTCGGGTAAATAGTGTAAAGTAAAAGCAATATTGTGCATAGGCTGAAACCTGATGCCACTACATAATCACTGCAGTTATTCCTAGATAGGTAATGAAAGCATCGTCGGTCACTTATGGACTAATTATAACATCAAAAAATGGTATCTAACCATTTTTTGGTAAAAATGGTAACCATTTTTTGGTAAAAATGGTAAGCCCTTATTTATCGTTTAGATAATCCTAGATTGTTAATTGATTCCGGCGTGACTTTGCGGAAATCCATTATAAAATACAACAGACGTAGACGTACTAAATATAATATGTACGTCTATTGATAATCCTAACGAAATAAGTAGGTCTAATCTAAATCTAAAAATCTATCCAAAATCTAAAAATAATACGAGTATTGCTGAAAACAACTCCCCACGAAAAATACAGTCTAAACCCACTAATATAATATTATTACGGCAAATCAAAATTTTATTTGGAACGTATAAAACAATTCAATAGCAATTAACTTGCCGACTCGGTCGCGGTTCGCTGGTCATAGTAGGAACAAATGCCGGTCGCGTGCCGGACGCGTGCTCCACAGTCGGCACAGGTGGCGCACCCTAGTTGCTGGTAACTTGCGTTGAACGATTGAGATTGCCTTGTCGGTACCGTGTTATAGTGTAAAGTCATTTTGATTGAAAAATCTAGTTCATCGCGAAATACATTAACATAAATTGCAACAATCAACGATTTAATACAGCTATAGATGGTTCGGTGGAATTAGTTTTCCGAGTTCCCTTTGGTACTGTCTCAAGCTGGTTAAAGCAAGCCTTAATCGAAAATTAGAGGATATAGGAATATCTTGAAACAAGAGCAAATTAAGGCCTGTTTTAGCGTTATTAAATTTGATATTCGGATTTCTAATTGCAACGCTTTGGGTTTCATAAAGAGCGACTGTCCTTTCATCTTTGCGGTTTTTGAAGTAACATTGTCACAGGTTAAAATTGTCTAAGAGCTATTTAGAAAGTGGTCCTATTGGTACCTCAGGATCACATAGCTATTAAAACTATCGTACAACAAACAGATTATGGTGTTAGGTATGGTTGATTTAATGTATGGCACGCGACGCAAAGCGTGTCTGACGCGTGTTCATAAAAGGTGGCGTTAGGCCGACTTTGTTTGTAATTATGTGATTGAGTACGTATTTAGGTATTAGTCATTTAAATGAAAGTATTTTGATAGAGTTACTTCCATCAAGATCAATCAATATTCGTACGAAATCTTTCCATACATTAAATTACCGATAATTAAAATTTGCGATAACCATATAAAATAATTTTGCTTCAGGATTTGAATTAAAATAGCCGACAGATATCGATGATGATATTTCATCACATTAGTCTTTTCATTATGCAGTATTAAGAAAATAATAAAATCTGATTATTTCGTCACACCATCGATCAATCTGTAGGGCGTATTGGAGCACCCTAAATCGGAAATCTGTCCGGAAGTAGGAAGTGATAAAGTTCAACAGTAACTGACTTTGTATGGTGTTGGTCACGCAATAGTCTGGGCATGGGGTGGGTCACCTGTCCCGCGAGTGTGTAGTAATTGGTGCAAGACAAATAATGAGGGTACAAGTTCCAACCATCCAGTTAGGAATTAAAGCAAAATGCATACTTGAATTTATATTACAAACTTAAAAGAAAGCAAAGCGTAGGACGAGCCCTTAAAAAAAAAAGTATTCATAGAACATATTATCCAAATATAGATCCAACGACACACTAGACTATTCTTATAAAAATGTAATGTCTCATTTTTTCTTCCAGATTTCTATGATGTTCAGCACCAACTTCGAGGACTACTGTGACTTCAACGAAAGCATCTGCAGCAACGACTCCGGTATCGATCGATCATACACGGATTCTTTTGTCAATTCTACCAACAGCACTCCATTAAAACACGAAACCTCCGACCTTGGGATATCTCTCACGCCATCCAAAGATGTCAGAAGAAAACTCTTCAATGAAGACTATGATCCTTTCCAAGATCCAGTTGATGATGTAAAAATTTTCGACGAAAATGTACAAGCAACAAATACATCAACGCCTAAGAAAGAGAAGAAGCCAAAAGATCCCAACAAGCCTAAAAGAAAATACGCCAATGGAAAGAACAGAATCTCAAGATGTAAGAGTCCTACGCAGCTCATGAAAATCAAGAGGAATAGAAGAATGAAGGCTAATGATAGAGAAAGAAACAGGATGCACATGTTGAACGAAGCATTAGACAAACTACGCTGTGTGCTACCAACATTTCCTGAAGACACAAAGTTGACTAAAATAGAAACACTACGGTTCGCACACAACTACATTTTCGCTCTAAGTCAAACGTTAGATTCGTTAGACAATATAAATTCTGGACAAGCTCCGCCAGAAGATTACAGTCTAAACTACGAGAAGCTACAAAGTTATTCAGTAACTGGTGAGAAAGTCACAAAAGACGCTTTCAGAGATATATTTTCAATTCCAAACAAAACTGAAGGATGTAATGATGGTAGTTACAGAAATTTCCAAGGGTTCAGTAGGCCGTTCCCAAATGGATCCAACTTCATGCAGACGACCGAAGGTGTACTCATAAATGTAGGGAACGTTACTGTGTCTGTGAACAATAAGGGAGGTAACTGTATTACTTCAACTACTGGGACTGGTTTCTTCACTCATCCTTCAAGCTTCGGTGAAGATATGAATCAACAAGCTTATCAATACCAAAGATACGGAGCTACCACATACAATGAAGGTCCTTATGAAGCAAATAATGTAAACGGAGAATACTTCAATCAAAAGAATTACGAAATATTCAAAAATGCTTTCGATACAGCAAAGAATAGAAAGATTGAGAAGACTGAAGACTATATGTATGGAAAATATAATAATACAATGTACGGATACACTGACACAAATTGTTATACTGGAAATACTAACGAATATTTACAAAGTAGCTATTATTATAATGATCAAAGGTGTTATAGAAACTTTTATAACAGGGCTCCTAGTGTTGTAAATGCTCAAATCTGATGTCTATAAAGCTAGTCACTATGTACAAAATATTTTTTATATAATTATACAAATTAGTTATAAGCACAAATTGTATTATACCAAAGACAATAAGATTTAGAATAGGGTAAGTTTGTTTTGTAAAAGTCTATTTCGCTAGTCATTTTTGTGGATTCTAATAATATACTTTTTTATATTTTGTATTTACTTGTTTTATTCAGAAGAGGTGATGAGTTCGAAAATTTGAAGCCTAAATGAAATATTATAAACTATGTGATACTTTAGTAGCTTGACAGGAGCGCAAGATCGCGGCTCAAAAATGAAGACGGAAAAAGACTGCTGAGTTAACCAATGGCTCAATGAAAAAAAAAGTATTTACATAGATAGTAGAATTTTAAACAAAGAAAGTTTGCAACATATTGATCTGTCAAGTCTAAACAATAGTAGAAAAACGGTAGCCCAGTTCAACGTATAGAAAGGGAGAAATTGACGCATGATTTACCACTGTGTAATAATACAAGTAAGCACCATGAATATAAATCAAATAGGAACAATGAACGTTAAAGAGCGAAAAGTTGTGAATGCTTATGCGCACCCCTATGGCAGCTTTGTTCAGGATCTATAGAAAAATCAAACTTCACATGTAACTTTCAACAATACGCCTTATTTCGTTGAAATAGAGTCTAACACGACGGCTAAACTAAAGTTATTAGTTAGAATAGGGGCACCCGTTTGGATCGAGTTACGATTTTCGAAAACTAATGTTTGCTTTGGAAATTCGTTACGAGCATTGTCGCTGGACGTCGATGTATGCTCCAATTATTTAGATGTCATATTTTTGGGATCATTGTTAGATCTGAAATCATTCTATAACATCCGATGGAGGCAGAGCTATAACTGTATACATTCTGTAATATACTTACAGATGTAAATGACTTCTTAGAAATCAGTGGAGTTTCCGTCCTAGTTGTGTCCCAAAGCAGGTCTTTGGTTTTTTTTCAGGAGTTTTGTCTCGAGACAGTTTGTAAAAAAATAGGTACTTCATGAGAGTAGGTAGTTATAGGTTTCTACTATTATAATTACGTTTTGATAATATTCTCATCATTTACTATCTATGAAGTAGTAAATCTGGCGCGTCGTAAGTCACCATCACCTTTTCGTATGTTCTAACATAAACAAAGTTGGAATATAATCAATAATATCCATAAACATACAAATATCACCTGGCGTCCAACTGTCACCTAAAATTACAATAATTACAGAACAAATCTGCGCTTCGTCACGCTCCATTGCGCAGGAGTTTTGATTCGAAATGGTGCAAACAGGAAATTAGCTTCCGACTTAGAGTTAATTTCGTTGTCGTTTCTGTATTTATGTGATTGATGGGAAATCCGTCGTAGGCAGAAATGAGCTAATATAAGGATAAGAATACACATACATAATCATTTAAAACATCCATTTTAGTCTACTCTGAAATGACCAGAATGTCATGAACTCATGACACAGTAGACAGAAGCAAATGAAAGAATCTGAGGGCTAGACAAGTGACAATCGCTTCCAAAGCATTCTGTATTTCTACAACGACTTTCAACAAGATTGACATAAGCTTTTCGATAGCCTAAGTCAGTCCTATAAATTTTTGCCTTTTCCATCATCGTTATAGCTGGTAGAATGTCTCTTTGTTTAGCGCCTCTGAGAAGCAACCCTTGGCCAGGTAAGTGTACAAAATGTTAGATATTAAAAGCGGCAAAACTATCTTAAAAATAGGAGTATGAGCTTACTTCAGAAGAAAGATGAGTAAATCCATACATCTTTACATCTTAATGATTAAAGTCGTCAACTACAAAGGGAACTCACATCTATCGCAATTTTCTGGTCACAAACCACGTTTATTTAACTCCATTGACACTAGAAAATGACACGCTGTAACAGCCGTGTCCATACACAATGCAGCGAGACCGATGGATTATCACGGCTACCGATGGAAACCAAACATTTATCAACCCCATTCTTGCATCCAAGCTGTGTCATGGCAAATAAGTCCTTATAGAAGTGAAAGGAAGATTGCAAATCATGGTTAAACGATTTCGAAAAAGAAATGGAATTCAGAAAAATGTTCAGACCAATTATTCTTATAACTACGATTTAGCAGGATTGCGGATTAAAGAACCACAGTGAATGAGTAATTTACTGCGATTTTAGAACACATTTATGAAAAAACTCACGTTCTTGTTAGAATGCAAACAATAATCTCTAAAAAATATGTGGTAGAAGATTAGAAATAAAATTACGAGAAAAGTTTATGAAAGCTAATGTCCCTTTTCCATTAGGTAAAACGTTACAAATTGAAAATTAAACTGCCACAAAATACCATAGATATTTTTATCTACTACATCGAAACTGCTAAAATGCGGTACTTAGCAATATCTCCCCACATATCTATCGTAACTGCACCGGCGGCTATTAATCCAATGCATTCAGATTCCACCCCAGTGCAGTAAAACCAATCAATTTTTATATATCGACTTTATGTGCGAGAAACATTTTGCTGGTTGTTATAGCGACATATATGGTTGACTTTGAACACTTAGTATCCAGTTTTGCGTTTAATATTGATATTAACTCTAATAATAGGTTCTGTCTTATTGACGTCCGTCCCAGTTTTATATTGTACTAGCTTCCGCCCGCATGGTATGTCGATATAAAGTAGCCTATGTCCTTTCTCAGGCTCTAGACTATCTGTGTACCAAATTTCATTTAAATCAGTTCAATAGTTTTGGCGTGAAAGTGCGACAGACAGACAGACAGACGGATAGACAGAGTTACTTTCGCATTTATAATATTAGTAAGGAAGTAAGGATCAGAAGGGATAGTAAGGATTAATAAAGTATTTTCTACAATTTACTTGCTACATTATTGTTATTAAGTGCAAAATGAATAAAACAAACGGTTTTTGATCCAATAATAAGGCAATGAATATTTATTATTTCTCACAACTTCGGATAACATGAAAACCACATGAGCTTCACCTCCAAGCGATCGAAATACACCCCTAGGCTATGTGTCTTTCAAATAAAAACACCACAAGAATCCTCTATAAATTCAACCGTTAATTTTATTTAAAAAAAAAACAGTCAAATATAAAACACATGTCCGCTATCATATGTCCAGAAGCCTAGCCCTGGGCTAATTGGTCCATGTTTGTTTGTCTGTTTGATTTTGTTTAAAATTCATCCCGGCCCGGGCCAGTATTTGTTTAGTCCACTAAGCTAATATACTCGTTTGTTTAAGTTTTTTAATGGAAGGGTGATTTTATTCGATTTTGATAATGTGGTCGTTTCTGAATTCTGTTTTGATTGAGTCTGTAGAGTGCGTGTGTTGTAAATTAAATGAATTAACCAGGCATTGTTTGATTGAAATATAAAGATGAATTTTGAAAATTACTTTTTCCAAAATTAATATTTTTGTGACACTGTGCACTGTGAAGACTAGACAAAAATATATAAACAAGAATCAATGATTGCAAGTTTTAAAAATAGGTAGGTAAGGTATTTAAATTAATATTTTTTTAACATTTTCCCTGTAAAAACTGTAACAACTGAATGCTAAGCTTAAAAGAGATAAAAAAATATTCAATTGCTAAAATCTATTACAAATATTCATACCGCCCAATATATCTAATCCCAAAACATTATACTAATATAGAAAAGTATAAATTCTGTCATTCTGCGCATTTAATACCACAAGATGAATTGGCATCACCACAAATTGGCTATACAGCTGACGTTCAATTTACCTATCAATTACCATTCAAAAATAAACGGTAACCTTTCCGCATAAGACTCAAATTTGAGTTAAGAACTATACGGCCATGTCACCAGCAGAGAAAGACCCCTAGCTTTCCCTTGTGTAGTAAAATATTGGCACAAAGATGGTATGGCCATGATTGGATAGAGGTCTTAGTAAATTGGTGCAAGTAATATTTAGGGAGAAGAGCTTAGTGATTTGACGTTTAGCAAATATTGTAAATTATTTATTACAAAAATACTAGTTGGTGTGTTCGATCGGTTTTGTGGCTACCGAAAGTTTATAGAATAGTTTCTATCAGGAGCGAATTTATATTGGTACTAGCTTCCGCCCGCGGCTTCGCCCGTGTGGTATGTCGGTAAAAAGTAGCCTATGTCCTTGCTCGGGATGCTATCTATCTTCTTGCCAAATTTTATCGAAATCCGTTTAGTGGTTCAGGCGTCAAAAGGTAACATACAGACCGACGGACAGACATACAGAGTTACTTTCGGATTTATTATATTAGTATGGATTATTGCTGGTTTTAAACGCCTAATTCTCTAGGTCCGTAGGTACTTACATTTATTTTATTTAAAGTCGTCAATATAGAATCAAATGATTGAAATGGACATTCATCATCATTTTTTTTTAATTTAACTGTCTTTTTTTCTCTTTTGTCTTTATTGTATTTATTAACATTAACGTTGCGTTGTTGGTCACTTATTAGTGACCAACAACACAACGTCAGTACCTACCTACTTCATTTAAACAAGCAAAACCATTGCATTTCATATACTTGATAGGTTTATTCTGCACCAAGCGTAAACACTTGAAAACCTTTCATTGATCGCGCCCTAACACACAACATTAGACCTTATTCCATAGGCTATCAAAATCATTTTCGAACACACGTGTAGATCAGTCATAGATGTTCTGTGGTGATTGAATTTCAACTTTAAATTTTAGCTTATAAGATATGCTTTTGCCTGAGTTTTGTTACTAGGGTTGTCCCAAGTTATAACATTTGGTACTATGCTCGTGCTTAGTACTTGAAGTTGATTGAAAACTAACTGTATCTTTGTGTGTTTGTTTGTTGAAATAATATTAGATAATACGAGTTACGCTATCAAGTCGAGTGTACATCTGTGGCTAGTTTTGGTAATTAATTCATGCAGATTAGTGGTTTTATAAAAAAGGCAATGGACGTAGATTAGCTTTGATTATGTAAATTCACGACCTTTTCGAGCAAAGAACGAAAGAGATAGTCAAAAGTTTGAGGACTGAGAACCAATGTATTCTGAGACGATATTGGCATTGACACAAACATTCATGAATGCAAGCCTGCATTACCTACTTATTAAAATAACAGTGACGTCATAATAGACTCAAGATTTATTTATTTATTTATTCACTCCAAACATACAAATATCCTTACCGGCTAGACCTAATACGATATTGTAGCACCCTTAACTTAAATAGTTCCACTGCTTGTACCGTAACAAATTCTGTGTGTAGCTATTTTATCACACGACTGACTTCTTGAAAGTCCTGGGTTGACATATAGAGAGAGTTGTTTGTTGCGACTGCGATGTTTTTGGTACGACTCGATCTATTTAAATAAAAATGAAAAGCTGGTCGTTGGTGAGCTTACTTGAGGCGGACCGATTTGTCTATTTTTGGTTTCAAAAACGTTCGATAAAGTCCGAATTAGGTTTATATGGAAATAATACTTGAAAAAGTTTCCGGGAAAATTGTCAAATTCGGGCAAAATTGAACGTCCAATTTATACCTTTGGACAGGACAACGTCTGTCGGGTCAGCTGGTTTATTTAAAATAAAAAAGCTTTTGGATAAGCAGTAAAAAAAATATATTGAGTAATTAATCTTCAGATCATTTCTTGTTATTGATGGTCGTATCATCGAGGAGCTCGTAATAACAGCTGCTCGGGTCGATCCATCAGGTTAAGCTACGCTTACTGGGGTTGGTCTGTGGATGGGTGACCATTTTCACATACCTATCGATCGAGACTCCTCCGTGCCTCGGAAAGCACGTTAAGCCGTTGGTCCCGGCTGTCATTTGTGGATTCACAGTCGTTACGAGTCGTCAGAAACACGAAAGTCTGACAACTAGTCTAACCAAGGGGTATCGTATTACACAGTTACTGGGTTGTGGAGGTCAGATAGGCAGTTGCTCCATGTAAAATACTGGTATTCAGCTGCATCCGGTTAGACTGGAAGCCGACCCCAACATAGTTGGGAAAAGGCTAGGCAGATTGATTGATTGATAGTCGTATCATTATTCCAAAACCTTTTTAAGTCTGGGAAATCTGGCTACGGATTTTCTCACGACCATCAAAGTAAGTACCAATTATTAAGTGCCACTAGATTATACACTTAAAAATCACGATTCTAATGATCCTTTAAAAACATAATTTAATAAAAATTCACACGTTAACAATGACAAAATTAACCCTATCATCACTCATGCCTTTTTAAATACTGTGTAATGATAATGTTGATCCCACTTGAGTAGAAGCGTGTCATATTTAGTGGCATAAAATACCAACTATTAGATGGTCTCAAGTGTCATTTTAGGATTCCGGATTACAAATATTTGACAAAAAAATATGTGTGAAAAGTTCACACGGGTTTTTTTTAGTTCAATGGTACTTACAGCGACCAACATTATAAAAAAGATTATTGTCATTACGACTTACGATAATGGTCTTTTTTTTTGGGCATCTAGCATGTTAACCGAGGAGGTTGTAGGCTTAATAGGACTATCCTGTGGCGTGGATGCCTTCATAAATTAAGGCCTCCAGACAGGGCATAAAACTTATAAACTAAGCGACTACACGCTAAGGGCACTCCCTGTGGGTACGGACCTCGGCTCAGGGCGTCGCTAGGGGCGGCCAGCAAGGGACAGGCTGGATCGAATCGCTTACGAAGGTCTGGGAACGCCAGGCTTATAAGTAAAGCGACAAAAGCTCCCAGAAATGTGAGAAAATCTGCGATAAACAAGCTGCCCGGTGGCTGGTCGCAGGTTATTTATCGTAGTCCATTGAAACTTTTGCCACAAAAAAAAAGTAGTAGAATGATAATATACAGATTTTCAATCTATTTAGAATCATTAAACGCGTACACAGGAGACCACCAAAATCTGATATTTCGCTAGTACCTACAAGCCACCAATGAAGGCTTGTAAAAGCAAAATATCAGATTTCAGACAGTAAGTGTAAACAACCGTGTAATAACACACACACGACCTGTTTGTGGGCAGTTGTCAAGTGTGACGTCACGCCAGACACGTGGCGGAAACGTGGCGACGCGTGTCGCGTATCAAGTGGTATGTTACCCAGATTGTTCCTTTATTTGAGTAGTAATTATACGGTGCAAAAAGTGGACATATGGGATGTACTAAGTCGAAGACGCCAAACGAGGCATGCTTAGCCAAGAAAAACTGGAAATTGGACTTCAAGTTTCTGCCTTGACGACTGTGGACCGCGGCGTTTATTTGTAATCGATGATAGATAAATTGAGGAGCTCGTGGCTAAGTACTAACAGTCGCTCGGGTCGATCCATCAGGTTAAGCTACGCTTGCCGGGGTTGGTCCGTGGATGGGTGACCATTTTCACATATCGAGACTTCTCTGTGTCTCGGAAAGCACGTTAAGCCGTTGGTCCCGGCTGTCATTTGTGAATCTTTGACAGTCGTTACGAGTCGTCAGAAGCACGAAAGTCTGACAACCAGTCTAACCAAGGGGTATCGTATTACCCAGTTACTGGGTTGTGGAGGTCAGATAGGCAGTCGCTCCATGTAAAATACTGGTATTCAGCTGCATCCGGTTAGACTGGAAGCCGACCCCAACATAGTTGGGAAAAGGCTAAGCAGATTGATTGATAGATAAATTGATAAACCCTGAAACTCAGAGGAGAGAGAACATTTTAGATACTAACGTTACCTTCGTTACGTTTTTTTTCGTGTAAACATTTTTGTAGTAAGGAGTCCAATCATTTAAGCTCATAATTATAATTTAGAAATATCTAATTAATTACCCAAAATACATAAAGAGCATGCATCTCTTACACTTTAACACCCACAACACGTGTCTTATAAGTGTAAAAACGTGTCAGTCTCGTGTCGGACGCGTGCCAGTCGTGTGCCGGACGGTATGGTTATCATAAACTGTTTATAATACGCTTAATGGTGACAAATAGGTGTTTTATTTGAATAATAAGGAGCACGATACAAGTGACCATGTGGGTGGATTTTTTGTCCATTTTTGTAGTGGCAGCAGATGGCAAAAAAAAATAAAAGTAGCCATTTTTTTAAATAAATTTCGTGTATAATAATTCATAAATAGTACATACAAAATCACTGCAAATACTATGATAATAATTATAATGATGAGTAGGCTAAACTTATATTATGACCTACATGTACAAACCTATTAAAAAAAATTAAGGTATTTTAATAAGGTAGAAAAAACAAAAGTGAATTCCTATGTTTAAGTGAGGGAGATTTTTCCGTTGCTAAGGACCAAACTGCAGGTCTAACAAGCGTCAAATTAATAGGTACAAATAAATAAACATTAAATAGAGTCTGCGGCTGCACTCCCACGCATGTCGAATTTACCAATAACACGCCGATGACACGCCTGTCGCGACTTAATGGAACTACTGACTTGGAATAAAGCAGGAATTTATGGAAAATTCCTGACGCATACTCTACTCATACAGACATTCATTTTTTTTTACAAAAATAGGTAATGACATTACCCTCCTTCTGGGGCAGACGGGTAAAAATAAGTAACAAACTAAAGTACATTATAAAAATTCAGATAATACTTCAGTTATCAAGGTCAAGACTGACCGCTACGAGGCTACGCTTGGCGTAGCTTCTTGCAAAAGTTCGTAGAGCAGATGCTACGCTTTTTAAGAAGTGGCAGGCATGACGTAATCTCGTCTGCGAGATTGTACTGTAAATATTATAATATGATAAGAATTTTTTTTTACGTACAATATAAATAAGTCAGATTTACATGGAAACCTATCTTCTTTCTCATTCGATATACGTTTCTAATTGAAAATTACTATCCAAACTTCATCTTCTTCATCTTCTAATATTATAAATGCGAAAGTTATTTTGTTTGTTTGTTACGCTTTTACGCTTAAACGGCTGAACGGAATTAGATGAAATTTGGCACATGGGTAAACCATGATCTGGAATAGGACATAGAATACTTTTTATCCCGATATTCCGTCCGGATCGACAGTAACGCGCACGGCGCAGCTAGTATTAACATAATTATACGAAAACCCGATAAAAAAATACTATTAAATGCTGGTGTTGCTCTGTATCTTTAATTTTCTATTTTTAAAATTTTCTATGAATGTCCGTAGATGCTTTAGCTTTTCAAATCATTTAATGTCATCAATTTTTTAAAGAACCGTTCACCTTTCCAGGTTTATTTCGGCTTTCTCTTTTATTATTACCAACACACATAGAGCAATCTGACCGATTGTCGCGGTGTCAAACCGTTTACCCTTATCGCTTCTATCCAACACCATGGAACACCATACAACGACCCATCTGTCACGATGCATCGATGCACCGAGAATAATGGTGGCATTCATGAGGCGAATTTTTTATCGAAATAATGGATTTTTGGGCCAAAAAATTGTGTTGTAAATTCGGTTGTAAGTGGAAGAGGGGGAATGCATGGTGGTGTAAAATGAAATTGGGTTATACTGGATATTACGTTCGGTTTGGGTTGAGATTATAAGCTTTTTGTTATCGTGTTTTTTTTCTATGACAAAAAGGGTTAATATCGATCACAGTTGCACGACAAATTATAAAATTTAATTTGGTCTCAAATCGTCTAAAAAGTTAATTATTGACTCTCTCTCTTAACTCATTTTAATTTGAATAATTTCTGTTTGTTTGTTTTCAAAACACAGCTAGAATTTTCGCTAAATCAAGTGTAACATTTTTTATAAAATCATATTTGGTCCATAAATATTATCTAGGGATTTTACGAAAAGAAACGAAAGGAATCTCACGGAAACGTTAAATTAATAACTTTGTATCAACTACTAATAAGTAAAGTACCTACAGTATTTATATAGCTAACTGCTTTACACCATCTACAAATCACCAAAACTACCAGTAAATCACAAATAAAATAAAGTCAACTAAAGCTATTGTACACGAACCGGCACCTGGCCCTATAACCCTGGCCCTATGGTCCATTGTGTGCACCCTCGCTCAGCCCTTAGTGGCACAGCCCTTAAGATTTAATTACCGACCTTTATGGTTACCGCTACTGTTTACTTTTATTACTTGCTTTTGGATAGTTTAGTCTGTCTTAATTTTAGTGTTATTTTAGTAGAAAAAGCCCGATTCAAACTCAAACCATTTATTTCAATTAAACCATTTACTTTTGTATTGTCAAAGAGTCGGTCAGTCAGAAATATGAAGTTGCCCATTCTAAAGCGTAGAGGTACCTATTCTAATGGATTATAGAGAATTGTAATTACTTTTTAATAGTCTTCGTAGTGCAACGATGCAACAAAAGTTACTAGCAATCTCCATACACTTATCCAATTAATTATAACAACTCTGAAGTTTATAAGATAGCTCAAAGCTATGTATACACGGCTATACATTTCCAGTTTATGCTGGTCTCGCATTATATATGATTTCCGTACAATGTGAGGTCAGCTCATACTGGAAATATAAAGATTGATGTGTAGCCTAGTAAGATTAGTAATTTCATACAGTGCATACCAAGTAATATTTCTTTGCAAGTATGTACGTAACTTACACGTGTATCATTAGGACATACGTCAGTGTTTACGCGTTTCGTTTAAAACATTGCCAGTTTACGTCTTGTGGATGTTTTAAAGACTCTGATTGAAACTGTTTTTTCTCTATTGCTTTATAAATGGATTGTAATCACATCAGGAATTTCTCTGAATTTTTCAGCCCGGAGTCTGAACTCGTGGCCCGTTGATGGCAAAGGTTCGCCCCCTATTACATGGGACGTAAACATAGCTAGCGAAATGTGGGTGCACTGTAGGTATATACTTCTGCCTAACCCTTCAGAGACAAACAGGCGTGTTATGTTATAACGACTTCCTTCCCTTAATTTTCGTTAATATCTTTGTGGGACAAAATTAATACTTAACATAATAATGTGCTCCATTTCTAAGTCACCCACATTCTACAGGGTGCTCATTCACGTGGAAAATCAAGGTGACATACGAGGTAAATTTCCCTTAGCTTAAGCACTTAGATATCAGTTAGGACCTATTAATAAAATTAGTCTGAATATAAATGAGGTCTCTCCAGGTATAAAAGCTCCGGATTACTGAGCTTCAGCACATTCGAGCCACATTCGTGGGACAGTAGCCTTCGTACATCCTCCAACATTACAAAACCTTCGGGTCTATAATTTGACTTTAGTTGAAGATCCAACAAATCGTCAATCAACATGAAACTAATTTTGGTCCTCATTCTTGTGGTAGCGTGCGCTTGGTGCGGTGAGGCGTGGCCTGGTGCCCATTCTTTCTGTGGAACACGACTCTCAAAAGTGCTGGCCGGTATCTGCTGGGGTTCTGAGAACAAGCGAGATGCTGGGTGGTGGATGCCAGAGAATTCGGCGCGGGCTCTGGGTGGCATGCGCGGTAAGCGAGGCATTGCTGACGAATGCTGCTTCAAACCCTGCACCATGGATGAACTGCTTACGTACTGTTAGCGAAGGACCAATGGCATGACTAACTTATACAAATTGTGAATTACGAGAATTTTGTTGTTGTAAATAAATGATACGAGGTTACCTGATTTTTTATGTTTTATTTGATCAGCACACATCATTATTATCATCACCCATATAATATTTTCGTGAACTCTTCGTTACTCATCAAAAGATTTTTTTCGCTGTCTTCTGTTTCCAAAACTCAATTGTCAAGTATCGTCACGGCACCCTTTTGGTGGGAAATCATCCAATGACTTCTCCCGCTCTGGGCGGAGCGGAAGGGCGTGTCAGACTTTTACTGACTAAAACCCACCCATGTTCCTTCAGTTGCCTGTTGCCAAGGTCCCGGTATCCCTTTCGGACTAACCCGCAACCCTGGCAGGCATCGGTCCTAGCGGACCCCGCCAATTGTGCTGAAATCACTATGAGGCGCGCGTGGAACAAGACGCGCCATCGACCCGGGCCTGGTCCTAATCGGTCGGCGAGCAATGGGTAGCTCGCCGTCCGCAAGCCCGCGCACCGTCACGGCACCCTGCCACAGAAAACAAACTTGTTTAAAGAAATCAAAATGAATTTACCAGTCTGTCTGCACTCTCATTTCTTATAAGTAATTATCAATTACAGTAAAACGTAACCAAATCTGCAGTACATTTTGATCCCTAAAATCCGCGGGGAATGATCATGAATATCAAACGGGCATCGCATAGGCCCCAGTTATCTGATCCGGATTAAACTGGTAAAAAGCGGTCATTATTCCGCCTCCGTGGACCAAATGGGATTTTTTATTTGAGCCACACCTCGGGCTATTGTATGTGGATTGTCATTGGGCTGGAAAATTCTATTCCTTTTTTTTTTTCAAAACAGTTGGAACGATTTTTCGCGCATAAAAAAATATTGCCCTGCTTGCCTAAGTCTGTCCCTGTTCGGATTTATATTTGTCAAGATAGAGCTATCTGCAATTTGCTGAAACATGTCATAAACATGTTGCAACTGTTTGAAAATAATTTTATTCGATGCACACAGTTTGTATTCTTTTCAGGTCAACTATCATCATATCTCTAAAAAAGCTTTAAAGTTGATCTGTTAAAGATCATAAATGTTTCTACGAAGTCAGGTGGAGTCACAGCTCACTTCAAGCCAAGCTCACTTCACCTAAGTTTTCACGGTGCGGTGATTACAGAATGTACCAGCCGTACCATTAAGCTTAACACATTTTGTTGGTCCGTAATATAAATCCACACTGGTCCCTCTTTTAAGATGATATCTCGGCACATTAGCGATAATCCTAAAGATAAAGATCGGGTTTCACAATAGTATCGGTCTTTGATCTACCCCTGTCAATGTCCGCAGGGTGACAGTTATTTGTCAAACTTGTCAGATGGCCTGTTTTTTTTTACTGTCAATATTTGTCTGAATATAGTTTGAACAAAGAAGGTTATTCAATTTTTATTTTAGTGTGAGTTCCAATATTTTAAGCCCAAAACACACACAGAGCGGGTGCGGGGCGGGATCGGGTCGGGCGCGGGAGTACGGCGGGTATAATAATTTGAAATTCAAGGAATTATATGGATGTCAACACACAGAACGCGGGCGCGGGTCGGGCGCGGAGCGGGAGCCGCGCCCGCCACTCGCCGACACAACAGCGCGGGTCGGGCGCGGGAGTACGGCGGGTGTCATAAATTGTAATTCAAGGAATTATATGGATGTCAACACACAGAACGCGGGCGCGGGTCGGGCGCGGAGCGGGAGCTGCGCGGGAGCCGCGCCCGCTGACACAACAGCGCGGGTCGGGAGCGATTGTGCTATTCTGTAAAAATATCTCCGTGAAAACTAAGTGTAGTAAAATATCAAAGTGAGCTTAGAGTGAACTGTCACTTGCCTTAGCATCAATAGGTATCGATGAGAATGACTCACTCCATGCTCACTTCACTTAAGTTTTCAAGGTTAGATGGTTACAGAATAGCAATGCGGGTGAAGCGTCGTTACATTCGTTGCAATACACGTATAGATGATATTCTCCATATTGATGTCTTTTTTTATTAATGTCATGAACCTACAACCTTTCCATTTTCGCGTTCTTCTTTTTAAAATAAGTAAAAATAATAATTCTTCGTCCGTGTCAGAATCACCCGACATTTTCACACTGCAACCGCTGCCGCTTGTCAAAGTACAACCGCGCCCGACCCGCGGCTGGGCTTGGGCTCTACACATTTTTTTCTTATTGAGTTAATTAGGTACCTATAAGTTGTTTTACATGTTAATGTGTCCTACCTTAGAGAGCCGCGTGATCCGTATCTCAGGATCCTCCTACCTGAGACACCTTCCTTACATATTATAAAACAAAGTCCTCCGCCGCGTCTGTCTGTCTGTCTGTTCGCGATAAACTTAAAAACTACTGCACCGGATTTCATGCTGTTTTCACCAATGGATAGAGTGGTTCTCGGGGAAGGTTTTAGTAAATAATAACCGACATCCACGCGGGCTTAGCCGCGGGCCGCGGGCATCAGCTAGTTCTCTATATAAGATTGTGCATCTGATGTTGAGGTAGATAAAGATTTATGATTATGATTATTATGATTACCTATAAGTTTTTACTTTTACGAATCACTTATAGTTAGGATTTAATTCGTTAATTAATAGTTAGTTGTAAGTATAATACCTATATTGTATGTATATAGTAGTTTTTTTTTTTACAAATAATGGCGTAAGAAGAAAATTACTAAAGGTAAATTACTCTGTTTTCGTGTTGGTTATGATGGCACGATGCTTAAATCAGAATAATGTCAAGGTTCCTAATAAATCGTCAAAAAAAAAAATGTGAATGTAAAAGCTCGGCCCTTTTTTTCACCACAAGCGAAACGAATCGATAGTCACGCTCCTCTTTATTTACACACTACAACAATATAACGCAATTATATATTCAAAATAATGTTAACACTTGACAATGGTTTACATTTGAATGTAAAGGATTAACAACATGCGGTCGACTGTGAGTACTGTGACCCGCGAAGTGTTACAAAGACAATGATTTGATTTATTGTGGACACGGATTACAATTATTGGCTTTTGGCGCTGTAGGTACTTGGTTTTAGTTGTAACACCTGTTTAAATATGTTAATTGAATTGAATATGTTTATTTAATAATAATTTTCTTCGTCGCGAACCCTGAAATCAGCTGTATCATTTTGTCCAGTTATACGAACTGTGGAGCAGCAGATTTTTTTAAAAGTACATTAACCCTCTTTCAAGTTGTCATTTATTTCAATGAAACCTTCTGTTGGAGGATCAACTCAAGATGTAATTGAAATACCTAACTGAATACTGAATACTGGACAAACATAGGAATATTTGGTCCAAATGCATAATAAACTAGTGCATAATAAATATACATACAATGCCCCGTTGGTCTCGTAATTGCGAGTGCGACGGCTGAGTTCATTAGATATTTCTCAGTAACAGCCCGTAGTTTGGAAGTTAGCGGTGTGGTACCCCCATGCCTCTGAATGGGCCTGCACCTAATCTCTCCTTGGTCGTGTCGGATTGTCGTCCCATTGGACTATGAGAGTAAAGGAAGAGAGAGTGCACCTGTGTCTGCGCACACATTTGTGCACTAATCTCCCGCGCCGAAAGCTAGCCTGCGCTGAGATTGCCAGGCATGGCCGAAATTCTAAATGAGCATAAAATCAAAATCGAAAGTCATTTATTCAAACTAGGCTGAGAATCGGCACTTTTCGAACGTCAAAACAACATTCATACATTACAATGTACCTATCTTAGTCTCGATTTTAAGAACTTCCTTGTAACTTGTGTCGTTTTATTCGATATTAAAAGTTTAATATGACATTCAGATTAAAAAAAAAATATCTTTTTGACTTATTTTTTATAAAATTTATATAAAATATCGAATATATCATCCATTCACTGAAACGAATAAAAATATCAAACTTATCCCAGCTAACGAGTACAAAAATGCAAATCAACTTACGCCATCCACACAAGAGGGGTGAATGGTACCTCCCCGCCCCGACCACACCATCCCTTGTTGCCCTAATAGCACCCCACCCCTATCTTAGTGCCCTACTTGTAACGTACTTGCCACCCTCGATTTTAACTGTTGGTACTTTATTTTGTTGATGGACAAGCCTCGTATGCGTTTTGAGAGATTCTATCGGAAAAACTTCTGAAGAACTACATAATAATCTTTAAAAAAATTAAGATAGTTAATTGATTCAGGCGTGACTTTGCGGAAATCCATTATAAAATACAATAGACGTAGATAAATTTAGTAACCTATTCCGCTTGACTATTCTTCAAGAGTCATAAAAACCCTGTAAGAAATCGACACGTGTTTCAGATCTCAACGAGGCATCTTCAGGATGACGATTGACCAATTGCAAACCAGAACGCGACGTGTAACCACACCGAGCGCTGGACGCAAAGACTCACTTTGCGTCCAGCGCTCGGTGGAATATCTTTACAGTACTTATAACTACTTAGATAAGAATGCAATGAAGGACGTATTATTAGTTCCTTTCAGGATAGTGTACCTACTCGCACTTCGATAGATACATGTTTAGAAACACGGATAATGTTTTGCAGTGCCTATACTATAAATAAGTCAGTCCTGATTGAAATTCGATCTCTAAATGAAGTTGATCTAGACTAGATCGATAATAATGTAAGTCACGCAAAATTATTGAAAGTGTTGTGGAGTGAAATAAAAGAGTATAATTATAGCCTCAATATTAGGTAAGTATCTATATTTACATCAACGGACAATAATGATTACAGTTGAAACTTAAAAGCTGGTCTTTCATAGCTAGCAGTACGATAGGAGTTCTTCAACAGTACAGGCTTTGTCACAGCACTCGTCAGCAAGGCCTCGCTTGCCGCGCACGCCACCCAGCGCCCGGGCCGAATCTGCTGTCAGCCACCACCCAGCATCGCGCTTCACCGAATTAGGGCGATAGCAGAGAAGGGCCACCTGTTCGGAAAGAACTCGTCCACAAAATACTTTTCTTGCCCCATCCTGCGCCTGAGAGCACCAAGAGCACGCTACCACGAGAAAAAATACCAAAGTCAGTTTCATGTTGTTTGATCTTCAACTAACGTCGATGGTAACCCAAAAAGTTTTGCTTTGATGGAGGATGTAAAGATGCTATTGTTCCACTTATGCGGTTCGAATGTGCTGAAGCTCAATAATCTCTACCTTTTATACCTGTAAGCAGCTCATTTGCATTCAAACATATATTAATAGGTCCTAACTGAGACCCTAGTGCGTAGGTTATGGAAATCTTTGCTCTACGTGTCAACTTGATTTCATACGTGGATGAGCTTCATTATAACATAGTGTGAAGACGGAAAATAAACGAGCTCGGTAATCGAATATACGAAAGAGAGTCGATATCAGTCTTCATATTCACACATTTTTCGTATTATCCAAGAATATTACCTAAGTAATAAAACCTTTTTATTGCTCATTAAAATATTTTCGATTCAATCTACGTGAACCGATTTAAAACTTTTTACTCAAGCTATCCAATCCTGGCACACAAAAAACATAACATGCAAATTCGAACGTGGAATAAAAATTAACAAGAGATCCAAGCGGCCCATCAGACGGGCGCTGATTCGCAATTTTTTTAAAATTTCAGTCCGTTTCTAAATTTTTGTAACGTAATAGTTTTATAAACAGTTTTTTTTATATATTGTTTTACTCGGATCGTCAAAATTACCAGTATCCATCATGGTAAGTGATTTTACAAACATATTTTTTCGACTGTGCTTGCTTCAGGGAACAGTTTACCAATAGCCCTAGTGCCTAGTATATTCTAGAACTTAGAATTCCTTTAGTGCTTAGTCTTCCTCTTTATAACAATATTGTATTGCTTGTTTTGCGACATGTTTTAGAAGTGTGAATTGACGGCCATTTTTATTAACCTTTTCTTGTCATCATAAATTGCAGGTTTTTTCACAAAGCAAATTAATGGGCCGTTAAGACGATACAGTCTAAGATGGGCCTCCGCCTTTTTCGTATTATATATTGTCGAACAAACTGTCATTTTTTAAATTAATGGCGTTCTCCAGGTTTGAAGGTTATTTTTTTCTGATCGAATGCTACCAAAGTTAGGGCGACTGACCCTCTCAAAAACGCTGCTGCTTAGATCCTTCATAATGAGTGATAACATGTATTCTTTTTTTTTACGTGATCAGAGGGAGTGCATCTCAGTGCACGTCGGGCAGGCGGGAGTGCAGATGGGGGTGGCATGCTGGCAACTCTACTGCCTGGAGCACGGCATCCGTCCGGACGGAACCCTGCCGGCCTACGAACAAGACCCCAACGCAGCCGACTCCTGCTTCAACACCTTCTTCTCCGAAGCTGACCGAGGAAAAATGGTGCCGAGAGTTGTGATGGTGGATTTAGAGGCCACTGTTATTGGTTAGTGTTAACTAAAATAAAGATAGTATAGGTATTTCAGCTTTGGTGCTGAATGTTGAGATCCTGCTCGACGAACAACGTCCACTTCTCGCAACAATTTCGTAGCAAGTCACAACCAGTCGAATGTTTTTCAGCTGGCAAGTTTGGTTAGTTGATTCTACTATTAATACCACATGTCTAGATGATATCCAGCCAGGTGAAGCAAAAACGTCTTACAGAATTGAAAGAAGATAACAGTAATCAATAAGTCAGGACTTAAATTTTTGTATCGCATAAACTTGTTGGCGTCGTTGATTAAATCCCTGTTTCTCTTCCCAGATGAGGTCCGCTCAGGTGAATACCGGCAACTGTACCATCCGGAACAGCTGATCACGGGCAAGGAGGACGCGGCTAACAACTACGCGCGTGGTCACTACTCCACCGGCCGTGAGGTCCTCGGTCCTGTCATGGAGAGAGTCAGGAAGTTGGCTGACCAGTGTACTGGTCTACAGGTTAGGAAACTTTACTTCTTTTTAAATCGTCATCATCATTCACCCGACCACTGCTGGACATAGGCCTTCCCTAAGCTTCTACACAAAGGGAAGAAACGTTTAATTGTGCTAGAAACGTCTAATTGTGCTTCTCGCATTCATCGGATTTCCGCTATATTTCGCCTTTTTGTCCATGCATTTTTTTAAATTAGTTTTTCTATTATTATGTTTATTTTTAATTTTCCCTTCCTCGTTCTTACCTACTATTTGAATCCGATCGAGGTTTCAAATATAAGTTGAGATGACTCTAAAAATGTATGGTTTTGGAAAACTCATTTCTGCTTACGTCAGTGATTTTTTTTTCTTAAAATTCTTTTTGTTAATACAGGTTAAAATCTTTTCAAAATTAAAACTATTTATCCGAGCAAGCTATTATTGAAACATGAATTTTAACTAGAATTTAAACTATTTAGGCAAGAATTCTAACTAGAATTTAAATTACATGGCTAACTAGACTTATAAACTAACAACTGCTCCAGGGTTTCTTCGTATTTCATTCATTCGGCGGTGGGACAGGCTCCGGCTTCACCTCGCTTCTCATGGAGAAGCTTTCAGAGGAATTCGGCAAAAAGAGCAAACTGGAGTTCGCTATTTATCCAGCTCCACAAGTAAAAATCCTATTATATTTTCCTCCATTTCTTATATATTAATCCTGTCCTATTTTCAAAACAAAATGAAATTGGTAGGTAGGTATTTACATTTTTTGTCCAGGTAGTTCTAGGCTAACTGGTCTTTGAACATCCATTTTTTATTTATAGCAAACCTGCTATCTGCTATGACTATGTTAAAAATGCTATGACTAATTTGTTTCATTTTGACAGTTCAACAACATTTATTGCGTTATTAATGTTGTTGAGCTTTTCTTTACGATAAATTAATTACCTACTTAGTTGCCAGCTACTTCGTAATAACAACAGCAAATATACAGTCCACACATATTTACCACTATCAAACTCAAACTCAAAGCACTTATTTCAATTATTTACAAGCATTTTTGAATTGTCAAGGAGTTGGTTAGGTAGTCAGAAAGTGATCGATTGTCCAATCGATGTGACTTTATTTCACTTTCCGTCAACGAGTATTTAAAGCGTATACTATGCAACCAGGTGTCAACAGCAGTGGTCGAGCCTTACAACGCGGTGTTGACGACACACGCCACCATCGGCCACTCGGACTGCGCCTTCATGGTCGACAACGAGGCCATCTATGACATCTGCAGGCGGCGGCTGTCCATTGAGAGACCCTCGTACGCCAATCTCAACAGGCTTATTTCACAAGTGAGGACTTTTCAACCGATTATTCCCGATGTCCACCAATTCTTGGCAACCACTGGGGGACAGCAAAACAACTTTTAATTTTTTTCTCGTTGGCCACCACTTCGGGGCCAGCGAAACAACTTTTAAAATTTATTCTCGTTGTCCACCACTGGGGGTATTCTCGTTGTCCACCACTGGGGGACAGCGTCACAACTTTCAAAATTATTTCCATTCGCCACCACTGGTGGAGAGCGACACGGATTTTTAAGCATTCCCCCTATCGACTTTGTCCAATACTGAACGATTATCCAAAGTCGTCCAACACGATTTTGTACTGATTCCTGTCTTTGATGTGATGCTAAATAATAATGAATGACGCTCTCATTAGAATTGATTCTAGTTAGTGTGACAAAGCTGTTTTCTTATTAAAATTAGGAAATTGGGGTAAATTCGTCTTAAGGTAGTGCATTTTGAAATTGTGCAAATTGCTGTCAAATATTTCGTTGTTATGATTAATTCATCGATATTAGGTACTAAATGAAGTATTGAAACACAGCTGTGTTGCACTAAATTATTGAATGAATTGCATAATAACACTGGATTAGGTGCTATAACAGTTAGGGGCAAAAAAAGCACTTGGATGGTTTCTAAGAGCTGTTTTTACAGCTAAAGCTAAATATTCAGTGTCACGATATTAGTTCTTGCAATTCGCAACCAATATTTTAGTACAACAGTTTAGTGACACGATTTATTCCGTTCTAATATCAAAAACGCGTAACGGAATAAATCAGTGACACGTATTGATTAATTAATCAAAGCGGCGAAATATTTGTGACGTTGCTATTTCCAGAATGCACCTTCTTAGTTTCAAGCAGCTCTATGTTAGGGATAGTTCCATTGAACAATTGAACAAGCGTCTAGTAAGTTTTTCTATCCAGGTGGTGTCGTCCATCACAGCCTCGCTGCGTTTCGACGGCGCACTCAACGTCGACCTGACAGAGTTCCAGACGAACCTGGTGCCCTACCCACGCATACACTTCCCGCTCGCTGCGTACGCGCCTGTAGTCTCTGCCGATAAGGTACGCTATGCGACTGAGATATTCCTCAGTTATTTTGTAACAATGCCATTTTAATTTGTACCTATATTCGAGTGTTAGTGTTAGCTTGTTGTATATTGTAATTAAGGTTAAATAAAAACTTCCCGATGATTAAATAAAAAAAGTTTTAAATGCCCCAAGAGTCAACTTTCCGAAGGTCAGATCAGAATAAATTAGTAAGACAGCCTTTGAGAAAGTATTAATTTTCACTGCTTTGAAGTTTTAAATTCCCCGGCAACACTATGTCACCCAGTATCCCGTTCTGTAACCAAGCCATAACGTACTTGTCAGTACATGTAAAAAATATAGTGTGCATGAATTACTACGAGTTGGGCTCCCATTTACACCGTCGCATTTTAGGACTGGCCAGTCTCAAGCTCTGAAAACGTCGTCCGCTTACCGCAGACGTCCGTACCGTACATTCAGCGCTCATTTTGTGCCTTCTAAATAACTTTGGTTTTGATTTTGTGGGGGTCTAGGGTCTCGCTACTGTGTATTGTACGGTGTACCACCACGTTTCATACGCTTATGGACCCATGATCAGGCGCGGTCGCAGCCCAAGATTTTAGGGGGGGGGGGGGTCACCATTGGTGCCGAGGAATATTTTTAGGGAAATGGCTAATTGATAAGTACGTAAATCATTCAGTGTCTCGACAGCTTGAATGTTTTTGGGGGGGTCATAACCCGCCCCTCGGGACCGCGCCTGCCCATGAATTCAGAGAGCAACTTTTGTGACTGATGGAAACGTTACAAACCGGTTACAGACCGTGTCTATGTGTGGAAACCTTTCGTTACAAAGTCTTCTACAAGCATAGGTAATCTTAAATTTTGTGTATCCAATTTTATTACCATAGGTCTATAAGGCCTTCAACACACATAGATTATAAGTCAGTCGGTTTCCGACTCTGTTTGTGTGACCGCGTTGTTCTTCTCAAATACACACGGGATTTTGATGCGGAGTTTACCATTATTTAGAGAATTTATTCCGTAAGAATTGTGTAAAATACATCAATGTTAAAGTTGTAAAAGACGTGCGAAGCAGAGGGGCGGGTCGCTGGTTTATCTATATAATCCTTACCTCCCCAGGCATACCACGAAGGCATGTCAGTGTCAGAGATTACGGCAGAGCTGTTCGAGCCACAGAACCAGATGGTGAAGTGCGACCCTCGCGACGGCAAGTACATGGCCTGCTGCCTCTTGTACCGCGGAGATGTGGTGCCCAAAGATGTGAACGCTGCCATAGCCGCCATGAAGGGCAGGGCCGGGATACGGTTCGTGGACTGGTGTCCCACTGGGTTTAAGGTGAGATTGAGGAGCAATCTTATTTATTTATTTAATATTTAAAAAGGCTTATGTTATGTACCTTATTTATTCTGACAAATAAATGATTATGCTTATGATTGCGCGGATAACTAAAGCTCAGCGGCCAAATACTTCCCGATGAATGTGTTAAACATAGCTGATGTTTGTTGTGCAGGTGGGCATCAACTACCAGCCGCCGTCGGTGGTGGCGGGCGGCGACCTGGCGCAGGTGAAGCGCGCCGCCTCCATGCTCAGCAACACCACCGCCATCGCCGAGGCGTGGGGCAAGCTCGACCACAAGTTCGACCTCATGTACTCCAAGCGAGCGTTTGTGCACTGGTATGTACTACTCAATAGCTAGTAGGCAGTTCTGCAACCTATCTATCTGTGAATAGCGACGCTGGAACTACGTGCCCTCGAACCTCGAGTGATGTCATTGGCAGCAGTACGCATCGCCATTCAGGGAGCAACATGGGAAAGAACTATCCAGCACCGACATGTAGATGAAAGTGATTTGGGTACCGGTAGGGCCTCCTTGAAACCTTTTCTGCAGAGATGTTATCCTCACGTTCTTCTGTTACAGGTACGTAGGCGAAGGCATGGAAGAGGGTGAATTCTCAGAAGCGCGTGAAGACCTCGCGGCACTCGAGAGAGACTACGACGAGGTCGCCATCGAGACGTCGGACATGCAGCCCGGCTGCGACGACGAGCTATGACGTCGCAACCGCGAGGAGGGCCGCGCCCCCTCCCGCCGCACCCTTCCGCGCTCGCTGCAGTCCCCCCCCCCGCCAGTGCCGCAGCTGCGCCGCGACTGTGCCCAGGTGCTAACACTACGGCGACCACGATCGCATACAGTCGTTCAGCGCAGAGTGCACGGCCCAGGGTGCACGCTACGGCTGTGCCTGTACTGCAAGAAGGTCGTCTACATTTGAAACCTATAAAGATATGAAGAGTAACATCCAATTCGGTGCACAGAGTTTCACCTGTCATGTGCTGTGGTTGGTCTGTGCGTGTCTAAACATGGCGGCTGCGCAGCGTCGCCACCGAAGCGGACGCCACAAAACCGCGGCCGCACGTTTATTGATATTGAATATTGCAGAACTGTGAAAATTTATATAAAGGTTCGAAAATGTCCGCGGAGGTCGGATGATGCTCGAGTTGCTTGTGCCTACCACTGACGTGCCGATGGCTGCGAGGCGTGACCGAGCTGTGCTCCCTCGCCACGCTCACAAGTTTCTCCGTCGAGCAGTCTTGCGACGTTATATTTTTTAGTTTTTTTTTCTTTGGAATATTTTTAAATTTTATAGCAAATACTGGACGGAGAAATGCCAAATGTTTTTATTACTTTTACACTTGAAATTATGTGGCAATTTTTGTGGCGAATCGCATTAGTGTGTGGTGTGAATGCGGCGCTATTGATGTAAGTGTAATGTTTATTATTTGTGTACGTCCGTCTTTGTTCAAAATGATTGAAAAACTTTTACATTGTTCCGTCTGATGTTCTTGTAACAATAAAATGTCCAGTTTTATTTCCATTTATGATTTTAATTTATAGTTCGTCTCCCGAATAACGGTTTAAGTTAGTGGTGTTAAGTGTTTAGTGGTGTTAAGTGTTTAGTGGTCTTCTTCATACACACACAGCTGGTCGGTGCCACAGTTAGCTGGCTGAGATTGTTACAACCTCTCTGATAACTTCGAAGGGTCTTCAAGTCCGGTACTTGCCCGTGGTCCCCCAGTCTAGTTCCCCTTGGGGTACCACAAGCAAATATTTTTGCCCGTGGAACCCCCAAGGGGAACAAAGGGGTACCATATGCAAATCTTTTGGCCCGTGGTACCCCGCTAATCGCCAGATAAATAAAATGCATAAACAATCTCTGCCTACCTAATGCATTAAGAGAAGGATGACCTATGATAAAGAAAAGAAAAATAAGTTTGTCACATAATCAAGGAACCTACACTCATGGTGATTGCTATTATTTAATATATTCTCTCAATTCAATATGAATGAAAATCAAAATGTTGTGGGATCCAACACATTTTGATTTTTTGAACAATGAACACCGCCGCCATCTCGACCAACCCTCCTTCAAAACTTTATGTTTATAAAATTGGTAATTGGTATCCAAAAGAACTGTTCCTCCTTTACGTTTAATAAAAGAAATCTCCCCATTTTCATCCATATTGAATTGAGAGAATATATTAAATAATAGAAATCACCATGAGTGTAGGTTCCTTGATTATGTGACATAAACTTATTTTTCTTTTCTTTATCATAGGTCATCCGTCTCTTAATGCATTAGGTATGCAGAGATTGTTTATGCATTTTATTTATCTGGCGATTAGCGGGGTACCACGGGCCAAAAGATTTGCCTATGGTACCCCTTTGTCCCCCTTGGGGGTTCCACGGGCAAAAATATTTGCTCGTGGTACCCCAAGGGGAACTAGACTGGGGGATCACGGGCAAGTACCGTTCAAGTCAGGTTTTCAACACACACAGATCACCATAAGCCATAAATAAAATCATTAATCCCACCACACTATCCCAAATAGGCGTTTTTGTATTTTACTGAACTTGATGAACGCTACGCCTCGTGATGCCTCGCGGCGTAGCGCGACGCATCACGACGCAGCGGTGCGTCGCCAGTAGGCGCGGCGTGGAAGAGCGGCGCTGCGCCTTGCGAAGCCGCCTGACGCAGCGCAACGCCGCGAAGCGCAGCCTGAAGCCGTCGTGGCGACTTGTCTCTACTATTTTCCGTCAAGATTTCGTGTAGAATTGATGCAATTCAGCCTCTCTGCACCGCGCGTTGTCTCGTTTTCCCGTGAGGCGTCGCGTCGCGCTGCCAGCGACTTCACGATGCACCTCGCGACGTCGCGATGCGTCTCGCGACGCGACTCTCTCTCTCACCGCGAAACCACTGGCCTTTCAATCGTCGCGTCGCGTCTCGGTGTGAACTGACCCTAATAGTCCTTTTACTCTACACATCCATCTCATAATTCTCAGCACCTCATCTCCACTGCAATACTACATGTATCTTCTTTCATCCATCTTCTTCATGGCCCAACCGTTTACAGAACTACAGTTAGATTTATTTTATTAGGTGGCTGGTTGTCTGCATAAGCGTCAGCGCACACCAAGAGCAGATAATTTTCTGAAACTACTGAAATTCATCTTATTACAATTTCATACATTGCAAAATTAAATACACGTGCAAACTTGATGCTCGACCATGCTCGAGCTTGCATGTCGTTGCTGTCGTTACGTTGTGTTAAAAGATGTCCTTGAATCTAGAAAAAGCAAATAAAACAGAAAAATAAAAGTTGTATCTTAACTTTTATTAACCGACTTCTTTTTATCATCATTTCCACAATTTGGTAATGGTCGAGCAGTCAAAATTTTGCTCGACCATATGCGAGCATTTTTCAGTTCGGTGTGCGCTGACGCGTCTTTTTAACTGATTGGCCTTTTCTCGCAGTCGCAGTAACGATATTAAGCTAGGGTACCCCGACCATTTGGGTTAGGTTAAGCTGGAACTGTGATCGACCGCGCGCGAGCCGTGCGAGCGAAGCGGTGCCGCGGCAACTCCCGGCGAGCGCTACTTTCAAATTGGTCGCAGTTACCTACCTATTTCGTATTTTTATTTAGGACCTCAAAATAGGAAGTATTTGAGGTTCACAAAAATAGGCGCAATCATTATATTAGTGTTCAATCATATTTTTAGGAGCTTTTTTAGGAAATATAAACAAACAAATCTACATAATATATTTTTATTCTGAATTACACATACAATCTAATAATATTCATAAATTCTATTCAAAACACGGTAGGTACTTTGTACATAATACTAGAATACATTAATTTCCTCGTAATATATTACCATAGTTTCTTTACATAATTTACAAACGGAAACTGCAACGAAAATCCCTTTACAATTTTTGAAGCATTTGATTTGGAAACTGCAGTCACTTGCAAGTTTCAAATCGATGCGATCGCTTTATAAAGATTTCACTCGTTAAATTAATTATACATATTGTGATCTTATGGACATTGGTCCTTATTTCCTTAAACTATGCATTTTTTTAAGGAATTTCAAATAGTACCTATATTTTCTTTTCCAAAAAACTAAATAGGCCCAAAGTTTCATTAAAAAAAAAGCAATCTCATAAGATTATAATAATAAAACATCACATCTCAAGCTTTCTAAAAATAAAGCTTTATCAAAATATAACTTTTGTATTAAATAGGAGAATACAGAATATTAAAAAAAAATGGGTTTTTGGGTGTGAAGGTCAATCACATCACACACCCTTGATTTTTTTTTTTTTTTTGTTGCACTAATAGTGTCCTATTGTGGACAAACTTCATTAATAATTTCTCTCCTATTTTACAAACTGGTTTTTTGTATGAATACCTGTACATTTACGAATACAATCTCTACCTATGCAGTGACAACATTGTCTAGCCACAATAAGCGTGATGTTTTTACGCCTAATAAATTTTGATTACAATTTAGATACATAATAAATAAGAATCCACTACAACTTACAATATCCACTGATATTACATTTTAAATACTCTTTAAAAATCTAGAATAATATTAGTTACAGATAAATAATCCCGAACATTTATACAATTCTGTCCTTCATAAAAAAATAAAAACTATACAAAAGACATTCAATAACAATGTCTTCGATATGTTATATTCATACTAATGCAACATCTACGTTCTTTTGATGAAAGTAACTAAGTATTTAATTACAAATTTTACTTCAAACTGCATCGCTATACAGACATAAATTACATCGCTAACAATTTGTAAGGGCTTCTATTTAGGAGAAGGGCGTTTAGAATAAGAAAGGTCCTCAGGCTAAGCACTACTATGCATCTAGACGTAGCTTCATAACTAAATAGATATATTACTTTACTCAGAAATTACAATTTAGTGCGTTCGTGAAAGAGGATCGATAGCTAAAAATGCGTTTGCATTGAATAAATGAACGACACGGATAAAAACAAAGAAACGAAGGATGGACTGTGTGAAAATGATGTGGTTAGAAAGGGTGTGACTACCGAGATGAGAACTAATGGAGAAGTATGGAAGAAAAAGTGTTGCGCCAATCACAAAAAAAAATGAGATAAGGGGAGGAGAATAGTGGTCACCATGCAGTGTGTGGCAGTTTCTGCATCACTACACGGAAGTACAGCATACGTGATTTAGTAGCAGGACTAACTAACCCAGGGTTTGTCATACGGCATTTAGTGACGCCATTTTTAATATTATTTTTAACTATCGTGAATGTGAGGACCATGTGGACCATTTTTTTTCCTTCTCCTTTAATTTCAGTCCTTCAGTTTGATTGAGTACTTTGTAGCCTAGCCAAATGTCTTGTCCTTGGTGTTATTCGTAGATTGAACTCCTTAAGTTCTGAGTTGAGCTCTACGATTACTGACAAATACTTGCACTGACTGGACAGGTCCACTCAAATCTGTATGGTTCTTTCCTCAAAAGACCATTTTAATGTACATGGTCCTCATATGGCCTTACCAAGATTATTTCATTTAAATTCGATTTATAAGAGACTGCGACCTCTCGAGTTTGTATCGGCCGTTCTTCTCAGAGTAGTCAGATACGAAACGGCGACCTCATCTAGTTTATTTTTAATATGACGTGTAAAATGGATTCTGATAATTATCCTTTTTACAGAATAAAATTCATTCATTCATTCAATTTCATTTCATTTCTTTGATATTGAACCATTTACCAAGGGGTTTCGTATTACTCAGTAACTGGGTTGTGGAGGGCAGATAGGCAGTCGCTCCATGTGTGTGTACTGTATTTAGCTGCACCCGGTTATAAAGGCTAGGCAGATGATGAATATATAGTGAATTTGTGATGATAATAATGCAAACGCACCGCCAATGCCATCGACCATTCTTTCTACTCACGAACCTAAATTTCAAAACGCCCTAACCCCAAAGCCTATTCCCACCGGCCCTCAAACCGTCTCCTCCAGCAAGGAGTCGGTCCTCTTCAGCTAGAGCTTCCTGTGCGGCGGCGACTCGGCCACGCTGGGCGTCAGCGACAGGCGCCGGATGTTCGGCTTGTCGTACTCCTCCATGGACATGGCGCGCGACATGCGCCGCTCTACACCTAAGGGTGAAAAGGGATAAAAAATAAGCCTTTAAGTAGATTTTAAAAACAGAAATAAAACCGGCCATGTGCGAGTCTGACTCGCGCACAAAGGGTTCCGTGCCGTTATCTAAAAAACGGCAAAAAAAATCACGTTTGTTATATGGGAGACCGCTTAATTATTTATTTTATTCTGTTTAGTATTTATTTGTTGTTATAGCGGCAACAAAAATACATCATCCGCGAAAATTTCAACTATCTAACTATCACGGTTCATGAGATACAGCCTGGTGGCAGACGGACGGACGGACGGACAGCGGAGCCTTAGTAATAGGGTCCCGTTTTACCCTTTGGGTACGGAACTCTAAAAACAAAGCTTATGCCACAAAACCGTCGCTCATTACTTAAGTAGATGGCAACAAAAAAGATCTTTTGGTGCTCGAATGTCGGTGACAGGGGGCGCTGTTGTCAAAAAATTGTGCAATGTTACTTGAAATCTTATCAAAATGGCGGTGACGGTTCCAATTTTGGCCATGCGCCATAATAACTTTGTAGCGCTTGTACTACCACCAGCTGACGCTGATTTTCAGCTGCAACCCACGAGTGCCATTTGCTCGAATATGCAAATGCAGAAATAATATTACTTATTTTTTTCTAAATATTACCTGGAGGAGGCAGCGACGTTAGCAAGCCCTGGCCCTGGCAGAATAGGAGGAGAGACTGCGCTATTTTTGCTGGCTGGAATAGAAAAGGTTTTTGTGTTGGTGAGTTGGGAGTGGATTCATCATAATCGTCATCATTTAGCCAGAATGCGTCCACTGCTGGACATAGACCATAGACAAGGCAATACACCTGTATTACACCACAAAACAAGAATCATAGCCACACTCTGTTGCCAGAAGACAACAAATGGTACCTACTTCATTTAGTATGTTTGATGTAACGTGCCTGTTTGTCGCTCGGTCTTATATAATTTACATTTTAAATGTAAGGCGTTGCATACTTTCATCAGGAAGTTATGATGTTATAAGGGGGACAAAAAATCTCGATTCAATTGACGCTATGAAACAGAAATCGAATATTAAGTATAGGTTATGAAATGGACCCACATGTGTCCACAATCAAGGCACAATAATAATAATAAAAATGTGGAATCAAGGTCAAGGTATATTATAAAATTAATCTAGCTGTTACCTTCATAATTTACCTATTATAGAGTGCACACTTAATCACTACTTCACGCTAAAATGGCTAAACAGATTGGATGAAATTTGGCACATGGGTATACCATGACGTGGATTAGGACATAGTTTACTTTTATCCCGACAATCGCGCAATAGCGCAGCTATTAATATTATAAACGCGACAGTGTGTTTGTTTATTACGTTAAACATTTCTAAATGAAATAAAACATACAAATAAAATCCTACTCATCATGTTTATTTTGAATATACTTTTGTACATAATAATGAAAAAAAACTGTGTATGTTATAATTTAGAAACACTATACACAACATTTAATATAATAATCTTTAATATTTTTCGGTATCAAGTTCCGATTATGACACGCTTATTAATTGAGTGTTGACGTAGGAAAGGAAACGACCGTCCAACAGAGCGGATAACCGGGTCACGCAACATGCTATGAATGCTACCATATTTCAGTCTAAGTCAACAGAAATTAACATTAGGATCCTGAATGAAAATTACCCTGAATAACTTACAATTTTATTTCTCACCAACATTTTAAAACTGGATAAGTACCAATAAAGTGTTATAAAATTGTTTCACTTATCTAAGAACTAAAACACTGATTCAGTTCTTCGTCACTTAGTTTCACAAGCCTCACTGATTCCTCCCAGACCCTCGTGGCCAGTTTCTGATCATACACCAGTTCACCAGCTCGAACTCGTTGGCAGTTCTTGAAGTATTCTCCTTTGAATTGACCAGCTCTGTTACTAGTGGCGGCGTACAAAGCAGTCTGTGCACCTTCCCAAGGATGCTTGAACAAGATCAGGGCCATAAACGATATAAAACTAGCCCACGCAATCCGAGAACTGTTAAAAATCTTCGTTCCAACTGCTCCTGGATCAACAATGTTCACTATAACATTTGGGCCTTTGATCCTTTTTGCGAGTTCTCTAGTGAAGAGAGCCAAACATAATTTACTGTTGCCGTATATCCTCATCTTAGCCCAGTAACCTGTCTTGTTCCAATTCTCGAAATCAATTTTGCCAAACTTGTGCAGTACAGATGATGTGTTTACAATCCTACTCGGTTCAGACGTGGTGCCCGTCTTCTTGAGAAGCGGTAGGAGCAACATGGTCAGCAGAAACGTGCCAAAGTAGTTCACTTGCATGATGAAGTTCATTCCGTCGGCGGTCAGGAAGTCACCCGGGATCCCGACGCCAGCGTTGTTTACTAAAACGTCCAATCTGTCTTCTGTTTTAAAAATATCTGCTACAAAATTCCTCACAGATTCTAGGGACGCAAGGTCTAGTAGTTTGAAGACTACATTTTCGTTGCCAGAGCTCTTTATGATTAGTTTTCTGCCATGTATGCCTTCATCTTCAAAGGGGCACGCAACGATAACTCTGGCGCCTCTGTGAGCAAAATCCGCAGCGATTTCAAGTCCCATGCCAGCTGTCCCACCGGTCACTAGGACAGTCTTTCCATCGTATCTCTTCTTGGATTTGCACACTAAGTTGGTATTCTTTTGGTAAAGTCCAACTATCATTCCTCCAATGATTATAATTTCCACTATCAATAAAATCACTGACATCTTGACCGGCGAGTTTTAGCACTTGTACATGATCCAAACTGTCCTTTCACAAAACTTAAAGTTGAGACAAAACTTTATCGTAGTTTTGTTTACAAACTGGTCCGCGTATTATCGTAGAATGTCTCGGTGAGTCAATGAATGCGGGTTTACTTTTACTTTGGTGTAACAGCGGACGAACGATTGCGTTGTGTCGGTTACACAGGGGGGGCTATTAGATTCGCATGCGCTCGCGCCGCTTGACGAAGATCGTCGTAGCTTACGTAATACTTACGGATTTTTATAATATCTTAAGAAGTTATGTAATGTAAAGTGTACGGCTTAATTCAATGTTGTAATAGATTAAAAGACCGTGAATATCTCAAGAGCAATGACCTACTTTTCTATAACTATAGAACCATTCAGCGTAGAAAGGATTGAATTTTTAATTCTGCCGGCCCGGTTCCACTCGCAGATTTTATGAGAGGGCCGCAGTGATACTTACAGTCTCAGCCAGCACATCACCAGCTCTATCCACCTTCAGTATGGTGACCCTCTCTTTATCCAACTCCTTGAACATCTTCTCAATGACAGTGGAGTAGGGGCTCAGCATCCCAGTGATGAGGAGGATGTCTGGCTGGCAACCGCGGAGCATCAGGTCCTTGCGGCTGGAACATGGAGGATTTTGACCTATTCAGTGTCGTTTACGACGATGTCAATCCGACACAGACAGAGGGTCAAGACAATTCGTAATTTTACCCAAGATGTAATTTCTCTTGAGAACTAATCTACGATCACGAGATGGTGTCAATTGGTTTCATTAATCAATGCTTAAGTAATGTTCCATTGATATGTATAGATAAATTACATTGTATTGTATGTACCTACTACCACTCAGCTTGAAGGTCAAATTATTAAGTAAAGTAAATAATTTATTAAGGGTAATATTATAAAAAAATAAAATTCAGTTTGCAGGAAGTTTGACCTTTTTTGACGTTCGTTGACCCAGTAGGTCTGTATTTAAGTGATGTAATTTAGCACTATGTAACATCTTCCATTTTGGTCCTTATTCGATTGCATAATTTATCTGATTAATTTATAATTATTCAAATACAAATTCAAACGTTAGAACGATACTTATCTAGATGTCAAGTGAATGCGGCGTCCACTGTGTTGCAAGTCAGGCATGCAAAATTATCATTAAAATTATACCTACTATGTCATAATTCCCAATTAAAACCGTACAATGTCATTAATTTCAATTTCAATTAATATTTCATAAAAAGTCATAAATTACAATTAGTAGTTACCTACGCTATACAATGTCCCAAAATTATTATTGCCTTATCTACACTAATATCATAAAGAGGAAAGGTTTGTATTTTTGTGTGTATGTTTGTAATGAATAAACTCAAAAACTACTGCGCCGATTTCAAAAATTCACCATTAGAAAGCTACATTCACCCTGAGTAACATAGGCTATAATTTATAAAGATTACACGCGGGTGAAGCCGCTGCAGCTAGTTATATAATAAGGCAATAATGATTTTGGACATATCATAGATAACTATTATATGTCTAAAACAGTCAACAATAGTAACAATTTGTGATCAAAATTATGTATTATTCAACAATATAATGCTGACATACCTTTGTTCATAAGAAGACTACTGCTAAAGGTTAATCACGATGCAATAAAATTCTACCTGGTCGAGTAAGGATTTCTCAAAAGTCATCGTAATATATCAGAGGAAGCTATCCAAGACAATGATGAAGCTATCACATTAATTAATAGAATCCACTCACTTGATAAACGCCCTGACGTACAGCTTGATGTTATGGGTGTTGAGGTTACCGCGCAGGCGCGAGCGGTACTCTGTCAACGTGCGGTCACGCTCTCCACCCTCCACAGAGTCACTTGAGATTTGCTGGAAGATATTATAGATTATTAGAGAAACAATGATGAAGGAAATAAGAAACATAGAGAAATAAATGACTGGTTGAATGTATCAGTTGCGTGTCAAGTCTTGAGAAATAACAGAGAGATGAGTGAGCACTTTACAGGAGATGGACTGTGAGCTAGCATCAGAACACTTTATTCGAGTAGAGAGAGCACAAAGAGCCATACTTAAAGTAATGACAAGAAAGCCCTACAGATATCCAACAACTGATTTGTACTCTAACTGCAAGGTTCTCACGGTGCGTCAGCTTTTTGTGCTCAAATCGGTTCTGAGGAAGCACACTACCCTGCCAAAATCGGACCCGAGCAAGCGAACAAATCTTCTCCCACGTACTCAACACAAAACCACTTTCGCTAAACACCAGTATTACACATTAAGCACACACATCTACGAAAAAATACACAAAAAACTTAACCTACTTGATCTAAATTCACAGACAGTTAAAAATAAAGTAACAGAGTGGTTACTAAAGAATGACTATTCTTATACGGAGTCATTACTCTCTTACATCACCTAATATATCAAAATTCCCCGTTACCACATTCATAACATATACACACACACACACACACACACACACACACACACACACACACACAAACACAACACACACGCACCTACTTACACATCTATCCACTGCATGCATTAAACCCCTCACACTACACAAACTCTAATTAGGAAAAATAAGTAATAATATGCTAGATAATGGATAATAGTTAGATCGACGTTACTACTCACTTTCTTAATTGTAGTAATTATGTTTTTGATTAAATCATAGCCGAACACTGTCTCCTAAGATACAGGTCACCCTAGTTTAGGAGGCAGGGTTAATCTATTTATTTTACAGATCTTGTAATACACTCGTAGTTATATAATTATTGTACATGTCCGTTGTAACAAACCCGCATATTTTGTACCAATCTGTATTTTTCCGAAAAATAAACATTTTTTTTTTTTTTTTTTTTTTTACTTTTTTTGTAAAGAATCTACATTCGATACAACACGTGCTAATAATAAATAAAGAGTTTGAAACTTTGGACCCCGGAATGAAGAACAATCGTATTTGGGCCAGCGCGCACTACGACTTTCATCGCATGATTATTTAGTCGCAGGAATTTAACGTATTGGTTTATATGGTAGTGCTCGCATACACGAGAAAAATGTCACCACGAGCTACCATTCGTTACGCTATATGCGTTGTAGGCAATATTCACAGGAATGCTAGAAGTCATAAAATATTGCAATAGCTAGGTTAACGACTGCAATATCGCGAAGCTTACGACACGTTACGACATCGCAAGCAATCGGTTATGAAGTACCTTCGACAGTTTGTACACTATTTTGGGAGGATGTTTCTACGACCCAAACACGCATACCGTCATCTTTCGTTTAAGATTGTTATCAGCCCTATAACTGCCATAATCAAGTGGACCTCCCTTTACTGTATTTCTTATAAACAGTTATATACTTATGATCAACTGATACATTCAATACTTAAAATATAAGTAAAATAAAAATCCGAACCATATTTAACACTAGCTGTGCCCCGCTGTTTCACCCGCGTAGATCTCGATCCCGTGGGAATATAAGGATAAATTATCTTATGTCCTATTCCAGGTCATGATCTACCCGTGTGCCCATCCTCTCCTCTCTTCTCTGGAGTAGGGAACGTCGCGGCGCGGCGGGGCGGCGCCAGCGTCAAACGGTTCGCGTATTGCATTTTCATACTCGTGATAACTTCGAAATTAAATGTCCGATTCGAATGAATTAAAAAGTATTTTACTGCTACATAAATACCCTTGATGTTAAAACTATTTATTTGAATAAGAATAATATTAATTTGATAAAACTCCTTCGCAAATAATGCATTAATTTCGAACAAATTTGATTACCATAAAAAAGGTTATAGTGAGTCAAGACGTATGCTGTCACGGATTTTTTTGAGAACTTTTAAAGAGGAACAATTCCATCATATATGATATTTACGTAACATAAACCGTTTACGCAGCGCACGCAACGGAAGCTCTCAAAAAGGAATATTTTTTCCCGTTTTTGCAACATATTTCATTTATGCTCCGCTCCTATTGGTCGTAGCGTGATGTTATATAGCCTATAGCCTTTCTCGATAAATGGACTATCCAACCAGTAGTTCCTGAGATTAGCGCGTTTAAACAAACAAACAAAAAAACAAACTCTTCAGCTTTATAATATTAGTATAGATAAAATAGAAAAGTCTAACAACTACAGTATAAGAACAAAAGCATTAAAACGAAGCGATCTTTTCTTAAGAAATGTGACAATACATGACTATACACAAGAGGATATTAGAATAGGGGAATACAATACAAAAGCCATCTACAAGCAAAACTAAAACTAAGAGGTATTGTTAGTATGTTAGTTGAAGCAATGGAGACGCTTCTACGGGCAGAGAAGATAGTGGAATCAATTTTAAAAGAAAAAAACTCCACACAAACTGATGGGATATTACTATCTTCAGAAGTTAAATTAAATAAACAACAGGGCACTTTTAATTTGAAAGCCAAAGAGAATGAAGAAGATCTTCAAGCAGATTATGTAGCATATCATGAAAAAAAATGGTTCACTAAACATTACAGCATTAGTTTAATTCTTTAAATTAAACTAATGCAATAGACAAAATCATTTCTGAAAACAGCTAACCACACGCTTACCTCAAAGAAGCTCTAGCCGAGCAATTAGTAGAATTAGTAACAAAAACTGAAGAAGGAATACCTTGTAGCTATAATCAAGCTGTTCGTGTTCAAAACTCACGTGGCCAAACTTGTGGTAAATGAGGAAATCCTCCTCAGATTGAGAGATGTCGGCCCCCCGCCATCTAGAAAACCTACTGCGGAAGGCATCAGCTACTGACGACGTGGATGCCGTGCAGTTGACCAGGATGAGGCCTAGGAGACGCCTGGGATGGGCCAGCCCACATCTGGCTAGGACATTGGCGCCTGCACCTTCACCTAAGCCAACTGCGTAGCGGACGTGGAGGAAGTCTAGGACTGTGATCAGATCTTCGCCCAGCGTTTGGAGCGAGGGGAACTGGTAGCTGTGGATACAATTGATTTTGTTGAATTTTTTGAATTAATTTGAAATGCATGTTAGTATATTTTTCATTTACAAAAGAAATTTCGTGTCGGACAATCATAAAGTTATACTTTCCAGATATTATATCGATCATGAACATGATCATGAGTATCTCCTACGCCAATGGCTTACGACTCAGGAGTACCTACAATAAAGCGGTGAATGATTTTACAAAAGCGCTTTCCTCACTTCATTCTTTCATTTGAATTTCAGAATAGTTGCCCTAGATCTGACTTATATTAAATGCGCCCTTTGACTTGCAAAACTGTTAATAAATTGTATTCCCCGCGTTTCGCGGTCCGATGAAATAAATAGTTAAAACTTGAATGTTCCTGCAAAACAAAACTATAATTCACGTAGACCGTAATAGTATAATAATATTATGGTCCTTTAAAGCGATCGAAAGACCAAGGAGTTATTGTTATACGCAAGTTAGTACAGACGTACTAACTGAAGGATTCTAAAAATAATTTTGCAGTCTAAAATCATGACTTCCGCGAAGCATAACTAGTAATGTTAGTATCATAATTATTATTGCTCAACTTACGAGTCTGGCAAATCCGGAGAGTTCTCCTCGTGTCCTGGTATATCCACGTGGATGAAGCAGGAACGTTCCTTGATCTCCGACATCGATGGACAGTTCACGAAGTCAACCATCGTCGAGTCTGAAATAACAAAGACACTGCTAAAATAGTTCCGAAACATGAGAAAATTATTCTTTCACTCTAAAAACAAACCAACGCGACACAAGCTTTGTTATCACAATCGATGTCCAAATTGTTACAGACACTTTTGAGTCGGTCAGTCAGAAAGATGAAGCTGACTATTCCAAAGTGTTCCTATGGAAAAGGACGGGACTCCATGGACACTCTTTTAAATCAAAATATTCATATTAAGATATCTAAATACGAATTCAAAGTCTACGAGGACAAAGAGTAGTCTATGTTTATCTGCACATAGGTACGTTAGTTCTATCCATTGCTTCATTCGCCTTTTGTTTTCGATTCCATCAAACTCGGCAGTAATCCCCCGATGAGTATTAAAGTGTGTAGCACCACCGTCAAAATGTACAAATGTACCAGCAACGTTCGTAATTAGAGCACCTATTAGCAGCCATCACTATACATTACTCATATTGGCAATCATTCAAACATCGGCCCGACGAATAAAACAGACTTTATGGAAACAATAAAACAGGATTTAAAAAACATCTTGGCTGAATTGGGTTTATTTGAATAGTAAAACAAATCCTCGATTCAGTTAAAGGAAATAAAAAACAATAATAAATTGCTAGATGATCAAGAGTCGTAAAAATCCTAATCTACACGGTAGATTTAAAATAACACAATTTAGCAAATCTCAAATCTTTCAAAGTCGGCAGTACACAAAGAAGCTGATAACTAATTGCAAGAAGACATAGTACTGTCAAATGGTGTAATTATGTGAAACACTTACGGTTGGTACCAAGATCGTGAACTGTCAGGAAAACGCATCGTTTATCCTGTTGGCTCAGGTCCCCCTGAAAATTGAGAAAAGCATTTCAAGTACGGACAGTTTTGAGTATGATAAAATATATTAAAACGTGGATACAAAATTTGATAATTAAAAATTTCAAATAGCTACCTACATATGTGAAAATATAAAAATTGGAATACGTGGAAACATTGAATGCCTTAGCACAGAGTTGCAAGGATCAATAATAGCCACAGTCTAGCAAAACTGACATTGCCTAGCACTGCTGGTCCTTTGGTAGCTAGGGGTTCTGTTGCCTTTCATTGCTATCCGAAATTCCGGACGTCAGGATCCGCACTTAAATAGATTACGGCTAGGCATTTGATGCACTAATTTGAGGGATAAAACAGGAGGATCGTAGCTCTCAGAATATTTTGTCTATTTCACTTGTGTTGACTATGAAATAATAATACTTAATTAAGGTTAGGATTTCCTTGCTATATTATTATTCCATAGTCAAGTAAGTTTACACTACATTTTAAATCAATTTCAGGTAAGGGGTAGAGAATTTAGTACAATAATCCATACTAATTCATAAATTCGAAAGTAACTCTGTCTGTTTGTATGTTACCTTTTCACGCCTAAAACACGGGACGGATTTCGACAAAATTTGGCACGGAGATGGATGGCACCCTGTGAAAGGACATAGGCTACCTTTTCTCGACGTGCCACACGGGCGAAGCCGCGGGCGGTAGCTAGTATTATATAAAGATGAGCTATCAATAAGTGCCTCTAGTAACATAAATAAGTAAGTGAATTTATACCTAAATTTTAAAGGGCTATATATAATAAATATATAAATAAATCTTTTCTAAATTTTAAAGGGCTATCTAAATAAATAAATCTTTGTGTGATAATTATGAAATCTTGCAACAACACGTACGAAATAATCAATTACAGTTTACATACGTTCCGTACCGAAGGACCACCGCCATTAATTTTGGTTCATATTGTTAGACAATTTTCAATTTCTATTTTATCTTGCGTCAGTAAATATGTCGCATCTCAATAATAAATGGTTAAACGTAACATATTTTAAAGAGTTTCCATTATACATTATGAAGTATTAATCAATCTCGCATTATATTTCAGCAACGTCATTCGGCGAAGGGAGAAGTGATTGCATTTACCAGTCAATTGATAAATGCAAATCGAATGTTGCTGGATAACCTTTAATGCTCAAGAGGCTTCGATAATGTAGGGCACCCACAAATATTAGGTTGCAAGGCCCAGAATATTATATTAGTGAAAACGCTTCATAAAGATGGAACCTGTCAAAATTCACAAAACAAACACACAGGTCGACGTAAACAATATGAGTAGTATGTAGGTACTATGTAGATGATCATTCTGACTTCTATTGGTGTTTGTGGAGCAATAACAACACACTCGCTCAAAGGCATAACAAAGTAATGGTGTGCAGGAGTGACGACAATGGTTTAATGCTTTACCACGAAATGTTTATGTTCAGAAGGACCATTTTAATTTAATAATAGATAAAAAGTCGGTGTCTTTGCTTTTCAATTTTCGTTTTTTGCCACCGACTTCCGAAATTAAAGTTATTTTTCACTTTTTTTTTTTTGAAGTTGGTTGTTTTTTTTTGTTAATTTTTTTCATTTTTCACTTTTGAGTTGTGGTACCTACCCCATACAAATTTTTATACCGTTATCTGCTATGTAAACAACAGTGACGGAGTGAAATAATTGTATTATCTACATACGCAAAGTGGGAAAAATATGTAATTATTGAAGCTAACTCAAAAACTACGCAAGCAAATTGATAAAAAATTATATGGGACCACCTCTGAAGCATGACCTACCAAAAAAAAAAGAATCATCAAAATCGATCCATAATTGGCGGAGTAATCGAGTAACATACAAACAAAAAAAAACCGTACAGACGAATTGAGAACCTCCTCCTTTTTGAAGAAGTCGGTTAAAAAGCGTTGAGTCATATCGAGCCGAAGAGTCGAAGATCGTGTCGAACGCTTCCGGAAGGAACCCCACATAACTCTAAAAGTGGTCCTTCTGAACATTTTCATTTCGTGACTCTTAGTTGGTCCTCCTATCTATCATATAGGTCTTGAATGTCTTTAAATGAACGCATAAGTACTCAATAACGTCAAAGGGTTTTCTTTTGGGTAAATACCATGTTATTTAATCTGTCACAATTTGGAAACTTATGTATTATATTATTATTATTTGGAATGTATTATAGAGAAAGATGAACAGTAATTTCAAAACCACACATTTTTTTTTCACTTACCCTGTTCGGTTGAGGTATTATTCCCTGGTTAGCAAAAAAAAAAGAAAATATAAACGTGAGATTTTTTTATCTATAATGCTGCTATGAAATCGATAGATTTAAATGTAAATTGATTTTTTACCTACTGATTTTATGTGTTAATAATTGGAATACTTAATACATGTTTTAAAACAACCTAATTTAAATTAACAGTACGGCTATAAATTTGCTAAACATGTCTAAACTCAGAGCTGAAATAATGTAAACAGGGCACTCGTACTGCGTAATAAATACAAAGTAGAAACAGTATGACATCAACTAGACTGAACTGCAGAATAAAATAATATTAGTAACTTGTAGCTAACCTAACCTATACCTACCTACTGAATAGGTACCTACCTATTACCTATTTGTTTTATTTGGTTGAAGTAACAAACCAGAAACACAAAACTGCTCCTAAATCTAAACGAAATCGAAAATATAAATGTTTTTACTAATGTTTACCTAATAATATTTCAATATCACCCTATTAATTACTAACCACAGGCGAGAACTAATTTTCTCGGATATAATTTGTTTATCCAAGATGGCGTCAATAAGCGTTTCCCGCCAAAAGTCAAGGGAATTGAAATGTCAAGCGGATAATTTTCATTCCATTTTCATAAATGACAAGGCAATAGACATACAGCCTGACATACTTTTATTTGTTTAATTCATTTATTCGATGGACGCGTGTGACATGTAGGTCACACAAACATTTTTAGAAACTGGAAATACTGATATAATAAAATGCTTGATTAATCAATAAATTGTAAAATGATAATAAATTGTAAAATTATAACATCTATGTAATTAAAAACTTACTTGTACATGTACATGGATGTCTCCACTACGATCTGTACTGACGACATATTTCTGAAACAAAAGAAAAATATTTTCAATATAAAGTTGTGCTACAAGCCATTTATTTGATTAATCTTCAGTTGTTAAATCACAGTACAAAAAATCACAAAATTATGCTTATTTTTTTTGTTCAGAGCCTGGATACTATATTAGAAAATGCCTTGACTACATTAAAAATTAAGTAAAACTGAAACTTTGTACCCCGCAATTATTATCAAGATATTTAAATCTTTACTGTAAGGCAACAAGGAAATGTTTCAGGTTGTGCTAAATAATCATAAATTCTTTGTTTTTAGGAGCAAATAGTACCTCTTAATTGTATTAACACAGACAACACGAACACATTACTTAGCTACGAAGCCACGCACAATAAAGCTGATTACAGAATACAGATTGAAATAATCCATTAGTACAGACTTACAGACGGTTGCTGTTAAACCAGATACTTTTAGAAACATACCAATTTTCATTTGAGTTTTAATGTACTATTCCAATTTTATGAATCTGTACTATGTCAGTATTATCCTCTGAACTTTTTTGATCCTCACAGCAACATATCTATTCTATTTTAGTTTCGTACATTAGGGTCAAAAGTGAAATGAAATGTTTATTCTGTAAATAATTGGAATAACTTTTACACGTTATATTAAAAACATTAAAAATAAGCTAGATGAGGTCGGCGTTTCCTATCTGACTACTCTGAGAAGAAACAAAGTCAGAGGTCGCAGTCTAAAGTCCAGACATAATCTTGGTCAGGCCATATGAGGACCATGTAGATCTGCGTTTGAAATGGTCTTTTGAGAAAAGAACCACACAGATTTGAGTGGACCTGTCCAGTAAGTGCAAGCATTTGTCAGTAATAGTAGAGCTCAACTCAGAACTTAAGCAGCTCAACTACTCTACGAACAATAGCAAAGAAAGGACGTAGAAATTTTAATTAGGTAAGTAGGCAAGTGAAATACGCTTTCTTCTTTCACTCTCATTCAATCTTGTACTAATTCTCGCTGTTCGGAGATAGGTTGACAAAACAACAACATGAATCAATGGAAAAGAAAGGCGCGCTAAACTGCCGTAGTAGGCTGGTTTTAGTAGTTAGGCTGAATTTATCCCAAGAACAAACTTAATAATAAATAGGCGCAGTAGTTTCGCGAGAAAAGGGGTGTTGGTCAATTAGGTCAATCAATCAAGATCATAGGCTTCCAGAATCCTCATTTAAGCAGGTTAATTTCACCATTTTAGGGGTCCGTGTGTCGTCGTGGTGGGGACCTCTCTCCCGAGTACCTTTATTTTCTCTCTCTCCTCGCAAACATTGGAAAAATCCTGTCCCGTCTAAACTTATAGCATCCTAATCAATCAGCAAACCACGTGATATAATCAATTAGTCTGTGTAATCTAGGCGCACCCGCAGCAATCCCATTAGCCCTCGATCGACGTATGAAACTCGGTTAGGTTTCATGCTCATTTGCATTCTGTACCATTTCCTGCTTATTTATAAACCTCATAGTTTTATAGAACCCGAATGACATTTATTTTTACGGAGATCAAATTACCTAATGGCGAAATTTAAATTTTCCGGTCAGTGTGAGGTTGATGTTGATCAAAATAATATGAAACTTATTACTATAATATGATACTGCCCGGCAAATTGCAAAAAACATAAGAAAATTTCGCTAGCTACACATGCGCTTTCGCCTTATAAAATAAATAATTCCTTTATTTTCAGGCAACTAAGGCCCATAGATAAAATACACAAATTATGCTTATGAAAGTAATCTATCAATAACTAAGTAGTACGTTGGGTCGGCGACGTATTGCGCTGAATTTTCGCAGGAAGCTACATAGCACCTCGGTGTTATGTAGCCTCCTGCGAAAACGACACCCTTCGGCCAAAAACTTCCTTCATAAAGGACTCGTGAAAATGAGTCGGAACGCGCACCACTAAAGATTTAAAGTTAATCTTGTGGCGCGCCTCCAACTTCTCAACTCTTAAAGTGAATTTGATCTTTATCATTATGTACTCCACGATCTCCTCTGCCTTCGTGGAGATAAGAATAAAATCTTTTTATCTTTCTAAAAATATACCACTGTGTATATTACTCTCCGCCCGCTGGAAACCCCTACCCTTACCGTGTTTTAAGATTAACACCAAGCCTGTATGGCTTGGTGTTACTTCATGTTCCTATAAACATTTGGTGGAAAGCAGTCGTTATGTTTACCGAATACCCCTAGCCACTTCTGATTTACCTAAAGTCAGACCCTTCACATAGTCGGCTCGTAGAAATCGACGAAAATCGAGGCAAATCAACAAAATGTGGCAATCGACACGCCGTATACCAGCTGCCTGAAACCTCTTGCTTATAAACCCGTCTACAGAAACGACACTTAAAACTGCAATCAGACTTTCACCACAACACAAAATACTCACATATTGGTAAATAGCCTAAAATGGGCGATCAACGTCAACACTTTGACTGACTGAGTTTGACTCACCTCAACCAATCTATCTTGACATTTCACGGTGGCGCTGGCGTGAAGGAGAATGTCAACAATAATGTCAAATTTGGTACATTTTCAAATTAGTTCCAATTTTCGCCGCATGTCAAGGTAAATTGGTACAGTGTAACGAACTAAAATGTTTGGAATACCTATTGGACTATGAAACAGAGTTTGTTTAATAGCATTACGGGATTAACTCGATTCGGCTAATAGGGTTTAGTCTGTATTGGACGTGGCAATATAAACAGATAGATTGCAGCAATATTGTTGATGGACTGTTAGTTATCATACGTCTGCACAGTAATAGACTTATGAAGATCTAGAGTATGAAGGTCAATCGTTATGAATATGGTATAAGTCTATCTGATGAAGATTTCAAAGCATCTGTTTTATTTCACCCATCGTTTTTCCATTCGGAACTTTAACTGAGGATGACACTTGACTACAGAAACTTTCTTTCGTTTTTTTTTGAAGCGCCTCATGCGCGGTCCATAAAGTACAGTTGAGCCAATACTTACGTTCCTAGCTTTAAAAAAATACTACATTTTATTTTTTATAAAAGACAAAAGTAGTCTCGGGCAAAAAAAAAATGTTGGAGAGGGTTCATAAGACCCTCTAGAACTCCCAAATAGGCTCACATTCTTTCTAGCGAGGCGGCACGTTTTTAAACCTAACCAAAATTCTTTAGAGATAAAAGGAGCCTTTTTTTGGCTAATATAATAAAGATATGTAGCACGGCACAAGAGTCCATTGTACTAACAAAATTATTTTCTTTGCCCTGCACTTCTGGAGCTAAACTGCATTACATTGGTACAGAATGCGTATAAACCCGAGTAGGTAATAGATAGCAAGAAAGGAGGTCGAGCTCCCCCCTTTATGGGGGTAATCGAAGCAATCAGTTCCAAGTGGATACCGAAGGATTGATGAGTTTATACTTCTTCTTAACACCTACTTCTTTCTTGAGAACTAAAATAAAATGCAATTATAGAAAAGTAGGTTTCTGGCATCATATATTTTGAAACCACATGTTTTTTTTTAAAGAATGTCCCTGGAGTGTCTTGCCCTTTCTTCTCCATAGGAACCTACTACGCTTTAGAATGGACAACAGCTTATTCATTCTGACTGACCGACTCCTTGACAATTTAAAAGTGAAATATATGCTTCAAATCGGTTTTTAGAATCGTTTACCACCCTGGTAGAGTAAAAGCTTGAGAAAAGGCATGATCTAAGTAAAGGTTTGCAAACAAGGATCAGATATGTTTTAAAAGCAAAGCAAACCCCAAGAATAAGTTACTAAAGAACCTAAAGAGCCTAGTAAAGAAAATATTTTATCTTATAGTTAATTCCAAATGCAAAAGTCTTCGTGCCTACACCTAGCTAACCCTTACCGTGGCGCGTCCTATATTCGCGTCCCAAACCGCAAATATTAAGTCATCCAGCGAAGTGGGTCGGCATTGGGGTTAACTGACCAGTTATAACTGTTTGTTTTACGGCAAAACTACTGACATTTGAAGGTTTATGACGACTGGCGACGCACGTAGGAATAACCATTTACCTAGTAAATGGCTGATTCGCATCGGTGGTATTTGAATGCTAGCAAAACTGTCTTAGTAATTTTCGATATTTGGAACAATAAGTTTTCCTCTATTACCAAGTTGTTTTCATTATAGTCCTCGATTTGATGATGAGGGTGGGTCGTTATGTAGCTTCTAGTCCATTCTGTACGCGTAAGACCAACCACCAGCTTTGGTCCTAAGTATCACTCTCCTAAGGACCAATTTCAATCTTATTTTTCTAAGAACCTTAAGGTCATACGTGAGTCGTTTTTAATCCTTAATGCTATTAAGACTAATATGAAGTAAAAAAGTTATAGGCTATTAACTCTAGTTCAGAATATTCCGAAATGTATCCACTGCAGAATGCCTCGAATCTAGCTGAATCCTAGCATTGCCAAGTTACACCACAGTTAGGCGGTCAGCAGCCGTCGAGTAAATAAACAACATTAGACCAACAATGCGTGTTTACAGCACGGTTCGGAAATAGACCGGCGCGCGCGCAACTCAGCTCCCGTTTTTATTGAGCTATCGGCTGTAGGTAAACTTTGACGTTGAGGTAGTACTGTGCCAATATTAATGGGAAATAATTATTTTATTTTAAAGGACGGTTTTTGTGACTTGACAAAACATAAAGATTGCTTATTACATGTGAAGTTATAATTAATGTAATTAACAATAAACCTTCCGGAATATAAATATTCACTAAATACTGGTAAAATCGCATTAAAATTCATTGTGTAGTTTAGAAAAACAACGCGGTCACACAGACTAAGAGCGATTTTGTTTTCAACTATGTATAGAATAGATATTTAGATAGTGTCTAAACCAAACAGTTATAAAAGTACATGATGTGTGTATTTAGATACATAGATACATGGGTAATACAAGCATTATAAGTTCTTCAGTAATTTTCCGAAAATGAGTAAATTTTATGTCAAAAACTTCCTTGTCTCGAGTAAAAATTATTAATTTAAGATTAGTAGTAGAAAAAAAGGAAATTTTGTTTTAAAACAATTTTTTGACAGGTTTCTATTTACAAGAATAAGCCACTATTAGGTAACAATGTAAAAACAGACTGAAAATGTTCCTAAAGCCCTCCAACGTAGGAGGCCATAAATATTTGCTAGTATCATGCCGAAACTCCAACAAGATTATTTGTATCGATACAAGACACTAAACAGGACACGAACAAAGCTTCCAAACAGGCGATTTGTTTTGTTTTGTTCCCAAAAGTTAGCCCGGTTTAAAAGCAGGGATTATGGAGGCAGTGAAACATGCTTTCGGCTTCACAGTGTTTGACACTTTTTGAGCTGCTGAATAAAAGTTGGCTAGATTCTATCAATTGAAGGCTTGTTTTAGTGTGTCGATAGCATAAAGAGTGGAACTATGTCCCAGCAGTGGCTCTGGGGACGTTGTAGGCCGTTAATGCTTACCACTATAATTATAACAAACTAGTAGCTGCACCCCGTGGTTTCACCCGCGAAAGTCTCGATCCCGTGGGAATATCGGGATAAAAAGTATCCTATGTCCTATTCCAGGCCATAGTCTACCCTTGTGCCAAATTTCATCCAACTCCGTTCAGCCGTTTTAGCGTGAAAGCGTAACAAACAAACAAATAAACAAACAAACTCACTTTCGCATTTATAATATTAGTTAGGATTCATTCTAAGTGAAACAGAATTGCAAGAAAAGTTAATAATACGCAGAAAATTATACTTCCCTTTTATCACGGGTGTTGTAAAAAGAAGGTACCTGCACAGGCTGAGGGAGATCCGCAGTAGCATTTTTATTTCTGCTCATAACATAATAACATACTGCATTCAGATTGCCAATTGTGGGTGTTGACATTGTACTAGAACGGAAGTTCCAAAGTGGTCTAATCTCTTAAACGAGTGCTATTTATAGAAGACTTCAAAATAAACTAGGAGGTACTCACGTAGATAGGTATGTTAAAAGTACCAGACATGTAGACAGGTTTGTTAACGAACATTTTGCGATTAGATGCAGTTTGCAGAGAAGATGCATACCTAGGTACATACCTACTATTTATCACATAAGAGACACATAGGTACTCGTAGTTGTATACTGGTTTTATTTAGGACGTCAATAAAAGGCGGTGGTTGGCGACTACTGTTTATTCGGGTCACAGTACCCGACACTGTTTATCCTAATGTTATAAAATATAAACATCCTTCGGTGGTCTCAACGTCACATCTCTCCTCACTAAGACAGTTATTTTAAACGAATGATACGCAGTATAGTTATTGTTATGTTAAATGTAAACTTAACTGAATTTAAAACTTATGTAAACTCTAATGTAATCTAACCTGCTCGATTATAGGCACGCAGTGCACGAGCCGATACACCAGGCGATGTCGGTTCTAAGACCCTAGAGAAAGTGACATTCTATCAGCGATGATAACGATGATGGAAAAGGCAAATATGTATGAGACTGACATAAGCTATCGAAAAGCTTTGTCAATCTAGTTGAAAGTCGTTGTAGAAATCCGAAACGCTTTTGAAGCGATTGTCACTTGTCTAGGCCGTCTTGTATAGGCGACCGCTTTTCTGACTCAGCCTTTGGTGCCGGCGCATTCGCAACCTCACTGTCACCGACCGATGCATCCTCAAAAAATCATCGTCGGCTCTCTTATCGACCGAGCGTCCTAAGTTAGGACTCTCACTTTTTTCGTCCATCCGACAAGTCAATTGTCATCCGGAGGACGGCTCGTTGAGAGGTGAAACACGTCGATTTCTTACAGGGTTTTTCATGACTCTAGGAATAGTTAAGCTGAATAGGTTACTAAATATATCTACGTCTATTGTGTTTCATAGCCATTTCATTCAACTGTTAAAAATCAAAATATTTTATTTCACATCAACCTACATGGGCACTAATGAAACGTCAGAAGCTAGGTGCACGGTTCCAATTGGTCGTTTCCTATGGAGAAGAGCCGGCAAGAAACTCCACGGTTACTCTTTTTAAAATAATTGGCTTTTACAATATGTAAAGAAAATGTTATATTTGAATATACGACAATTAAATAGTTGTAGTCACTTGCATAACAATTAATTTCCTTGACTTTACATTTCCTGAAATTGACATTCAATGATCCTGTGTTTTCATTTAGACTAATTCATACAAAAGATGTCCATTGCCTTCTTTGCACGCCAAGGTACAAATGTTTGTAAACATAAACAATTATATTTTAAGAATCAGATGCGAAACATGTTTTCGAGTTTTTTCGTATGCCATTGACCTTTGTGTGTAATGTTTATTTTATATCGGAGCTACTCACTTTTGTTTAGGTAATATAGAGTATAAAAGTCTACATGAATTTTCTAGAAGAAGGATTGTTCGCCCCAATCGAACCCAGGACACCTTTTTTTTTTTTTTTTTTTGAGGTTTGGGAATCTTCCAATTACTTCCCCGCTCTGGGCGGAGCGGAAGGGCGTGTCAGACTTTTACTGTCTAAAACCCACCCGTGTTCCTTCAGTTGCCTGTTGCCAAGGTCCCGGTATCCCTGACTTTCCCGCAAGCCCAGGACCCCTGTGCTCAGTATCTTGACTCCCCACTAGACCGGAAAGCTAAATTTTAAAATAGCCAAGAATATCACTTTTTAAAGATTATCCAACTCTGTCTGTCTGTGTCTGTCTGAATGTTACCTTTTCACGCCTAAACCACAGAACGCATTTCGATAAAATTTAGCAAGGAGAAAGATGGCATCCCGGGGAAGGACATGGACTACTTTTTATCGACATACCACGCGGGCGAAGCTGCGGGCGGAAGCTAGTTTTATATAAATGCGAAAGTGAGTTTTTTTGTTTTTTATGCTTTCACGCTATAACGGCTCAAGGGATTTGGATTAAATTTGGCACAGAGGTAGACCATGAGCTGGAATAGGACATAGGATACCTTTTTATCCCGATATTCCCACGGGATCAAAACTTACGCGGGTGAAACCACGGGGCGCAGCTGGAAGTCCATAGGTTAATCAAGAAACAAATTTGCTGTTAAAAATTAGAAACAAAACATGTCAGACTACAGCTCGCTATTTATTTTTGGCAGCGATCGATATCGAAGTTGTGACCTAATAAACGAGAGCTACACTTGCAACCTCGAAGTCGATACTATCTATTCTTCGTCGCCTTATCACCGTTCTTTGATACTGGCCTGCACGCGTAGCATGACAACCATAGAAACGGGTTTTCTACAGGTTTTGTCGACGGAAGAATAGACAAAATAACAGATCGTGATTTTTTACTGTCATTTTGTCTATTCTTCAGTCGACAAAACCCGTTTCTATTGTGGTCAGGCTAAGCGTGCTGGAGATATTTTGTACCATAAAAACCAGGACAAAGTTAAAATAAAAAAAATAAAAAATTAAATAAGGTTGAAAAACAGTACTTTCAAAATGATAAAAGTTGCCAAAGGGAACCACTTAGTCCCTTCACAAAAAGAGCTTTATTATGTGTTATGAAAACCATATTTACATACATTGTAGTAGGTACATAGAACAGTTTCCTTCTTGTAGTCAGTGTCGGCGTTGTGAGCGACACAATCATTTCCGCGATTAATAGATTAGCCAGCCAGCAGGGTGGTAGCGAGGCTGGAGTGTCGGTACTCTGGACTTATGTGGAGGCTCTTTTAATCTACTACGTTGAATAGTAACATGCATGAGATTCAGTCTTTTTATGTAAATACCAACCATTTACTGAAGGGTTTAATATTGTGTAAGTTTTTGTTCTATAGCGAGGTAATTATCATGTCGCTTATAACATCTTGTAACTGCAACCGCAACGACCACAATTCGGATAGGTTGAGGTTAGACACCGACCGGCGGCTGTCAAATACGAAGAGCCAGTCATAACAACATGTAGTTTCAAAAACATATTGAAAAGTCAGAAAATCATTGCTACTACAGATCGACGGAAAATTGTGTTTAGTCGTATAATGTAACTAAAGGTACGAACTAATAATTTCCATAGTTACATATCTGTGTCTAAATGATTGATTAATTAATAAAGCTCATCTCTGAAATACTGTAACAGCAGCAAGAACAACAAAGTTTTCAATACAATCCCTAACACAAGTTAACATGTCCTAAAGCAAGCGATTAATTCAACGTAGGTACACTGCGCGTCAAAAGGCTGAACACAAACATTGTATGGAAACTGCTGAAAACGGTCGGGCAAACACGACCACCGTCCATACGGTCTATACTTTGTATGTAGCGGACGTAGATACGTACGACCGCGTATGAATTAGACTACTATTTGGTTAAGTTTTCGTTGGAAATATCCGTAGCCATTTCGTCAAATAGCCTAATGCCTAGTGAAGTATTAGTTAGTAAACTGATAAACTTATTAACCGTAAACTGCAAAATTGTCTGTAAAATAGTCTGTGGCTCTGAATAGGTTTGTAAACTTGTGCATGATCCACGATATGCCATAGTCTGTTTTGGAGTACAGTTTTCACATAAATCATAACACTCTATAGTTGTACAATTAAGCATAGTTTTAAAATTTGTAATTTGTCTGACTTTTACAGTAGCAAGCCATTCGATTTTCATTTCGAAATCTTTTTTTGTAAATCCTAGAATCCTACACTGTAGGAAATAGTATTTCTATGTCTAAAGATTGTAGTATGTACAAGACACATGCCATACCAACCCACACTGGGCCCGCGTGGTGTATTATGGCCCACTCCCTCTCACAGACAAGAGGCCTGTCTCAGCAGTGGGAACGTTATAGTCTGATTATATGTACTACGTGCCATTGATAGCTTGCCTTATTCATTCTCTGCATACTCAAGCGTGTCTCAACTTCGAACATGTACCAACAAACAATGTAGACTAACATCGCCTAGCTCTAGGTATAGTTACCTATACATTGTCCGGCCGCCTGTCCGGAATGGCCGGGGTTAATTGGCGACCACTCCGCCATCTATCCCATTCCCACTCGAATGGAAATCAAAACTACACGGAATAAAAACCGGATGGAAAGAGGAATCAATTTGCATGCTTTTGTTGTCTGTTACAGTGGTTTTGTTGTTATAGTGCTGCCCTAAGCTTTATGGAAAGTTATCATTTGCATCAAAAAAAGTGGTCAGTTTGTAATTTTGTTAATGATTTATTTTTTAATATCTTCGAAAATATGTGTGTCATGAATTCATGATCAATGCTTAATACAAAATATTTTAAAGACTGCAGCAGTTGTCTAATTTTAAATGCCTTTTTCTTGGGTAGGCAGACGGTCAACTGTATCTATGATTTCCACCCAAATTCTGCATTCATTCAATTCACCCAAATTCTGAATCCAGGTTGGATTCTTAATAGCATGCAGAATTTGGGTGGGGACATATCAGAGCGGCCATGTAACATAGTCGAAATTCAGTATTGTAATGGTGGATAATAAGCACCTACCCTGTCACCTGTCCCGAGATCCCCATTACTCACAAAATATGATTGCCTTCAAAGGTTCTATCACCCGACACCTACCACTATATTCTCGATAAATTAAGCCCAAGAGACGTAAAATATCAGGTGTCTGGCAGACTGGCAGTTCATCGTATTACGTCTTGTCAATAAGATGTCATTTATAAGGCTCTTCTGCCCTCTTGCCAAATTATTGATTGACACCTTCTCAAATTGTATCCTTAAATAAACTGATGTACCAACTTTGTCTATTTTAGGATCCGCCGGCGCCGTCTTGGAAGAAGACTTTTGGCCGCAGGCAGGACACGGTGTTCCATCGCTTCATGCGGACAAGTACCACAGCACGCGTAGCATGACCACCGTTCATGCTACGCGTGCTGGACAGGACAGCACAAGGACAAGCTAGTGCAAAGTGAAGTGCTGCTATAGTTTTATATCTATTCTGTTCGTTGATGCGTGTCACTTGAGAACGGCTGGACCACTTTGGCTATTTATTGTTTTAAAATGTTTGTACTAGTTCGAATCAGGTTTTTAAGGAAAGAAATACTTTTTGAAAAAGTTTTCCAGAAAATTGTAAAATTCGGGAAGATCTGAACGGTCTTCTTCTATGGGATTTTTATACCTAATCATTTATTGTTTGGACAAGACAACACCTGTCGGGTCGGCTAGTAGGTACTTAATTTATGTTAGTTAGTAAGGTATAATATGTCTATGGGCCTTTTATCTTGAAATAAATGTTTCATTATAACAATGTGAAGGTTTGTTGTTAATATTAACTTTAGTTTCAAATTACTTTTCCCGATGATTTATCAAGGATTGTTATTGCAAATGCCCTTGTCGTGCGCATTGAGGTAGGTTGGTGGTACCTACTAGGTCCATACTATTTCAGGTACCAAAGTAGGTATTAATTGAAACATTTGTAGGTAAATGTTGCCGTTACACACTTGGCAGCAAAGATTGTTGTTCAAACAATTTATATTTGTTCAGGTGCCTCTTAGTAATAAACGTAAACTTAATATTGGCTATAGGGGACATGAAGAACTCAACAATAATAATAATTTTACAGTGTAGGCGGAAAATTAAATTTTATTATGAAAGCCAAATACTCGAAGCGATTGTTAATAAAAAGTAAGTAAATGGATTTTTTTTCTGACTTGTTAAAAATCCATGGAGGCTTACTACATTAACGATCTATGGATCGCTTATTGTATTGTAACCACGACCTTACTTACGAATTTATAATATTTATTCAGTAATTATTAAAATTGGTAAAATATTAACATCAAATCTTAGAAATAATGTCATAATAACGTTATATTTTTTTATATTTAAATTATTGAATAATTTATTTGTTTTATTTAACCTACTTATTCATAGTGCTTTAGATTTTTACCTTTTACTTTTTGCTTAACCTGCTTGTCTAGCGCGCAAATTGGGCAAGATGGATTTGTACTTCACTGATTTTATAAAGGTTAAAAAGACTCAGACAGTTTACATTCAATTACATCACACTATGTATGTAACATTACGTCATTGGGTAAAATTATATTTATAAATACTATGTCTTTTTTCCTCGGCATCAGATCTTTCGCTTCTCTGAAAGTATTCGGAGATTTGAAATAAATATCTACGATTTATAAAAAAATCTATGTTTACGATCGCGTTTTATTTTACAAAGTTTATGTGATTTTTTTTATTGCACTCGCAGCTGTTTTTGTTATTATTTTATTTCTAAAATATTTCATAATCAGCAACGTATAGAAGTAAAAACCGTGGCCTCAAGGTCAGCTAAGTCTACATCTTCTTCGAAAAAGAATGAACGTACTAAGTATGTACTTAGTACGTTCATTCTTTTTGTTTGATCTGAATAGTTTAATCTGAATAGTTGTTGGGAAAACTACATAGTTTTCCCAACAACTATTCAGATTAAACTATTCACTTTCCCTTTACTTCCCTGATCAGTTTTGAATAAACCAATTATAATATGCTAATAGGCAATGCATTTCATTAACTGTGATAAAATAAATCATGTTGGCGGAAAAACAAACAATGTGAAAACTTTGTCACTGTTAGCGTTGTCAACGATAAAACAAGTAAGTACCTATACCATTGTTACACTTGGGGGAGGCCTATGTCCAGCAGTGGACGTCTTTCGGCTTAAATTATGATGACGATGACCAACATTTTGTTTTCATGTCCATAAACCCAAACTCGATACTGTATACATAATAATATTTATTTAGGTATATTATTATGTTACATGCAGGAATTAAACCTGTGACCCGTAGTGCAAAACCCAGTGTGTTCCAAACGGGCCGTCAAAATACTAGAACAGTATTTGCTTCTTGGTTGTCATAACATACCACTTTACAGCCATTTTACAGCTTGTTTGCAGTTTTATTGACATTTAAATAATATATTGTTCAGAATCTTATTGTTTTGTTGCAGATTGCGTCAACATTAGTAAGTAAACTTAAATGTCAAATGAGGCCTAAAGGACACAATAAATGTTTTGACTTTGACTTTGGACTCGACAGCCTAAGCTTAATGTGAACGCTGAAAAGCTATGCACTATTTCAGACGCCCTTCAAAAGCCGAACTTTTGTAATGAAAGAACTTGAGACCGGTTTAGACCAGGAGATCACCCACAAGACCCGTCATCTTTGCTGTGTTTCGGAACTCAGCATCGCTGGCTTGCTACGAAAATTAAGTTCAAGAACATTTTCAACTTTGTCTTAAAAGTCAAAGGTCGACAACGCATCGGCAATTCCTTTGTTTGTCACAGGCACATACCTAAATGTATGTACTTATTGTTAAAAAAAACCTACATTTCAAAGGTTTTTATTTTGTCGCAACCGTCATTAGTGTTGTTAGAAGATTGGGTAGTAAATAACTCTACCAGCTCTGATAAAACCAACCATTTTCATAACTGAGGAAAATATCTATGAACATATTCGACACCTTATCTGTTACCTGCTTATCTACTTACCTATAAAGCCATAGATTTGGGTCACCTACGGATAAAGGTCAAAGGGGATGCTAGTATGACCACAAAGGGAAAAATCTTAAGCCGCTTAGCAGGCAACGATAGTCTTTTGAAAAAAAAATGGGAATGCTACATTAATTATCTTTTGTTTTTTATTTTCTTGATTTTAAGATAATAATCATATTATACTTTTAGCGACTATACATTTTCCGAAATGCTTTGAAAATTTATAGACTGGTATCATGGTTTATAACGATCTGGGTTTAAATTAATATTTTAGGAACTAAGACCTCAAGGTCATGAGAACAGACAACTATCTTTTTTTTTTTGAGGGTGGTAAATCGTCAAATGACTTCTCCCGCTCGGGGTGGAGCAGAGGGCGTGTCAGACTTTTACTGACTAAAACCCACCCGTGTTCCTTCAGTTGCCTGTTGCCAAGAGCCCCCGGTATCCCTTTCGGACTTTCCCGCAACAGACACCAGACAGTGATTCAGAAATTTCAGAAACCTAGGGTCTGGTAAGTGGTCTCTGAAAGTCTGATTTAGTTGTGATTGGTTGGCTGAAATATCATCAATCAATTATACAAGTTTTCATGAGGTGTGTATCGCATTTGTTAGTTTTCAGTGTTTATCATCCCGGAGGTATTAACAACATTTCGGCTATACTTACCTATGTATAATGCTATCGTTTTTTTAGCCGTTGTAGCCCAATAATTTTTCGTTCACGCGTAAATAAAATGGAACGAACCACATAAAAAATGACCTTAAAAGATGTAGAAGTACCCACATAAAATGGTATCAAGTAAAGTGCAATTCGATTTGAAATATAACGATGAACACGAAAACATGTTACCATACACACGGCAACGATACGATTCGAAGTCTCAATCTCAATCACAATTTCTACAAATCGGAAATAAAGATAAACTCCCACCACAGGCCGATAAACTACGCAAAACACATCCGAAAACGTCTAAATATATCCGAAACGAACACGTCAACAGTAGCCACGGAACTATGGAACTCCAAATATTCATATCGTAAACAAGAATAAACTGCATTACGACTTTTTTCAACAAAATTGTATAAAAGAGGTTTTAAACTTTTTTAAACATACCTGAACTCCTTTCTCCTCCGTTTCGGTCATCACTATGTTCAACTGAACGCTCTGATATTTGAATGAGGAACGTCCAGTGCACGGGAGAGGCGGGAATGCAATGAAGGAACCGGGGCTACGAAGGGAAGCCGTATACTAACCACGACGGACAGTCGGTTAGAGAAACGCGCCGTTAGTTTGCAGCGTTTTATAAGAACGGTTTAGATGGATGAATTGGTTGGGTGGACTCTTCTTGGTGGGTCTTTTGAAATTCAATAAGGGAACATCAATTCTGCTAAAGGTTGTACAAAGACTCATGCGATATCCTTTTGATAAAACAGTCCCGTACAACTGTACGGGACTAACGTCCAATGGTTGTAGGCACCATACATTAGCACTTTGTTTTGGTTAAGTAATTAAGTAATTGGATCACACAGAAAGAACCACAAGTAAAAATAGTACCTGTCAGGGTTGCGGGAAAGTCCGAAAGGGATACCGGGACCTTGGCAACAGGCAACTGAAGGAACACGGGTGGGTTTTAGTCAGTAAAAGTCTGACACGCCCTTCCGCTCCGCCCAGAGCGGGAAAAGTAATTGGATGATTTCCCAAACTCAAAAAAAAAAAAAAAAATTGAAATAGTAGCGATTCTCTCTTTTAACAAGTGTTTAGTTTCACAGTAGCTGTCGTACTCGATAAACATTATATTCCTTAAGAAGTTCTTAATATTGTAAAATGTTCGTGACGCCCGACATCCAAGTGGGTTGCTGCGTTTGCAAAAAGTATGTTCGGTTGATGAGACCGTAGCAGTGATACTTAAGAAACCCAGAAAGAGAAAAAAGATTACATCAACTAACTTGTACCTATTAGACCCTCCATTTTCTGCTTTTGCTTTAAAAGTGTCTCCACGACTCCACGAGAGACGACGGATAAGTCCTGTACCTCATCACCAAACTTGCTGACCCGCTACACAAGAGCAGATAAATGACCCATCCAAGTTATGTAAATCGAAGAAACTATGAAATAAAGGATGAGAGGTGTTTTCGTGCGTTTCAGTCGCTCAGTGTGCGTTAAGTCTTCTCGATTGTTTAGCAAAGTCTATCAGTGAGTGGAAAATTCAATATGTACACAAAACATGTAAAGTGTACCTACATGATCTTTTTATAATAATATGGTTACCATGGAACTCAATAATAAATGCAAATAAGATTATAATTTCCTTTAGAATGTTTTGTGCGAAGTATACGATTTTTGTAAAGGTACCGAACATGAAGGTTGATAATTATGTTCATAATTCATTGTTCTTTGTATTTTAAAAAGGATTGCGTCCTTGTATTTAAAAAAAGATGGCGTTCAGAGTTTAAGACAAGGAACATAAACACTCAACTTACGGCGCGGTTCAACACTTCAAGAGTATAAGCAGTCTCCTAGCTGTCATTATAAACAATCATAGTCCTCGGGGATCTACAAGTGTTTTATCCGATTGTTTCCCATAGTTCAACGCCGAATTTTGCTGGTAAATTATTATGACAGTCACAGAGATCCGTGGCGTACCCCAAGAAGAAACAGAAAGGAATGACGTCATAACGTTTCTCTTCTCTTACATGAAACAGAACTCGAACAGAATCCCATAAAGACAACGAACGTATTAGACTTTCAGGAATGTATGTGAGTACAGTCACGTATAACGATACACTACTGAGATAAACCAAGAATGGAATACACAGCCTAGCTAAACATAGTAAACTCCCGAAGAAGGAAAAACAGTAAGAGAAGAAAATGCTGAGTAATTATTTTTAGCTTGATAAAAATAATTATTCAGCGTAAAAGCGATGATAGATGAAATCTCAAACGTAAGTCAAACAGTACCTAATGTGGAACAGACGACAGTTTGGCGTGTCTCTGGTCACGTAGACTTATTTAGACAAAAACAAGGAGTAACCGGGATTGAATACAGAAGTGGGATGTTTACAGTAATAAGGTTGTTTAAGGTTGATGCGCTAGGGTAGCTCGCGAAATTCAAATTTTCTTAGGTTTTTTGCAATTTGCAGGTCAGTACAGTTCGATTCATACTTAATGGCGGCTCGGAACATGAGGCGAGTCGCTGCGCAGTAACAATTTCATGTGACAGCGGGGGTGAGGGGTGGGGTACTGCGCAGCTAAAAGCTAACTTCCGAGCCGCCATTAAGTTTGAATCGATCCGTATCAGGTTGTATGTTGATCTAAATATTATTAGCGCTCGTAACAAATATGGATTTACTGAATTATAAACATTAAAATCAGCAATACAACTCACTAAGTTCATGAAAGTGCCAAATGTCATGATTTCATGAAATAGTCATTCAATACACTTACAAATTAGATATTGAATCAAGAAACTGATAATGTAATTAGCTGTGCCCCGCGATTGCACCCGTCGTTTAATTTAAAAGAATTAATCGGATAACTTATAAATTACTTTGTTTCCGCTTAGCGTTTTTCCTGTTTTTTTTTTTCATTTTTCTTCTGTTTTTTTTTTTCTCGGAGGGTCACAGCTTGAGAGTCTCTAGTCTCGTCTTAGAGTTGCTAAAAGACTATAACTTTCCTCTAGAATAATGCAAAACTAATTTTTCAAATACAACTAGTAGATCCAGAGATTAGCGCATTCAAACAAAAATACCGGCCAAGTGCGAGTCGGACTCGCGCACGAAGGGTTCCGTACCACTGGTATATAAAAACGGCAAAAAAAACACGTTTGTTGTATGGGACCCCCATATTTATTTTATTCTGTTTTTTAGTACCTATTTGTTGATAAAGCGACGACAGAAATACATCATCTGTGAAAATTTCAACCGTCTAACTATCACGGTTCATGAGATACAGCCTGGTCACAAATGGACAGACAGACAGACAGCGGAGTCTTAGTGTTAGGGTCCCGTTTTACCCTTTAGGTACGGAACCCTAAAAAAACAAACTTTTCCCTTTACTACAATTATACAATGAAGGTATTGAGAACATGAGATAAACACCAGAATAAGTTATCGAATCTTACCAGTCACCAAGAATCTTCAAGCAAAATATGTATGCAAACTAGTATGCAATGTCTTAACTCCTAAACAACGTTAGTACTGGGCACTGGGAAGTGTGCTGCCGTCAAAGTTTGCTACAAATTGATTTACCCTCTAATTGCATCGCTTTTGGGAATACATCGGAAAAGTGACACGAGATCAAAGTTACGTTTGCATTGGCGTAGAATATTTCTACCGACTTTCAATAAAGGAGGACGTTTTCAAGTTAGACTTATCTTTTTTTTTGTTGACAATTTATTCTGTAAATGATAACATTATTCGTATTTAAAAAAAGCTTGTTAAAAGACCAAAGCCTCAAAGACAGGTGATAGAAAAGCTAAAGGTAATTGATGAGGCATTTTATTGTTTTTGAGACAAACATGTAAGTCGTTGTACTATTACTGAACCTAGTTATACAGAAAATCCTAAGTGTCCTTGGCATTTTCTGCCATTCCTCCGATTTCGTGTGGATTGATTGAACCGTTTTAAAGAATTTACCCATTCGTTTTACTAGTCAGCACTGGCGTATTATTCACACAGACACGGCCAAATCTTACCACACAATAAACCCGTAACTAAACATTGGACTATTATAATTACTTCGTAACACTGGCCAGTGCAACCTCTAGTTTGTGTCCAATTGTGCTAAATTATGAAGTGTGGGCGGAGCTATTCTTGACGCTGTTGAACATAGGCGGTTGCTTCGATGTATTGAATGGAGAAATATTAACTATGGAGAGCTTACACAAATAGTGAACATTCTAAGGGACTACATCAATTGGGTAAGTGTATATGTATAAAGGCAGGGAAATCAATTTGTTAGTTAATTGATTCAGGCGTGACTTTGCGGAAATCCATTATAAACTACAATAGACGCAGATATAATTTAATTACCTATTCTGCTTTTATATTCTGCAAGAAAAGCCCCGTAAGAAATCGACACGTGTTTCACCTCTCAACGAGGCATCCTCAGGATAACGATTGACCAGTCGCAAACCAGAACACGACGTATTGCCACACCGAGCGCTGGACGCAGAGTTTTCTCTGCGTCCAGTTGTCATCTGTTCCATAACATCGAGTTACGATCGCAATTCCATCTGCTAAGGATGGTGGCGAGACGGTATTCTTTTTTTTATCGTTTGAAGGTTTTAGGCAAAGTACTTCTGCCGTAAACCTAATGAGCTGTAGCCTAAAATAGCCACGAGACATGTGGAGCCCTGATACATCCAGACGGCGTTGTGGTAGAGCCCATTAAAGATGGCGGGATGACCTGAACAAAACAGACTACCTACTAGTAGTCCACATTAGACCTATATTGAAAGAGTTGGAAGTCATAGAAAGCCGCCTTTGCCCTGCTGAGGGATAATTTAGGCTAACTGTAAGTTATTAAGGCAAAGTTAAAACGAAAAGCAATAGTAAGCTTGTAAATTCTACTTTTCCTATGCCGTAAGGATGTAAAATCCCACCACTGGGCTCAGACTATCCTGAAGTTGAGTCCATATTCTCACATAACTATTGCTATTACAAAACTTCTATCCATATCTTCCCACTCAAACAAAGTGAACATCGAAACCCAGTAGATAATAGGTATAGAGGCATGTGGTACGACTCTCAATTGCTTCGTAATTAGGTCGGCCCGTAATTACGGCACATCCTTCCCGCGCCAGCCATCACGTAAGAATGAGGGATACGAAAATGTGGACGAGGTTTATGTATTTGTGTACATTTGTCCAGTATGGTGGTACGGAAGACTCTGCGTCATTAATTCGTTCCTTAGGTTTTACAACCTGGGTATAATAATAGTCCTCCAGACCGTATTTTCGGCCACGGCGGCCAATCTCAACGGAGACTAGCCATCGGCGCGGGAGATATTATAGTGCACAAGTGTTTGCGCAGACACAAGTGCACTCTCTCTTCCCTCACTCTCATAGTCCGATGGGACGGCAATCCGACACGACCGGAGAGAGATCGGGCGTAGGACCAACAGCTTAACGTGCTTTCCGAGGCACGGGGGTATCACACCGCCAACTTCCAAACTCCGGGCTGTTACTACGAAATTCCTAATGGAAAAATCCAATAACACTTTACCCGACCCAGGAATCGAACCCAGGACCCCACGCTCTGCAGTCGCGCTTGCGACCACGAGACCAACGGGGCAGGACAACCTGGGTATACATACGACATAAGACACATTAAGGAAACTGGAGTGAGAGAGTAGGGTCAATAATTCAAATAGGTATATGTTTTACCTACAAACTAGGACGAGTGATCAGAAATCATGACTAAATTAGGGAAAAAGCTCATAATAAAAATAAAAAAAATTAGAATTCTAACGTATTTTCGATTTTGATAAAAGCTATAGTTTGAGCTGACAAATTGAACACATTGTATGTAAAATATTTCCTAAAATTCATGTAAGAAACTAGTACTAGGTACCTGAAAATTAATTTAATCTTTTAAATAAATGTTGTAACGGAGATCGTTAAAAATGTAATAATTTACAAGGACTTTTCAACACAGGCGCACAACTGTTTACAAAATATAAATCATGGGTAAATCCAACGAAACAAAATCGAATCGAGTAAAAATAACTTGTATAGCGCTACTAGGTTCTTTTGACGCGTGACCAATATCGGAACTAACACTGCAATCATGCTTTTACAAAAAAATTAAAAAACAATTGCACAAATGTTTACCAATAGCGCCCCACTGTCAACGTCATTCGAGCGCCAAAAGAAAATTGTAGAAGTGTAAACTACTACCGCGAACATAGCGCCATCTACATTAGTTTTACAGAAATATTGGGAAAATTCAGCGCGATAATTTTCAGTGTTGTTTCAGCGCAGCCTGAACTTTCATGGACTGTTTAGTTTCGGCGGCAGCCGCTTGGTGTCGCTGTAAGGGTTTTCCGACGACGCTATATTTGAGAGCTGCAGCCATTTGCAAGGCTTATGAACCCCATTCAATTATGTAGTTTTGTTTAGAGATAACACTTCTTATTGAAATGCTTTGATAAGGTAGATTAGTAATAATACCTAGTGCAAAAAGGCAACAAAAAAATGATTTTCTAACTATAGTTTACCGACTTTTAAATTGCGGACAACATGGTTGAAAGTAATTCTTGTTCGCTAACTACGAGTAGAAAAGAATAAACGTATATCCTTGTTGAAAGGATCTCGACAATTCCACACACGAGCTGAGATTTACAATGACCTTTAAACGGTGTCCTGAACAATAAAAAAACGATTATGATCCACTCATGCTGATTGACAATTGCATCACGTGCAGCGACTGATGACTACGAGACTTCCTATTTAACTACGATCAAATAAGAAATCATAGACTACTATCGAAGATAGGCTACCGTGGGGATGGGCGAAAGAGTTATCAGCGGAGAAACCTTGGCAAATGGAGATTTGTGAACTTTTGTCCACAAATATAACCTCTATGAGACGTCTATGGGGGTTTGTGGATAAAAAGTTCACAAATCCCCATTGATGGAAATTGTCACAGGATTAATGGATTATCCCAAATTATCATAAACACGAGTTTTATTAACAAGCATATAAAGGATGCTGACAGAAATCGTTTGTACCACTGGTAGGCTACCTACAACTTAGTTTATTGCAAGACAGGGGCTTAAAATTGATAAAAATTTGTAAAAATTCGAAGTTGCCATGCTGCTAACAGACGAGAAATTCCCCACAGAAAAAAAACGATCTTAGAAATTTCGATAGAAGCAGAGTGAGACATATTAAGAGATATAGTTTGTGTTGAAGACAACGTATTTGATAAAAATATCTTCGTATCTCCCGAACTACAAATGTCATCTTGAGTCGCATGAATAAGAAAAATTCTGTCACATTGGAGGAATATATATATCTATGTTTTCCTGTTTTCCACAGAAATCTTGGCCGTTCCGCCTAGTTACGGAGAGAAAGCTGACTGCCAACTTTTAGCACTTAAAGAAGCATATCGAAATGCAAATGGATTGGCTTTGGCCAAATCCGTCGTTCAAATTGGTCTCTAAAGAACTGCACTTTGAAATTCGGTGCTGAGGTGACAATACGCGACAAAAACAGGTGCGTTCGCTTTCGATTTTGTAAGAACAGTTGTATCATCATTCTGTATTCAGCCCTAAGACGTCCATTGTTGGACGTGGGCCTCCCAATACATTACCACAACGACCGGCACTGAACTCCTCGCAAGGAACTTTGTTATTCCGTTAGCAGAACTTATTCGTGCTAACTTTTCTTATCCTACTCTTTGTCAGCATCAACAAGTTGATTACATCACTGTAAGGGGCTCGTCCGTCTGGCTATTCTTAGATCTGGAGACATCCAGCGTAATTGGCTCGATGTATGCCACTGGGCTATTTCCATTGTTCAACCGTGTACTAGCCCACGTAATAATCGCTGTTGATTTGTTTATGAGTACTTAGAGAGTAGAGGTCGTGCCTGTGGTGGAGGTAGAAATACTTAGGTATGTGTACGAGTTTACGAAAAGTAGCTTTAATGTTTGGTTCGATATATCCTAAAGCAAACCTCCAGAATATAATTATTATATGTAGTGATTTGATCTCAGCTCTTTTGTCTATAGTGTAGATCGAAAGTTTGTTATTGACTTAGCAAAGTAGGGAAAGTTCAGAGATAATAATAAAGCTGTTATACATATTTTGACAATGACAAATTGTTCACTCTAGTTGGATAATTAGCTAACGAGAAAACCTCCCATATAACATAAAGTGATGGATGTAAAACGCAAACTTTTAATGAGCCACACTGTCTTGCTTGAATTTCGTTTGCTACAAAACTTGAGTACATTGCCCAAATCCAGAAGCATCATAAAAACTCATTGATGTTCAAAGTTGATCACACATTAAAAAATATATTTGAAAAGCAATAACGATGGACGCATCATAATAAGAAAATAATAATAATGTAATGGTGCTGTAGAGTGAAGCAGAAAGTGAAAGATAAAGGAAAGTAAATACCCTATTGCCAAGAATTATTTGAGTTGTTGCTATAATTGACGAAGCAAACACTTTCTGGCAAACAAATAGACAGTAGTACCAAATATTATAATAATAGAAGAAAGAGCGGAACACCCATTATCATGGCTTTTGCACAAAGTACTTTTAATAATGACGCTGTTACAATGACCAGTCTAGACGTATATACTAATCGAGCCACAGACAATAATGCTCAAGATCATCCATTTACCAACACTTCCAAAAGAAAAACATTGTGTTCTTCATCAATCAGTCAAAATTGTGACAAGTAATTATCCCTGGTAAACCAAACAGTCGTTTTAAAAACACCAAATAACTCTTGTAATCGCATTACAGAAAGTATTTTTACAACTCAAACGACATGAGGAGGCGAAGCTAAAAATAACTAAATCACTTCTGTCGTCTGCAATTATTCTATTGGATGCGCGGGCGCAATTGAGCGCAGCGGTGTTACATGCTGCGTAAACAGAACATTTAGGTACTTAGTTACATGCTGCGTAAATCCGTAAACAGAACACTTATTCGGTTCTATCAAGCGATTCGCCATCATCATCCATATCCTGCTCTTATCCGTTTATTTAGGAGACGCAGTACGTTTTTTTCTTGCTTATCTACATCTTTTTCAGCCTTCATCTGAGGATTCACTCTTTTCATCATCTATTCTGTCATTCGAAAATAGTCAATAGCCCATCAGGAACGAATCGCTTTTCCAATTTATTTTCATTCATCATGAGGTTGTTCCTTATTGTTTCTACTAGGAAATATCCTAGAGTTGACTGTCGTCGTTGCAATCTAGTGATGGCTGAGACGGGATTAGTTCAATACAATAGCATGGTTGTGGCGGCAGCTATGTATGCGTTGTTAGCCACATGCGAGCTACGCATCACACTGACGTCACGCAGAAATCCTGCATAGCGTAAGTAGAGTTTACCGCGTGACTCGCATTTGTACAACGTCCCGACATCAATCGTCGGGCAGTAGACACCACAGCCGTCTGGTCGGGGGATCCTCCCTCTTTTATAGAAGACTAGCTGCGCCCTGTGGTTTCACCCGCGTAAGTCTCGATCCCGTGGGAATATCGGGATAAAAAGTATCCTATGTGTAAATCCAGGTTATAAACTATCTGTTTGCCAAATTTCATCCAAATCCATTTAGTAGTTTTTACGTGAAAGAGTAACAAACATCCATCCATCCATATTACAAACTTTCGCTTATAATATTAGTTAGATTAGAAGTAAGATGAGTGAACTTCAGACCCTGCTCCTCGTACCTCTATATGGTCATCCATGAAATGTGTACCTACCACCTATGTGGAATAAAAATCAATACTCCGCGTGAATCTACCAAAAAGAAAAAAATATGTATAAAGCAACCTCGTGATTTATGAAAATAATTCGTGAAACCGATTCGTTTCTAATGGTTTGACCTACATCACTTTAAATGAGTTCAAAATAAACACAAAAAGAAGTTTCCACATGTAATCCCACTTTACCGTCATCTTTAGACTTGTGAACGGTAAAAATAACTTTGAATGCTCTGATATTTTCAATGTGTATTAGAGAAATGTAAAAATACAGTTTTATTTTTAAAGCAGTCATGTGAATCTGGGCTTGAACTGTGAACATCAGCTGTGAGAATCGACAGAATATTGTCAAGTGAGGTATCCACTTTGTTCGCGCACCAACAGTGCTTCGTGCATCTCATAAGTGTTTCCATGAAATCGGCTCAAATAACCAACCAAATAATTTTCTTCTTTCGGACTGAAAAGTTGTGCGGAAATCGGTTGTCATTGTATGGACATGTGATGCGAAGGAATGAGGAAAATGTTGTGAGGAAAGTTTTAGGTATGAATGTCGATGGCTATAAGAGTAGGGGAAGACCAAAGAAACGATGGATGGACTGTGTGAAAGATGATATGGCTGGAAAGGGGGTGACTACCGAGATGACGGCTAATAGAGAAGTATGGAAGAAAGGGACATGTTGCACCGACCCCAAATAAATTGGGATAAATAACTTTTTTATACTCGGTAACGTAATGGTAATAACTTTTTTAACTCAAAAGCGCAGGTGTATGGACACTTAGGACCCTCCAGCAAGTGTACATGATATAAGTTTTTTAAATGAGGTGATGATTTTGATACACGTGCCGATTTTCAGAATTGCTAATCAGTGAGTCGACGCTGAGTGATTGAGAGCATTTGATTTATTTTGTATGAATTGTCCAATAGGACGTTTTAACACGGAAAATTACTTGATAGAGTAAACGTGTGCGATGCTATTATTTTACTTTAGTAAATAGTTTTTTTTTAAGATAAAACTATTGGAATAAATATCTATTGCCTCCGTTTTGCAATATTTGCTGTGACAGAACGAGTTACTATAGTGACAATCCTGTGAACGTCTAGCGATTTTTCTCACATTTACTGCTCCTCGCCAGAAAACCCAGCGTAATATCAGCACATCTATAATTACCGGTACGTCACATCACATCAAAGACTTTATCTCGCATGAAACGCTTGAATAAACCCAGCAGGTTCCGAAACTAGTTTGTGGTCAGCTCCAGGGGTCATAAATCGTATAAATATAAACATTTCACACAAGGAATACCTTTCGATTTATGTAAATATAAACATTTTACACATCGAACACTCGTAAAATGTTTTACAGCGACGCTTTAGCGTAATTTTTATATGAAATTAATTATAAAATAAAACATCTGCGTAATTTTCTATCCATTCCGTCTCATGAAAGTTTGGATTATGTCATTTGTGTCGAGAAAAACTTATGGGCAGTTTTTCTTTGAGAAAATTGTCGTGTGAATCTAGAGACCGTGTTTATTAATTCTGTTTTCTCTATTTATGTTTTCATTTTATTCAAAGTTAACAATTTAATGTTGCTCACTTAGAAACGTCTCGAAGTTCGTTTGTACGAAGTTGGGGCATTAATGAGTTTTATAAAAAAAAATATAGGATTGTAGCAGGTGGCGTTCTATAGTTTCTGCCTTTTTTTTTAGTGTGAGTATCATATGACTTCTCCCGCTCTGGGCGGAGCGGGAGGAAGTGTCAGACTTTTACTGACTAAAACCCACCCGTTTTCCTTCAGTTGCCAGGTCCCGGTACCCCTTTCGGCCTTTCCTGCAACCCTGTCAGGCATCGGTCCAAGCGAACCCCGTCAATTGTGCTAACATCTCTTTGAGGCGCGCGTGGAATACAACGCGCCGTCGACCCTGGTCCTTATCGGACGGCGAGCTACCCATTGCTCGCCGTCCGCAAGCCCACGCCTGCGGTGGCCGGGAATCCGCCTGGGACTCCCGACGCCCGGGGCGTCTTCTGCGGCGTGTAGTTATTGCCTTCACCCGTAGGAAGAAGACATGAGTTTATGTAGGTATGTTTATTAAGAGTTAGTTTGAATAATCCCTGAATAGGCACTAAGCAGTCATTTTGAACACTTATGTTTTTTGAGAAAGAGCATTAGAATACAGTTCAGTTAGACTTCCAAGTAGCTCAGGGCTACCCCAAGCTACTCCTCAAGTTATAAAGATACAGTGAGACAAGGTAAAAATATATAAAAATGCTACATCTAGGTACATGTTAGTTAAACGTGCACTAAACAAGAGTTTCGTCCCTGAACCAGTAACGTGCGTACGCGCAGTGTAAACAAACTGTGTCAGTTTGTTTGTTTTTATAGCGAACGTATGTAACTCACACTAAAATATATTATATCAGTGCTCACTCCAACGCTTTCTTTTTTCAGTATCTATTTGCTTGCTTTTCGTCAATGTCATGTCAGGTCGTGTCGGCTCGATGTTGTTATTTTATTCCAAGAAAAAAATAAAGAAAATGCGTTTATTCGGCATAGTGCTTCAGTGCTTCTACATCGTTCCTCGTCGATTGCCTGTCTTCGAGCACAGAGTAACCCCATGTCTGTCTACCTAGCTTTTCCCAAGTATGTTGGGGTCGGCTTCCAGTCTAACCGGATGCACCTGAATACCAGTATTTTACCTGGAGTGAATGCCTATCTGGCCTCCACAACCCAGTTACTGGGTAACCCGATACCCTTTGGTAAGACTGATTGTCTTACTTTTGGGCTTCTAACTACGTGTTAAGACTGTCAAAAATCTACAAATGACAGCCGAGGCCATTCCGAGGCACGAAGGGGTCTTGATATGTAATGGATCCCATCACCCATCTTCAAATCGACCTTTGATCGACCCGAGCGGTTAACCATGTGCAGTGCGCTAATAACTCCATGTGATCCAAGGAAATGTGATGTAGACTCATTCAAGCTTATAAATTACTCATTTTATACATTTTTCCGTTGACTGAGCTATAGAACAGAAGTTGGTCCTACATTTCCCTTCCTCCCAGTACTTGGAGCTTTTACAATGTTGTAGTACACACGGCTACACATCAAGCCATACATTTCCAGTTTATGCTGATCTCGCATTGTATAAGATTTCCGTACAATGTGAGGTGAGCTTATACTGGAAATGTATAGCTTGATATGTAGCCGTGTGTACGTAAGTGCAATTTAATTTTGTAAAGGGTGTGAGCCTGGAAATCTGTCATACAGGTCTCGAACTCAGTAAAGACTCCAGCTCTCAGAAAGGTTTGAATCTGCCTGTAAGCTAAACATGTACCAAATCTGTACCTTTTTGAGAAAAATTACTATTACTTACTTACTTATTTGGAATAATTATGCATGTTTGTTTGTTGTGTGTGTTTGTTTGTTGTTTCGATTGTTAATTCAGCCTAGTTTATGTATTATTTCATAATATCGCAGTATTTTTGATCAGCTACCCTCAGAGATCATAGCGTCAGAAGGATAGACTGAATGAGATGCTCATGGCCATACTCCTGTCCTGACAGTATCCAGTTCATAAAAGACAGGAAGTGGCAGGATACTGTAATTTTATTTCAGATTATATAAGTATAGAAGACTTGCTTCCACCCGCGGCTTCGCCCGCGCGGTATGTCGATAAAAAGTAGCCTATGTGCTTCCCCGGGATGCCATTTATCTCCATGCCAAATTTTACTGAAATCCGTTCAGTGGTTTAGGCGTGAAAAGGTAACATACAGACAGACAGACACAAAGACAGACAGAGTTACTTTCGAATTTATAATATTAGTCTTGATTATATTAAATAGTTACATAAATTATTTTTTTTAAACAGTGGAGATTAGAAGAAAAGCCATTGATTTTTATTTCCATTTCCTCGTACTCCTAGGTATTTTATTGCAAACAAACATCAGTTGTTTGTTTTCATATTTGAACGTTAATAAATACAACGAAATTCAATGCGCGTGAGCACGACAGCGACAATACAATAGTTTTGTTTATTTATTTTACTCGTAAAGTCGTAATGCCAACTGTCGAATGGATTTAACATTTATTACCCTCGTGTTAGTGACATTGTTTGTCATTTTATTTCTTACTTGCGTTTGAAACTTTCACAAGCATTTCAGTATTCGTGCTGAATAGGTATGCGTGTTAAAAATCCTTCCGGGCTCCTCTACCACATTGTTTGTTAACTTATTTCTTACTTCTGCCCTGAGATGATTAAATTAATCATCTCAGCTTGCAAATCACTAGCCACGCGAAAATAAGATCTCAGCTTGCGCCTGAAACTTTCACATGTTTAACAGTCAAACTAACTAACTTAATACTTAAGTGTAGGTCCTAACTTAATGTCTTTCTAGCGTTTGAACGTCTGTATCTATTTCTTCAGATCTTTGAAAATCACAATATTCTTCAAGGGTTATGTGTGTGCCCTATGACGATGCCAGTCTATTTTTTTTTTTTCAATATGAGTAAATATGAATAATGTTAACCATATGATGAGCCCTGCAAAATATCCGGAAGCTTGCTCAATACTTTAATTATAATTCTGATCCCAATGATCCCAAATTATTAACATCGCAATAACAATATCTTATCGAAACAAATGAACATCTGTAAATGAAGTGTGACAACAAACTTGTAAACAAAACAATATTTCAGTGTCCACTTTAATATTGTAAAGACTAGTCATTAGAGAATGCGTTGATCGCAACGCCATTAGGTCTGAAGATATTAAAAGACTAAGAAAATGCATTGTTGTAGAACACTATTTCTACTAATAAGACAAATTTTAAAATCATAAGCCTCATTTCGTACCCATGTGAAGAAGAAGGATTAGGCGAGCTCCATATTTTGCAGGAACGATATAATCGGTTTTTCCGGGGTTCGGGGCATCGTATTTTTAGGGACCTGGCGCACTACGCAGCCATGACGCGACCTAAGACCGGCGAAGTCCTAACCCCTAGGCCAAGACATCACCGCTAGCGCGACCTGCGTCTTGCGTCTACAACCGCAGCGAGAACAAAATGTTAGAAGTTATTTACAGCGTGTCATGAGTCGCCGCGGTGCGACTTGTGGAGAGGAGAGCGGTGCGGCACACCGCAAGACACAACGCAGCGCGTGTTATGGCCTTGGCCTTACAGGCGGAAAACTACAGAAAAAAAACCTGAAGAAAGAGATACAGTAGTTATTAGCCAAGAATAGGCTCTTGGCTAATAACTACATTTGAATCTTTCAAAAATCGTGAAGTATGCAAATCAGAAGATCTCAGTAAAAAATAACAACCTATCTAAAAATTGCCAATACACTGACAATAGCCTCATCAAAATAGTCACTTACAGAGCGACGAACTGCAATAAACAGGCCAAGGGTACAACTGTACAACGCACAAACAAAATCGGACAGTGCCAACCCTGCAGGCACGTGATCTTGTCAACGTTACCCCTCGCTGCCAAATAATGCAACTGGTCTAGCCTACACATACCTCACACTAAGTACGTAGCAGAAAGTCCGCTCTGAACAGCATGATCAGTTGATCACCTACATAACAAACTACTAAAGTCAGCTGTTTAAGGTCTCCACGCAGTACATATACTTGGAAATCTTGAACTGCTTGACAGGAGGGCGCTATAAAAGTCTAAGACTACTTGAGCATACCGCGGGGGCTGCGGTATACAGCAGGGCTTGAAAACGATACCAATTCATATTAAAAGTAACGTTAAGTAACGGTATTTCCGTAGAGATACTTCGATATCGGTACAATTTGGTAGCGTTACTTAGTAGCATAACATAATAATAACGTTAAAATTTTTGGTAAAAATTACCGGTATTTTTAACGTTATTGTAAAAATAGCGGTAAAAAATTATCGGTATTATTTTGTTATTTTATGCGACGTTGCCAGCCCGTCTCAAAGGCGGCCGCGGCCGGCGTGCGCGCGCGCCCCTCTCACTCTCACACGCTGTCGGCGCTGTTGCCATTTCGTTTGTCGTCTTCATATCTCTCACCGCTCACGGCAGTCGTACGCGCTTACAGAACACGGTGGACCAACCAACCAAGTATATTCTCAAGTACAAGCACAACACAGAATAGCAATGATAAGATAATATCTATTAAACGCGCAAATAGTCGTACGGCAGTCTTAGCGTGGATGCAATCTGACATTCTTTTGCGATTGGACGAGAGCGACGGTAACAAAACTAATTATAACGATAAAATTATCGTTACCTTAGATTTTAACGTTACGTATGTTTAACGGTAAAATGTGCCAGATATAACGGTAAATAATATAACGTTATTTATTAGTTAACGATACCTGCATCAGAAGGCTGTAACGATACCATATTTTTAACGGTATTTCAAGCCCTGGTATACAGCGAAAAGCTTCGGCATGGCTGCCTAGTGCGCGCCTTTAGGTAGCCCCTCAATCATAAATCCTTCACAGCTACCAGATCAATTTTTGAAAATAACAACACAAAAAAAAAGCCATAACTAGTCACATCTGACATCTTAGCTGACAGTACCAACCTCTCGGAAAATGGGTTGGCACCATCTGACGGCCAACTCTAGCACAGTGCGCATTCATTGGTCAAATCAAATAGCGTGCACTTCCCCGGCTTCCTATTACATACTTCCGTCCCTTTTCACGAAATCACCCACAAAATGCGAGATTGCGGGAGATGTTACACATAAATAAAAATAGGCTGATCGCTATACCTTCTGCTACCCATCTATTCTGTGTTCAGCCTGGTCTAGACACAGACAATGATTTAGCACTTATTTATACCCACATAAACTACAGACGGACGTTTATCTTCTCTCCTCGAGTTATGCTTTCGATTGTTGCCTTCAAATGAGTGCAAAAGGGAAAATGCGAACGTAAGAATTAAATTGAAGAAGCGAACGAGAGTGAAGTCAGGATTATTTGTCTCACAGTCATTCTTTTTCAAGATGTGAAAGTTGGGGACCTTCAGGCTATCAGAGTCCAAAGTAATTCTAAAGAAGCAGTTTTACTCAAAGCGCCGTCTCTTATTTCGGGAGCCAAAGCGATCCAACAAAAAGAAGAAAAAGAATTATTTGTTCGTAACATAACATTATTTATGACAAGGAAATCATTTCTCGTCACCAGCCGTAACAAACGAGGGCCGACACGCTACAGTTCGCGCATCAAACAAAAATACAACACAATAATAAAATGATTATTTTCAGTAATGCTATAATTCGCTAGCCTAATGTTACGGATGTGCGCTCAGTGTGAAGCGTTACCGTGCGTTTGCATTCGCGACAAATGTTGAAATCTCTATTTTCTGTCAATGTTCCATACAATTTTTGACAGGAACTAAAGATTTAAACATGATTTACTTCGCCAGTGCTAACACACGGTTAGCGTTTATGATGCACGCGATAATCGCGACCTGCTGGCAAGAGTGGCACGTTACCATTTTACACTTTGTTATACCGACTGAAAATAATGACAAAATAAATTATACTTGTACAATAATAAAATAGCTAGGTATTTTAAAAAAATACTGATTATTATAATCATGCCGCAGATTTGATAAGAAATTAATCACGAATTGAATCAAGAGTTCAAGACCCACAACGGTGACACTCGACTACGACTAACTCACTTCCATTAAATTAAAAAAAAACACTCATCAATCAGTAATTGGGTTTCTTGGCTATACAATCTTACTCTTTATTTAATTATCTTACAGCACTACTTAGCACAGTTTACCATTCAGCACACATCGACTTACAGACCCAGAAACCAAAAAAATTAAAGCTAAAGAACAATGTTTCCGAATCGTCTCAAACATTTCTAAATACCTAATAACGTGAAATGCGTCACGTTCTTCAGCGAAGAATAGAAAAGGTACATAATAGTGTCAATCGTCAGTTAGCTAATAGTAATACACACACGTCTGCTGATCCCACTCTGAACAGCGTGTCAAACCGATGGAGTGACAGACAGATTTTTAAATGATTGTGTTTAGTAAACTTTTATACCTACACGTAGAATGACGGTGTTGGTTCAACACCTTGGTTTTAGCTAAATAATTTTTTTTATTCTGTAAATAGGATATCGGAATCACGTTTATAAGTCGTATAAAAAGTAAATAGGTAAGTTAGATGGAGTCAACATTTCCTATCTAACCACCCCTGAGAAGAAATAGCGAAACAGATTCAGGGGTCAAAGAAGTCTCTTTTAAAGTCCAGAGATAATCTAGGTCAAGCCATAAGAGGACCATGTTGATTAGTTTCTGAAATGGTCTTTTGAGGAATGAACCACACAGATTTGAGTGGACCTGCCTGTCCAGTCAGTGCAAGCATTTATTAGTAATCGTGCAGCTCAACTCTGAACAATACACCAACCTATATATATATAAATAAATAAGAGTGCAAAAACGATTGAGACAACACTACACTTTCAACATAAAATCTTCCTCTTCATGCAAAAGATTGTCCCGAACGTGCTTAGCAATAAGTTATCGCTACTTTTACTTGTAAGCCTAGAAAGTTAAGCTTTTACAGGCGAGTAATGTTACTGAAAAGTTACCTATTTTTTAAAGTAAGTTGGCATGTTATCCTGGAGAGCGTTTTTTGTCAAAGTAAAGTCAAACCCCGCTGCCATCAGTTTCATGACACTTGTCACTGCGGCCGTTATGTGGCGGCCACCGTTCTTTTAGGAAACCATAGCTTTAGCATTAATGCCATAAAGTTTCATTGTATTATTAGAACAGAAATAATTAGGTATAGATAATTTTCCCAGTCATCTTGTCTCAGACAGTCATTTTTGCTCCTTATTATTTGTCATCAATAGACTTTTACGATTTCCCATGATTCTTAACATTTAACATTTAATTTGTTGTTCAATTTTCCTGTTCCAAAACATAGCAATAGCGATTGATGAGGGCCAGTTTGAAATGTCTGAAGACATCAATAAAAAGTCAATTAAAAACGACGATAATTTATGTACAGCTGGTCGGACCGTCGGATGTAGTATTAGCATTGAAGAACGGGACTTCCTTTACGTCAGAGGGAGATTTGTTTCAGATTTTTGAGTTTTCGCAATGTTTTATTGGTACTTTTTAAGATTATTGCAGGCTGCATTTCCCTGAAACAACAGCGAAAATCATCTGGAAAATTACGTTCACCACTTTTGGGGGATTGTCGATGAAATCAGCAAACACAACACTATTATTATTTTTTTAAATAAAAATAATAAAATTTTATTTTTTGTAATTAAACAATAAAATATATAGGTTACGTACCTGTCAGATAAATTAATTAGTATCAAACAAGCTCAATAGAAACAATAAACATTTGACTTTTGAAAATTATTAATTATTCTTTTGCTTGTATTGTTTACATCCGAACTATGAATCGTTTATCTTTCAGACACAGAACTTCCTTTCAATTTAAAACAATGTTTCTTTGTTGTTCTCTTTTTCTTTTATTTCAAAGTTGATTAAAAGCAGCGCTTTTTACATACGTCATACAAAAATAATATTGGAATCTGGTTTATATAAAAGTATTCATAAAAATACAAGACGGGTTGTGTAGACTAGACAAAAATATTAATCACATCTTGAAACGAAGTGTTACAAATTCTAAAACCTATTTTATAAGTTGACTCAACATGAAGTTCGAGAAGAAAAAGACTAGGATAGTTAGGATGCTGACTGTTCCATAACCACAATGATACCTACCTACTCAGGCCGACAATATTTTTTATACCACTTTATTTAAATTGTAATTTATGTATCACGTCAAAAATATAGTTACCTACTGAGTAGAGTAGGTACTTATTTTCTTTTAGTAATGGGTAATAATTTTAAACGCGTGTGCGTCACTTTATATTATTAACGTTGTCTATCACAGTCTATCATAATTTCTGTCGTAATAAATAACTGAGGAGGATATGACTATTGTTATTAATTTGTTGCTCACTGTAGGTAGGTACACACGGCTACAAATCAAGCTATACATTTCCAGTATAAGCTGACCTCGCATTGTACGGAAATCATAAACAATGCGAGATCAGCATAAACTGGAAATAGCTTGATGTGTAGTAGTGCGTACTTCTGTCCAATTAGTAAAAACATTGTTAGTGTTCGCTTATGTACGGAAATCTCATTATTCTGGAATTAGACTGCCGTGCGTGTCCGTCCGCAAAACCGCGGATCGTTGGATCTCGGCATAAGATAGATAGAATACTCTTTATTATGTACACCATAAAAATTACAGACATAAATTAGAAATTTTACATAGGGTGACACAATGGGCGGTCTTATTGCTAAAAGCGATCTTTTACAGACAACCTTTGGATGGATTAAAGTAAAAAGGAGAGACAATACTGCAAGTAGTCAGTGGTGTACCGTTTACATATACAATAAATACATACACACATAAAGCATTATCTTATCTATATAAATATATATATATATAATATATACATAGTTAGATATATATATATATATAAAACAATAAACATGTAACAAGAGCAAGGAACTATTTATGATGATGTTTAAGGAGAGAGGAAGTATTTTTTCAACAGAATTTTAAAAAGATAAGATAAGTGATGACAAGTTTAATTCATGTAGAAGGGGCAGTTGCAAGTATTGTTACGTGCTTACAATAACACAGTAGCATGTGTGGCCTACAAACAATAATAAACGATAGTAATTAGATTTACTGGATTTATTACAAACTCCAATAAAACCTCATAAATATCCAATCTCCATTTAAAACGAAAACAAAAGAACATCTTACGAGCTCCCTAACAATAATGTTTACAAGAAAGGTTGTGACGTCACCACAGACCCTGGAGTTGCCAACAATCTAAATCTGTCGCGACAATGAGAATATTGTTCTACAAATTATTTATTTGAACTTTTAGCGCTCTGCCAATGGGTTCGCGTTAAAAATAAGCGCTAACTATCATTATATCATTATGTAGAAGCTATTGGTTTCAACTAAGAGGCGTGCTGTGTTACTTGGCATCTGATGTGTTTATTGACTGACAGTTTACGGGGTGTTACATTGAATAATGATTGAGGATTTAGTTTTTGTACTGTGAGGTCTGGTTCAAGTTCATGCGGTTACCTTTCTGCATCTAATCTATTTTTTATGGTGTACATTATAAAGAATATTCTATTCTATTCTAACACTGGCGGACAAGAAGTTCCGGAATTTATTTAGCGGATGCATTGTGAGAAAGTTTACTTGATAAGCTTAATTTTATCAATGAAAGTAACGGCATCTGCACTTTCTAAAGCCAGTCCCTTCGTGTCAGAAGGAAGCCATTCCGTCAAAGAACGTAAGGACACGGAGATTCTGACAAAGCGAATACAAACCAGGGGGCTTAAAACAGTCACTTTAGCAGAATCATAATATGAAAATATCATCATCGTAAATTGTCACAAACTGAAAATTCATAAATATGATCTGCGTGCGATTCATATTACGAAATAATTCATCTGTATGACAGTTTTCAATGGAGATTCGTAAAATGGTCTACAAATTATGAATTGCTTTTGTGTCAAATTAGAAGAATTGCTGATGACAGCTGGGATTCAAGAAATGAACTGCTTTTAGAGGAATTGCTAATGTGGCCGTTTTAGGCCCCCAGAGCTTATGAAGGTAATGACCAAATGGAGAGACGGCCCATTATGTACAGGCTGAAACCCATCATTGTGACGATCTATGGGGGGCGTCCATCAAAGACGTGACCTCAAAATGGGTAGGAGAGCTCCAGCAAAATCTCATCGCTCAATCTCATTTGAGTCCCTTCAAATGAGATTGACAATGAAAATCTCACGTGAAGTTTTTAATTTAGAGGATAAACATAGGGTAAATCTCACGTGAGGTGAGTACTGTGGTGGTACCACCACATCCCACCAAATCTGACAAAAACGCGAGGGGCCACATAAAAAAAAATCACCTCGCGTAATTATTGGAATGAAGAGGCCTGTATCAAGTACGACGTAGATGTATTTCGAATGATATGATCCTAATGATAAAGTAACGCCCTAATCACAAATTACTTAAAGACCCGGCTACACGCAGCGACATGAACAACTATGCGCAATCACTTTGTGCAACTGCAAACAACTTGTGGCGTTCCTACCATAGCAAAGAGTTTTCACGGTTATACCCGACACCATAATTTACATGCTTGCTTGTGAAAATTGCAATTTACGCAAGTGCATTATACCTATTGAGTTGAGCGTGTTGCCGGGCAAGCTACGATGAAAAAATCACTATATAAAATGTTGTTTTTATTCTTCATAACTTTACCTCTACATTCCAAAGTTTTAATAAACGCTTCATCGCTAGCAGGTGCATTGCCAAATATAGGAATAGGGATCATAAACTGTTTAGTCTGCCCGATATTTGGGTTAAACACCGATTTAATCGGCACGTCACATATCGATCATTCATTCGTTAATGGAGTTATGTTAAGTTACAATCAATACCTAATTGACGTTTGGTTACTCTTTTGTAATTGTTTTTGGGTTTTGTCTGGAGTTCTCGTTGTCTCGAGTTGATTTAATTCAATGTTAAAGATCGCACTCTAATGAGCAGTTTGCCAACTCGTCTTACATGCCTACGGCCATTAAGGACGACTTGTAGAAAATCAAAATTTATTTATTTATTTAAATAAATGTGCAATGGGCCAATGGGCCGTAGGCATGTAGGACAAATTGCTCACTTTAATTTGCAGACGATTCATCATCCCCTATAAAATCTGTCTAGAATTATTAGTGTTCAAAATAATCTACATGATCAATGTGATCATACTTAATTATTAAAAACACTATCAAAGAGGAACTTTTCTTGGGTGTCCCAACTCAGTCTTTGGCGAACTATAATAAAAGGAACCTGTTTTATATTCCTGAACTAACTAAAGTATATGGCTTATAATATGATGTTTACATCAATTAAAACAAGTATGTAGGTATTTAGGATGACCTACTTAATTCAAAACAATGTTCCTGATCATGAAAGAAAGGGACATGTTGCGCAGACCCCAAATATATTTGGATATTTTTTTGTACAAGAGGCATCTGCCTGCACTTTGCATATATATATATATATATATATATATATATATTTATAATTAATTCTATTCTATATATATATATATGTATATAATAGAGTTGAGGGAGCGAAATGGTTATAATTTATTTGCATATAAAGTAACTTAGACTATGAGGGAGTAATCATGTTGTATTCATCTGGGCTTGTAATTAGCAACTTAGTTTTATATTATTGATATTATTATAAAGATATTTGTCTGTAAGCCTTCCGAAAAGAATAAAAATAAAAAAATAAATAAAATAATAAGGGCAGGAGAATGATGATCAGCTAGGAATTCCAGGAGTTTGAGGGTCGCTCGCCTCGCTAGGTCGTCGGTGTTGCCGCTTGTTAATCGACGCATGTTGGTAATAAAGTAAAACAATGTATTCTATTTAGATAGCAGATATAGGTCTATAGGTACTGACATATAAATATTAGATACAATGACACTTAGACCGTAACATAATTCGAAAACTGAGCACTGAGCACGAATCATAAAGTACTCAACACTCAACTAAACCCACATAAAAAGCGACAATCACTTAGCCACAATACACACAATAACAAGGATTCTAAACTATACCTGATTACAGTCTTTTCTCGGGCAGGGTACCATATGGTAAATGTGGCTCACCGGAGTCAGTGGGGACGGGATGCTCGATGTGCGTAGCAAGCTCAGCTTTCGCCGCTGCTCAGAAGTTAGCGATGCTCGCCGGCTCCTGGCAACCCCATAGCCCGACACATCAGCTGAGTCCACACTCACGCCACGGATAAGTGACGGTCGAAACATTGTATAGTGGGTATTATGGTTTAATTTTGTTATTGGTGATCGTTGTTGATTGAATGGTGATTAACTGTGTAAATAAAGTGTTGTTTAATACTTCAGTTGTGATTTGCTCATAGGCTGAAGTGAATGGTGTGATAATATTGATGAACCGGATAGATATGAAAAAGTTCAAAGCCTGAAGCCAGAAAAAAGCTCAACGTACGAGCACCTGAATATTTATTAAAGCCTTTTGGCTTTTAGACAGGTCTAAGAATAAAAAACTGCAAGCTGGCTACGCCACTAACTAACTAACCTGTCTGATGACAGACTTACTGTCTGATGACAGAATTAATTATTAATTAAATATGATTGGCTTCTCACATTTAGTATAGTGAATTACAATACTTAGGGACCACTCCGTGGGCAGTGTTGCGCAGCACAGATAAAACTGCAGAAGTAATTAACTCCAATCTCGGTTATTGTAACATTTTAATTAACATCGTATTAGCAACATAGAATTGTAAGTATTTTTGTAAGTGGATCTAGTTATATAAATAAATTATTATTATTATTTATTATAATAATACTCTTCGTTATCAGTTAATATAAAAATTAAACAAGCGACCAATTACGAGAAAACTGCATACAGCATTAGAATATCATTACACAGTTCAAAGGCGTAGAATTTTCATAACTAATTTGAAATGAAACAGAAGTAGGTAAGTAAGTTCAATAAAGAGTAAGGTCGAGCTTTACTTTAGTTCAGGCTTCTAAGAATGGAATATGAACACCATTCAGATGTTTCATAGATACGTTATTGTATGTAAGTACCTTGATAAGATTTTTTCAGAATTTTAAATAGGTACCAATGAAACAAAAACTGGACAAAATCAAACTGGTTGCTAATCTAGTTGTAAAATTTATTATTTTTATATCATTGATTTTTTTACATTTTACGATAATTAATCTCACACACTGTCCTATTAGTATTACTTGCAAGTTTGTAGGAATATTGTGATATCGTATACTTTAATGTTTGTAAATATGTGAGCACCATGTATCTATCACATACTTAATTTATTTATTTGTCATTGCTCCATTTTTAATTTTTAATTCTTTTTACCTATTGTAATTGTATTCTCGGTGCATCGTCTTCACATGTAATTATATAATTGATGTACCTATACCAAATATTGTAAAACATTTTTTTTTAAAAGAGTAACGGTGGAGTTTCTTGCCCATTCTTCTCCATACGAAAACTACCTTTTGGAAGGGGCAACTAGAATCAGTTCTATTTCTATGTATTTGACGTTCAAAAGTGCCTTTAATGTGCCTACTTGAAATAAATTATTTGACTTTGACTTTGACAATCATTTATGTATGAACAAAGGTGTGTTAACCTGTATAGAGAGGATGAAAAGCCGAATATATTATGACGCTAGACCAATTTTATAAGGAAGTAAGCGTGAAATAAATGTATTGTTTAATTGATTTGATTAACAGTGCAGGAGAATGAACCTTAAATTTTAACAAAACATTAATATACAATGGAAACCTTTTTCAATGTCAGCATTGCTATTCTGTAACCATCTCACCGTGAAAACTTAGGTGAAGTGAGCTGTCATTGTCATCGATACCTACTGATGCTTAGGTAGTGACAGTTCACTCCAAGCTCACTTCACCATATTTTCACGATGAGATTTTTACAGAATAGCACAGATATAAAACGAAAAACCGTAAAAACTGTAGAAAACTAAACATACGGAAGATTTTCATAATGTAACAGAATTCGTATTTATGTTTTAAACAACACAATGTGTTTTTGTATTAAAAATACTGTTTTGACTCAAAATAATCAAATCAAGGCCAAAGGTGTAATATTCAAGTGGTGATAAATATGATTAGAGTGGTTTACGAGGATTCTCCTCGATGTTGCTATGAGGTTATGTGGATATATTATGTATTAAGACATTAATGCTTTATGTATAATTATCTTGTTTATAATAAATGGGCTCCCGTTAGCATATAGGTAGGTAGAAATGGCATTTCTGTCATTTCCAATACGCAAATGATGAACTGATTAGTCTCATAATTATTTATTGATTCATCACATGTTTAAGGTTGGTACAGTTTGTTTGCCAAAGTAAATTATAAATAATTAATTGGTGAGTAGGTAGGTACCTACTGTTAGTGGTTTATGAAAAGTTTTAATTTGTACTGAATGGTTGTTAATTAATTTATGGTTTAGTGAAATCATCAATGTTTAATTGTACCTAATCAATTTCATTAGTAAACCTAGATATTATGTTTTTATAACCGATTAAAAAAACCTTAATTAAAAAATAATTGTAATAGCCAATTATCAATGATCATTTAGACCATCGCATCTCCACAAACAAATCACCTTTTCCTCTCCATTCTTTCATTTTTTTCCATTTTGTACTAATAAACAAGTCTCTAATCACTTGATGTTTCACCTATAGGAACATAATAATTGTCACTGCCTCTACACTGGTTTATTTTAGGATCGAAAACAGGACTATAAAAAATATGAATGTCGGCGTTTGACACGCGCGTTCGGGCGATCCGACCGCGCGGCAGCCGCTTGGCGGGAATCAAGAGATGAACTGAACCGAAGTGTTTCGGTGTGAGACAGAACTGCGTGTGTTGATCGGTCGCCAAAACGTTGCACAATTATCTATCTGACATTTAAAATTGGATCAGACGGTGCGTAGACTGATGCGGGAGACGGGATGGCGGCGCGGGTCCTGATTATTACATTTTATGCGGAAATCAATAATTGTATTCGTACAAATTGAAGATCTAGCATCAATTTACTATATTTTTAAAGCACCAAAAGTAGGACTACCTAAATCAAATAGTAGAAAACAGAATTTAGCTATTAGCTACAAACGGGCAAAGGAAAGTCTGGTAAATCCAGAACATAAAATAAATCTAAATAAATGATGGTGTTTTTCTTAATCGTTTGTAAAGTCATAACCTCTAGAATTACGGGAGTTTATAATGACATTTAACATCTTTATATATCAAATGCACCCTCGTTTTAACATGCTACAAGTCTATAAACAAACAGTCTATACTTCACTGCAAAGTACCCATGGTCTAGTGTTTATCTTTAGCGCAGTATCTAACATTTAATTGGGGCTATTACGAGCTATTACCGCTTAATAGCCCGTAGGTGATGTGATAACTAGGGTGAGATAACAAACTTAGTACTTCTCACTGCTGCTAAACTGCAAAGATTTTATCGTTACCTAGCAAAACGCCGCCGGCTTGCAAAATAAATGTTGTAGCATCTAGGATAATTGAAGCATTAGCTTTTGGTTTATTTTTCTGATTGACGAATTGGCGTAAAAGAAGCACTCAGTAAAATAATTGTTTTTGCTTCAATTTTTATTAAGGAAAAGCGAAAATTAACCATGTTTATTTTTCACACTCGTTCTCTTAAACAGTCAACTTCTTTTTCTGCATTTCAGGTGAATATGTTACATCAGAGTGTCTGAGACAGAATTTTTCAAATAACACTCAAGAAATGTCAACCATTACCGAAACACTTCACGTTACAAAAATACATGAAATAAACAAAAAATATTGTTTGGCTCAAAGACAAGAGTCGAGCTCCTGGCCTATCACAGTTTGTTGACATCACTAAACTTTTGTATTCGTGTTTATTATATTTGTATTTTTGTCAGTCTAAATACGGACCCATTTGATATAATGTATGGCTCAAAGGAAATTTAACATCATGCTTACACACGTAACTTCAAAGAATAAGTAAATTCGAAGGTGGGTTAAGGTGGCTTCTGTTGATATTGTGAGATGTGATATCTTTGACTCATCCGTCCTACGATATCGGCCCACGATGTTCTGTTTTCGTCTTACAGTATAAGCATTCAGTATTAGGAATAGGTTTTTGTGTTAAGTCTTTATGAGACCACAGACCATGCCATATGGCAGAAAACTTAACACCAAATTAATACAGCTTCTTCTAAAGATTTTAATAAACAAAAATCAAAAGTGAACATGATAAACAGTTTATAAGATAGGTTGAAGGATTGGAAAATGTAACCACCAATTTATGTGCTTCAAGAAAGTTATGGCAAATTATAGCAGAACAGTTACGTTACACTCGAACGAAGTCGCAAATGGAAACAAGAATATATACCTAATTCTTAGTCTTTGTCAACACCAGCTAATATCCCAAATTATACCAGCAATGATGACCCGACGCAGACACACCTAAATCGAAATTACACTCTTGTCATAAATCATTCTGTCAATAAAGATCAACTGTTTACAACGAGCCCAAGTTGTTTATCGATAGTTTTATCGCAAACATTGGCTGCACTAGACAAACACTTTGTTACTGACACATTAAACATTTTGTTGGTTTACTAGGTACTAAGAAGCTGCTCACGAACCTGTTTCCAAAAGAGGAAGTGCTCACTGCTCATCCGAAACCAGATAATGGGTTGACATTAAATAAATTATTTGACTTTGTAAGCAATGTCACCAGCCACATTGCTTACAAAGTCAAATAATTTATTTCATTTAGTTACCTACAATATTTTTGAACATCGAAGAGGGCTTTCTCCCGATAACATTCACGTTATTGTATACTTGCGCAAGTCTATACAAGTATACAATAACGTGAATGTACCGTACGTGTGATGGAAGATTTTTGCGAAAATTTCTAGACGTGTGTGATTTTCAATACCTACTGGTCCAAGTCTAAACTTGCGCAAGTATATCGTATAGTTTTTGGCCTATGGGTTAGTAGGGCTTTCAGAAGGCTATACGCAAAATTGTAGAAAGATACTTCATTATTTGCCAGAGACGTGCAGAGCCGGATTCTGGACTTTCTTCAATTTTCACAGAGGTTCTTCAACTATTCTTCTCGAATAGTACATGTTGACACAAAATAATTGGAAGGATTCCCTATGGAATACCGAAAAGTAGGACAGTCCATGACTGTGTCAAAAATATTTAGCACAGAGTATGTACAGTTTACTCCGAGTAAAGGACGTCCTGTTTTGCGCGAAAACATAAAACTTGTTCTAAGGTGACATATTATTGCTCTCGTGATTTATTATTCATGCCGATTGAACAAGATTTTTGAGAAACTCCCACGTTCCTCCTTTCGATTTGAGCTCAGTGTAAAAATAGACTTATAAGTGGTTAATTCTGTATTATATTTAGACTGCCTGGGGATTCGGTAATTCGGGATTTTAAGGGACGATAAATTGGGTTTTTATGTTAATGTAGAACGGCCATGACCTTAGGTAGTGGGATAGGCAGCGGAAATGATAAGCTAGGTCGCTTTGAAAGTTAGGCCATTTAAAGTGCCTGCTACACGGTTGCCAAACGCGTCCCCGACAGAGATGACCTTGGTTGGCGACCGGCACAGAGCTGTTTCAAATTTGGTAGTAAGTCATCATCTACACGGTTGTAAACCGCCAAAGTCATCTCTGTCGGGACGCGTTTGGCGACCGTGTAGCAAGCACTTTATTCTCATAATCCTAAAGTCCATTGCTGCCTGAAGCCTGCTCCCATTTAATGAAGATGGGACTTAGGAGAAGGCTAGGCGGATAAAAAAGGTCACCAAATAAAAGAATCGGTTTCTACCTAGAGGGATTGTTTATCTAGTGATTGATACCAGACCCAGCGTTAATTATGTAAGCCACAGTATAAATAAGTAACAGTCCTACGTCTTCCTAGAAAACAGCCGACACGAAACGCTTCGAAATCTATGTATACCAGCAACAGTTTCGAGTGCGCGGCATTTATGCACGGACAAGGAAAGTTCATCTACCGAGCGGCAGAATGTAATTATTTCAAGGTCACTGCCGAGACGTAATACTGCTTCTTTATGATACTGTGGTTATACCTACCGTTTTAATAATATAACCTGGTTAGCTTCAGTAAGCAGCACTTAGGTAACAAGGTAATTAAATCGCCGATAACTTAGTTATCGTGGAGATACGTAGGCCCCCGTTCATAAAGAAGTTGCAGGCTGTTTATAACATTAGCCTGGCTGTTTTGTGAAAACTTTGTAGGTACGTATTATACTCGTACTACAGGGTAGTACAGGGTAATTTTTATTTTTTTAGAGACCTATTTATTAAACTAGTTTACACTTTATTTACAGGGTCAAATTAAATTAGCTAGCGAAACTGCACAGACATGAGGAAATTTTGAGCAGTATATATTTAGGTACTTAGTCAGTATCATAGTATTCATTGTCAAAATACTGGCCTCACTACGAATTCAGCATTGCTATTCTGTAACCATGTCACCGTAAAAAGTTGGTGAAGTGAGCGTTGAGTGAGCTGTCATTGTCATCGATACCTACTGATGCTAAGGCAGTGACAGTTCACTTCAAGCTCACTTCACCTAAGTTTTCATGGTGAGATTTTTATAGAATAGCACAACAGAAGTGGATAGGAAGTTTCCTCTCATTAATAGGGACCGCTGAAAAAAAAAAACAAAAAAAAATGATGAGCCTATGATCCAATTGTAACGGAGAATTTTTCACCCACAAAAAATGAGATGCGACCTATTTTCAAGAAAACATTTAGTACCTACATAATTATGTACATACATACAGTCGATCTATTCTGGTAAAAGCTCACCGTGAAAACTTAGGCATGTGAAACGTTAAACTTATAACACCCCTCTTTTTCCGTCGGGGGTTAAAAATAAATAGACATTTAAATGTCTGTGATTATTAACCAGAATTTACGATCATACATCTTTCAGCAATTTCAGTTTCAGTTGGTAATGGCCTGTTATAAAATAGTGCACGGCTTTGTACATCTGTTGTTGAACGAATAATCTAACGGTATGCATCAATATGTGGGAAACTAATGTGGGCACTTAATAAAACTGAGTTAAGTACTGTGTAGTTTGCTGAAAATTTTGAGATATTTATGGATGAGAAATTAGGTCTGGACTAAAGACTACAATTTTTTTGACTATATTGTAAAATGTTCTCTTTTTAGTGGGTCTAATGGTCAATTATTAGGTATAAATCAAAACCAAAATCCGAATATTTATTTATGAAAAGTAACTTTCTACGATCAATTTGTTTTTGTTTTGAAATTCGCTTTATTTTTCGTGCTACCTACTTACTTACATCCTAAAGAGTTTTAAGAATGCTCCACTGGATATTCACATAAATAAATTGATATTATCATACCAACAGTATTTACTCCTATCAAATCAATCAAACACTATTACAAAAATAACAAAATAAATACTGGCTTCATTGTGATGTCTTTTTAATTATTTTTTTATGTCGTTGTTCTTCACACACAGATCACCTGCCTTCTAATCTCTTCACCACCCTTGGTTGACTGGTAGAGAATGCCTAAGGTAAGTCTGCCTTTGTACCCTTTTTGTGTGCGAGAAGTTTAAATATATAAAGTTTCACAAAACATTGACACCGCCAAATTTTTCTCATCCAACTTTTAACCGAACAATTTAAAAACTTACCCTCTCAATAAACGGCCGCCGTCGCCGAAAAAAGTCAGAAACTCCACATAAATACATTGTTCACACTTTCACATCAAATCAACAACTACAACTATAATTTATCTTGTTTGCCTTAAAAAAATAAAACAAATCTCTTGAGGGTATTGCACCAAACCGTATGACATTGTGGACGATAGCGCCGCGACTTCTTAATAACTAAGTATTAAGAATTACTGACACTGCACAGGATGTGTTCACTTCTGCCTGCGATCTCGTCCACGTGAAATTTCGGCCCCACCAGCGCGGGGCAATTCTATTATTTTTAAGAACGTTAACATTCGCATCTCATTCGCAATCTGTCAAAAAAAACATCAATTTACCAACATTTTTGACAAGTTTGACATATTGCGACTTGAATGTGAACGTTTTTTAAGTAAGACAATTGGCCCTCTGGCCCATCGCGGCGCATCGTATCGCCCACCCGCGCTACTTAACTGTACTTAGGTAGCTGTAGCTATCTCCACCAACTTTCTTTATGCTTTCAAGATAGTGAAACAAACAACATCATACGAAGACTATTAAATTCAATCTAGATCTCAATACTACTTATATACAGGATGTAAGGGTAAACACTCTTGTCATTCAAACCATGGGTAGTTGACTTAAATATAAATATAAATGACCGAACACACCAAAAAGAAAACGTTATGTTCATTAAAAGATTTTAAAAAGTTTCTATCTGACACCGTGCTTGCTAACGAAACAGCTGACTGACTAAGGGAGGGATCGCGCTCGCTGCCGGTCAGGTCACATCCCGTACGCCGCGCCCGTGTTGAGACGCAAGTTCGTTGCCCTAGCGCATAGGGCAACGAACTTGCGTCTCTTGTGGTAAAATTTAGATATAAAAAAAATAAAAAAAATGTTGTAATTTTCCATTGATTTTACGTTCTATAAATGAAACCAAACCACTGGTTGCAAGGATAACGGTGTTTACCCTAACACCCTGTATAGGTAAGTTCTATTATTAAGTTCTTTTATAGATAATAACTTCTAAAATATTCAATCACCAGCACATTACAATCTCCAGACTGTACTACAAGCGTGGTGATTAATATCGACAGTCCATTCACAAGTATTTTCATAACATTTTCAAGAGCAGTAGCTTACAGGGTTGGTTGTCATTATATCGATTAAAACATCACTTCAAATAAAACTATAGGGCTTCAAAACTGGAACCCACTGTACACATCACGTTAGTTAAAACCGCTTCAATCCTGCAGGAACTGAATACTATTAATTATTGTTAGTACTTCGTCCCACTTGGACGCGTCGACACTGCCGGCCAATAACGACCCGTTGTTTATTGAACGGTAATCGATATCGTTCGAACGTGATCATGAAGATTTGTGGGTAGTTCAGGATTTTTTTTCAACATGTTTATAGGTATTCCAAGAGCTGGTGGCTGAATGTTTTCTTTAGGTTCTGAAGTTTTAGATTCTGTTGGAATCACTTGATGGGGAACATCGGGAACATACATACATAAATTTACCCACGCATTCTTCCCATGAGGGTACGAACGAAAAAACTACATAATGCCATCTGCTACGATCCTTACATTTACCTTTTGCTTCATTTTCGTTCATACATCAGCTATTTAATTGCGTAACTTATTTTCGTTATTTACGTTGTTGAACAGATTTTTTTTGAACTTATGAAGCAGTATTACAGAATTAGGGTGCTGGTCATATACGCGCGCCGGTTGCGATTACTACTCACCTAAAGTATATTTCAGAATACGCTATAATATATAGCATATATATAGCTTATATACGTTCCTAGCACAAAAATATCGCTCGCCATACATTTCCAATAATCCATACTAATATTATAAATTCGAATGTAACTCTGTCTGTCTGTCTATCTGTCTGTCTATCTGTCTGTCTGTCTGTCTGTCTGTCTATCTGTCTGTCTGTCTGTCTGTCTATCTGTCTGTCTGTCTGTATGTTACCTTTTCACGCCTAAACCACAGAACGGATTTCAATAAAATTTGGCAGGGAGATAGATGGCATCCCGGGGAAGGCTACTTTTTATCGACATACCACGCGGGCGAAGCCGCGGGCGGAAGCTAGTATATAGTACAGCAAAGTGTGATCGTATTCTAACTAAATGTATGGCGACTAAGGCGAGCGATATTGTTGTGCTATGAACTATATGCTGCTATATTATAGCGTAGACTGAAATGAGCTTGACTTTTCTGAAAGAAAACATCACTGAGCAACCGAACATCACTGATTAGTTCATATTTATAATTATGGGCCTCCCAGCGTTTCCACCACGGAACAGAAAAAATAGTGGAAGTGCATAGTTAATTGATTCAGGCGTGACTTTGCGGAAATCCACGCGACGTGTTACCACACCGAGCGCTGGACGCAGAGTTACTCCAGCGCTCGGTGTGGTAACACGTCGCGTTCTGGTTTGCAATTGGTCAATCGTCATCCTGAAGATGCCTCGTTGAGAGGTGAAACACGTGTCGATTTCTTACAGGGTTTTTATGACTCTTGAAGAATAGTCAAGCGGAATAGGTTACTAAATATATCAGCGTCTATTGTATTTTTTTGGAAGTGCATAGTAGGCGTGGCACGCATGCGTGCCACAAGTAAGCGCTGTTACGCTTACTTGGTCGTTCCGTGGTCCAGGTTTCCAGTCACATCTGCCTTGACCTCTCAACATAACCAAACCATCTAAGCATAATGTTTTGATTGTTGACACTCAATCACTACCTAGATCCTCTTTTAAACCGCAACGTCTCATTATCACATCATTCCTCAGTCACCCTTTTTCTCCACAGAGGCATTCTACAAAAATAGATCATTAAACCGATAATGAGTGTTCTCTAAGTAGGTATAAATGTATTATGAAAGTAAGTACTTCACTCTCACCTGTTGGCATTCATTCATTCTGATACATTTGGCAGTCTGCGTACATTTTGCCGGCTCGTTAGCTAAAGTATTATTCACCTTTCAGCAACTAGTGGGGACTGAAATTCATTTTGAATGATACTAACTGTATGCTGAATTGATGAAAAATATTCTCCTGTCTGTAGATGTCCACAAAATGATGGACATCATTTTATCACACTTGGCGCACTTTATTTCGATGAGATGGGTTTTTGTAAGCTGGGTGGACGTAACTTTGCTGCTGCACTTGTTAGAAGAGGAAATAGGGTCGTTCCCCTCTCCATACAAACGCTCTCGCCTGTTTTCTCTCTGGCTTAAGTCTTCAGAGCAATGATTTTTTACAGTAAAATAAATATCAACTAGTTAAATGCCCCTATGTTTTCCGTTTTGATGATACATTATCCGTAGAAGCACTAGAACTCTCAGAAAATGCTCAAAATTGCCTGTTTAGACCGCTGTCATCAGAGGCCTATTGTACAAATTTGACAACTATTATTGAAAAAACAAAAACCTAGGGGCACAGTAAATATCCTTCATAATCAATTTATGAAATATCTTTCAAATTAGTCCAATATTGGAGGAGGGAATACACGAGAGCCGAACCTCGAATTATGACTTTTTGTATGGAGAAAAGACCGACCCTATTTCCTCTTATAGATCTGTTACATTACATCCAACAGGATTTTTTGTCATCTCATCACTGTAACACCAACATCTATCTATGTTATGCTTTAGACTCATAGGTCGAAACGCTGAAATAGTGTTAAGCATTAGACATCTGTTTAACTAAACATGCTACAATTCATCAATATTGCTCAGCTGCTAGCCTAATTTCAGTGCCAGCTGATTCACAGAATGAATGAGTGGAACAGGTTAGCACACTGTGTAATTGTAAACTACTGAGCTCTTTGTACAAATACAGTGTAACAGTGATGTTATAAATGAGTGTTACCAGAAGTAATACAGGCCGATAGACGATGATAACCAGCAACATAGTGAGAACTGGGCCCTGTTTGTCTAAACTGGCCTGCTTGCATAGGACAAAAACTTTCGTTCATTTAAAAAAAAACTGATGTCTAAGCAATGGATTGATAAATTTCAAGCCAAGAAAAAAGCCAAGTCAAGCCGCCAAGCCACTTTTGTGAAGCCAAGTCAGAAGCCAATGGGCGGCTTTCAAACTCTGACACCAGGTTCGTCATTAACCACACGAAAAGAAGAAGAATTTCAGAAGCAATATTGAAGCAATGTGCTTCACAGCTCTATCAAACCACTAATGACATATGCACCCAGGCACTATGCAAAATAGACAGTCCAAGAGTAACCAAGAGACACTTTCGCACAAAAGATAATGAGTAAAGAAAGATTTCCGTGGGTTCCAACTTCCAATATTTTTACTGATCGTTTTTTTCGTTTTGCTGGCATGCCCGCTGTCGTTAAATTTTTTTGGCCCAAAACTTCGCCACTTCCACTTCGTTATCAGTGGTAGCGCAGAGGTCACTTTGGCTGCATGTTTTGGGGCACAAAGGACCGGATAGGAGGTAGAGCATGTGTTTGTGACACGGCTTCACACCACACCCTGCTGCCGTTCCTTCGGGGTAGCCCAACTTTGTGAAAAGCAACGGAAGTGTATAACAGGAAGCCGGGGTAGCGCGCGCTATTTGATTTGAACAGTGGGCGCGCGCGGTGCTAGAGTTGGCCGTCTGATGATATCAACCCATTTTCCGAGAGGTTGGTACTGTCAGTCAAGATGTCAGATGTTACACAAATCATATGCGACTACTTTAGGCTCGCTCGTTTATTTTTTTCTTAGCATAAGTGAACAATGATAATGGAATTGAAGCTTTGTAGAACTTTCTGTTCATAACCTCATAGGACCCAATGAAGGACAAAAAACTGAGGAGTTAAGTTCAGTTAGCTAGGTACTCAAGATTGAATAACTTTCTTGTGTTAACGAACTTTGGCAGCTAATGACTGTCTGACCTACAATTTGCTTACGAATATTATGTATAATTACACTGGTGATAATGTAGTTCACTGATAAAAGAGTTAGGTCATACATAAGTAGGCACAGTCATATGAAATGATTGTAGTTGTAGTAGTAGAACATAATATTTATGTCAGTTATGTAGGTATGATGCAGTCTTACCAAAGGGTACTGTGTTACCTAGGTTGTGGAGGTCAGATAGGCAGTCGCTCTATGTAAAATACTGGTATTCAGTTGCATCCGGTAAGACTGGAAGCCGAACCCAACGTAGTTGAGAAAAGCATAGGCAGATGATGATGTCAATTATTATGATTTATATAAGTCGAGCTACATAAATTCTTCTTAAAACTTTCTTCTAGGTAAGTTTTGGCCAGTTTTTCCGAAATACTGAAAATCTAAAGAACCTGCCACCATGTTATTATTTTCTAAAGGTTTATAAGTTATGAAAATAAAAAAAAACAAAATTAGGAGCAAGTAAATTTACTACAACAAACACTGTCTCCATAAAAAAATATATAAGAACAAAAGCTCCAGATGCCGTTGCACAAGTCCCATGGGTACCTAGGTATATATTTCGATACTTTGAAGCTCAAAGAGCGAGGTTGGTACCTATTTACAATATACAGCGTATAATAATTATCACCCTTGTTGTTGTAGTTAGTCTATTTACCACCCACAGCCAAAAGCAAGTTAAAGATAACAGTAAGAATTTCCTAAATTTCTAGCTCACGTTGATTTACCCATTTATTTCTCAATCAATCTATATTCAAATTAAAATCGAACATCGACCATTAGCCATTAAGTAGGATAGGAGGATTCGTTATTTTAATGCTAAAAAATACCAAGAGAGATGAAAACAACGTAATTACAATGATCGAATCTTAGGTTCAAAAGCCATCCATTCAAAAATTACGTCTCTTCACCAAATTTAAACTATTGAATTTTAGCCACGTTTTTGTTCACGCTACCTCTAGCGTTAATTTTTTTTACTATTTTGACTTCCTTAACACTACACAACACACAGGAGTATATTGATCACAAATTGTCTAATTTCTACCGAAAATGCAGATGCTACGTCCAATTTGCTTCAGCTAAACGATCTCCGAAATAGAATCTTCTACGAGCAACTGGTTTCTTCAGGAGCTCTTCCTCTTCTAGAGAGACATAATTATTCCTACAGTACGCCCTCACTTGACCTTTGAGGTCTCGATGGGGCTTTGCCTTGATGACTGCCGTAAAGTGCCTGTAGCCGGCGCCCCCTCTCAGCAGCACGGGAATTGCTTCTGTAGATTCTATCGCTATGTGTGAGATCTGAAGGAATAAAAAAGATTGGATGACTTAGAAATTATGAGCTTCTTTGTGATAGTGATACAGTTTTTATCTGGCTTTCATTAATTTAAGCGCCTGTAGTTTTTTATCATTCGTTATTTTAAGTTTTATTGCTACTCGTAAAACTGTTTTACTTTCAACAACGAAATCGAAAAAATAATACCCGATGATATTAATTAACAGGCTTACTTGGATATTGCTAAAAATAATAATACTGTAATCAGCGGACAGAGCTACTTCAGTGATTTTGGTTTTAGATTAATTGTGAGGCTCTGACAACTAGCAGATAATAGAGAAGGCATCCGTCCTTTTAATTACGTTAGGTACAGTGTTTACGTGCCGCGTTCAGCTACAGCGTACACGATCACTAACATATGCGTGCACTGATTGATATGGATCTTTCCTCAAAAGTCCAACTTTATCATCATTTTAGGAGACCTCCAAGTTTATTTTGAGATTTACAAAGTAGGTAGCCGGATAGGTACTATAGATACTTACCACGCAATCAAGAACTCCCTGGCACACAATCTGCTGGCCTTTCATCTTCGCTTCATAATCGAACCTCTTTCTGAAGACCCTCTTATCATCCTTATACCGCAACCCCTGGTAGAGCGTGGTGTAAGGAGACATTACTACTTTTTTCGGTAGAACGGTAGGCAGAGGCTGCGGGTAGGCGGCCTTGTCATAATGAAGAAAGTTTGGCCTGAAATTAATTGTTGATAAATGAAATGAAATGAAATTGTATATTCTGTAAATAGGATATTAGAATCACTTTTACACGTCATATTATTATTATAAAATAGTAAAAATAAGCTAGATGCGATCGGCGTTTCCTTTCTGACTACTCTGAGAAGAAAAGCCGAAAAAAACTCAGAGGTCGCAGTCTATTTTAAAGTCCAGACATAGGTAATCTTGGTCAGGCCATAATATCTTTGTTTTCGCTCTAAACAAAAAAAAACTGTTGTTCGACCGATGATGAACGGTTTTAGAACCGTGCGAAACATTGCCTGGTTCTAAAACCGTTCATCCGTTGTAAATCTACTTGGGTAGGTACTTGAGACGTGTATGTGAATCTCATCATCATCTGCCTAGCCTTTACCCAACTATGTTCGATCCAGTCTAACTGGATCCAACTGAATAAGTACATGTTCCAGTTTGTGATCTCTCAGCGCCGGCCCTATGGTAGAGTGGCAGAGCGGTCGCTCTAGGCGCCAGATTGGCAAGGGGCGCAATGAGAAAAACAAGCATTTCGAATAAAATTTTATTGTGACTGATAAAAACGAACACCAAATACGAATTTAATTGTATAGCAGTAGGTACGTAGAAGCTTTCATAACCTAAAGAAGTAGGATTATACTAATTAGAGCTACTTAATTTAATAAATTCATTAAGTGTTGATATTTGCAATAAATGTTGATTTTTGCGGGCATTAACGCCTATAAAGGGCTAGGGCCGACGCTGTGATCTGTCTACATAATGTATCTACTTAGTTACTTACTTGAATAAAAACAAATGCATCATACTCACATAGGTCCTCTTGCTGTGGCACTAACGTTCGTCTCCTTTTTAGATATTTTAACAGCATGCTTAGCACTAACTAAACGTCCGAATATCAAATAACAGAACACGATAAATAGATCCATGGTTATTCTCATAATAAACAATTCTTCATAACGGTCCAAGAAAAATGAGTCTTGCTATAGGTATTTATGGCAATGAAATCGGTTAAAAACATGAATTCATTGTAAAATATTACCAGTCTACGATATTATATACGACCAATACCCTGTGGTATTTTACGAGTTTTTTTTATAGGTTCGCCTACGATTTTTCACCATATGGCAGTTATAAAATTTTCCGTCAAGGTCATAAAAAAACAATCATAATCCTGATGGATAATTTTTCAATTGCATAATTACCTTAACCTAATCTCAACACGAGCGTAACTGCTTCACTGTTAGGTAGGTAGGTACGTTGAGCTACGTTAATCTCGAATTTATAGCAGGTAGTTATTCAAATATAAGAACTAGGTATACTTACGTACGTTGCGTTAGTTGAGGTAAAGAATTTTAGAACCAAAATGCCTAAAGGTATCTGATAGATAGATGCTGGCAGCAATAATAAAAGAAAACGAATAATAATCGACTACTAAGTAGGTACCTAGGTACTAGATCATTAAAATCAGGTTCGAGCAGAGTTAGTCAACTGTTATTGGTGCGGATTCTCTTGTCACAAATTCTCTAAACTAAACTAAAATTTAGATAATTCCTGTCAAACGACGATTTCCCATTCTGAAAATAGAATAAAGTGACACAACTTAACTATAATTTAGTTTGACAGCACTAAGATGGCATTGGTGCCGATTCCCTTGTTCACAAACTAAACTAAATTTAAGTTCAGTTCATCTTTTTCTTTCTATTTCATTAAGAAAAGGACAGAAGATAAATTTTAGTTTAGTCCTGTCAAATTAGTCAGCGCCTGTCACTACTCCATACAAGTTTAGACATGATTAAAAACTTGCCTACTAAAATTACGTCAATTTACGTCAGGCGCTGATTAATTTGACAGGACTAAACTAAAATTTATCTTCTGTCCTTTTCTTAATTAAATAGAAAGAAAAAGATGCACTGAACTTAAATTTAGTTTAGTTTGTGAACAAGGGAATCGGCACCATTGAGTTTTAATTTAGTGAAAATGCTATTCTGAATTTGACGTTATAACCAAAAATTTTGTTCTATATCTAAAGTCGTCTAACTAACTCTTGACTATTTTTAATCACGGTTAAAAATGTGTGGAATAAAATTAGATGTCATCAACTAAAATTCAAACCAACACCTCGAATTCAGTTGCAAAACGGTACTGTATCTTTTTTTTTATTTCTTTTGCTTATATCTCAAAAACGGTACATCCTATCGCAAAAATAATGAAAATTTGACCCCCTTTGCAACCCGCAAACCCGTTAATCTCAACATGTTGGTAATTTTTTTTTTGTTTTCTTCCAAAAAGTGAAAAAGTCCATATAAAATACGTCGAGAGTTCGAGACGGCCACATTGCGCGCCTCTCTGGCTCAAAATAAATCACGTGGTAGGCAAACAAGTAGGTACCAAGTGGAGTCGCGATTGTCAAATTCGATTTTAGTTGTGTCAAAATAATTTTTAAATTTAGAGATTTTTTTTGGCAGAATAGCTCTAAGATTCTCATAGTAAAAAGTAAGGAATTTTAGTGATAGTTTCGTTAGTTTAGTTCGGTGTACAAGAGAATCGGCACCATTGACTTATTTCTCTATAGACCCATGTTTACCCACCCATCCAAGGGTGGGTAAACAGTATTTTATCTAACGAAGGGCATTCCCGTTAACCTGCAATAGCACAGCGTCTATACCTACATACTAAAAAAATAACGTTAAAAAAACAGTAGTTAAATATTCACATTAGATATTAATTGATACGCACACTTGTTATTTCAACGTAGAAAGACAAGTGTACGTGTACAGAGTGTTTCTATTCAGTATCAATATAATATTTTTTGTTAGCTACAGTTAGGTCCCCAAGCTGTGTTGAGAGTCTGAATGATTTACGTACTTAAAATATTCCTCGGCACCAATGGTGACCCCCCCAAAATGTTTGGCTACGACCGCGCTTGTTTTTTTATATCATTCCAAAATAAGACTTATCGAGATAAACGGTTATTAGCGAACTGTGATTGTGTAAACCTGCAAAGGTCTGACACCTGACTATTAACCATTCACAATGCGGTCTGAGGGTAGTAGTACCCTCAGACCGCATTGTGAATGGTTCATAGTTTAGCATATTATAAATCGCAATATGATTATTTATGCACACAACTTATTTGTAACAAAAATTTTAATTGATGAAATCCGATATTACATAAATAATAAATGCATTTTTTTTATTTTATTTTATTTTATTTTATTTATTAGGGACAAAAAAACAGTTACATGGTTAAAAATTATGAGTCGTAACACAAATAGGTAAACATATAACCCACACCATTGTCCACGAGTTACTAGATGAATAAATCAGGAACGGAAATGTATATACAATATTATCTTATTATGTTTAACTGAATTTAAAGATTATTGATATGTTAAGATTGTGGTGAAAGAGTATTTATAGCTAGTGTTTTAAATTTTTTACTTGAAAGAGAGAAGACATCCATGAAGTGCGTGTTATAGGTTTCAACAAGTTGACGAAGAGGCACTCGTGTCCCGGCGTTAGTCCTGCATGAATCTACGTGGAACAGCCGGGGCACGCGCGCTGCCCGTCTGATAACAGTTATATATTATTAGTTATAGTTACGTAAAAACTTTTTCTGTACTAATTCCAATTTAATGTTATATTTGAGGTAGAACGGATTCCAAATAGGAATCGCATATTCTAATTGAGATCTTATCAACGCTTTATATAGTAGCAAAAAAGTAGAGGGTCGCACGAAGTCTTTTGAGGATCTCATGACGAAACCATACATCCGAAAGGCTTTATTTATTATATTCTCTATGTGCAAATCAAAGTGCAAACACGAATCAAATGTCACACCAAGGTCGCGCACGGATTCTACCACATTTAAGTGATGGCCATCCAGTATATACGAACAATTATGTTTGTTTTTGTTTTTAGTAATAGATATACTATGACATTCGGAAGGCTAAGAAAGAGTTTGTTTTCTTTGCAGAAATTATCAAGCCTGTGCAGGTCCTTTTGGAGCAGTAGGCAGTCTTCGAATTTTTGGCAGGCTTTGTAAACTTTTACATCATCAGCATACAACAAAAAGTTGGAATGAATAAAACACTGCTTTATATCGTTTATAAAGAGGATAAAAAGCAAAGGACCCAAAATAGACCCTTGAGGAACGCCAGACTCGACAGTCACAATTTCAGATTCAAACCCATTAATAACGACTTTTTGTGACCGGTTATAAATATATGATGCAAACCATCGAAGTAAATTGCCTCGAATACCGTTGTAGGCAAGCTTTTCCAAAAGGATTGAATGATCCACCTTGTCAAAAGCCTTCCGAAAGTCAGTGTACACAGCATCTACCTGGACTCTCCTATCCATATTTTCAAAAAGAAAGTTAGTGAATATCATTAAATTGGTAGTTGTCGATCGCCGTTTAACAAATCTATGTTGTTCGGGTATAATAAGGTAGGTATGTAGTTGAGGGTAAAGAGCACTGTGCACAAGTCTCTCAAAAAGCTTCGACAAGGAGGAAATAATTGATATGGGACGATAATTCTCCACATTCTCCTTATCTCCACTTTTATAAACAGGTGTAACAAATGCTCGCTTCCATGTGGTGGGAAAGACACCTTTCTGTAGACATTTGTTGAAAATTGAGTACAACGCAGCACAGATATTATCGGCTGTTTTTATAAGAAAGACCGGTGGAATACCATCGGGGCCAGCTCCCTTAGAAGGGTCCAGTGATTTGATTGCTCGGTGTATTACTTCTTTTGCGAGGTAAATATCGGGTATACAGACAGAGCTATCCTGGTATTTGTTCGATGGTTCCCAGGTGTCAGGATCAAATGTAGATGGTTCATAGACAGATGCAAAAAAAGTAGAAAATAAATTGCATATATCAGTAGGGCTAGCAGACAAGGTATTTTTCAGATACATACTGGCTGGGTAGTTATTCTTACCCTTTCTGCTGGCTACATATGTCCAAAAATACTTAATGCTTTTAGGTATACTATCTTCGACTGAATTTATATAGTTTCTAAAATAAATACCAGATTCATCCTGAAATAATTTACGGTAACTTGAGAAGTGATTATAGTCGCACAGGTTTTGATAAATTTTCCACTTTATCCACGCACGTTCCTTACTTTTAAAGATACGGATCAAAGAGGGTGTAAACCAAACAGGAAAATGTGAATTTTTTACTCGCGTTAGTGGAACGTGTTGTCTAATTATCCCATACAAAGTATCATAGAACGTGTTGACAGCCGGTTCAGCAGCCAGATGAGCGAGTTTTGTATCCCAATCTATAGAAGCGAGTTCTGCATTAATTTCTGGATAATTAGCCTTATGATAGTTGTACCTAGGTACGGAACGGCATTTCATAGGAGCAAATTGCATGTTGAGATCAACAAACACAGAAAAAGGAGGATGGTGTGTATCAGCCGGAAGAAGTGACGTACAGGGTACAGTCTGACAGTCAATGTTGGAGATAAACAAATCAAGTATTCGTCCGAGATTATTTCTAGTCTTATTGTATTGTGAACCGTTAATCAATGACATGAAGTTTGATATTTGCTGGTCGCTAGATGTTGTGGCATCTACCACTGCAACATTACCCTGATCCAACCATTTTATATCGGGCAAGTTGAAATCTCCGACGACAAAAAATGACTCAGTAGTAGAATTATTGGCAATCAGATGTAACATGTCTAAATATTGCCTGTATATTGCATCAGTAGTTCGAGGTGGTAAGTACGCTACACTGATGACGTGGTATTTATTAGACTGGGATGCTGGTAACCGAACCACAAGCTGTTCGACGCAAGCATGGGTAAACTGTGTCACAATCATAGTCGGACGCAGCCCACGAAGTATGGCTATTAAGACACCCCCACCCTCACGTTTATTTGTCGCAGATCGGTCACGATCACATCTGAAGATTGTGTAGCGATCATCAATAAACTCGCCATCGTGAATGCAAGGAATGAGCCAGGTTTCAGTAAGTATGATAACATCATAAGAACACGACAGGATGCTCATATAAAGCGTGTGCAACTTCGTACGAATACCTCTACAATTTTGGTAATAAATCAGGAAATTGTTAGTAACCATAGATAACAATTATTGTTAACGCATAAACCAATTAGTACAGCAACATGAAGCATTACGCTTAACAGTTTGACATTCCAAATACAGTAGAACCAGAAATTATTAATGTTCGTTTTCTTACTGGTCTTTAATGATGCTGTATTCAGCGTGAACATAAGATAGGATATTAGACGCACCATATTACTAATAACAAAACATAATTGAAAGGGTAGATAACCGATAATATAAAAAACTAAGGTATATAAAACTAATAGCATAAAGAGATGGATGAATGAAACATTCACAAATAAACACAAAATGTATACATAGGTCGATGTAGATCGAAGAAATGACCACGTCATACATCTGAATTGCCTACTAGGCATAGTGTTAAGCACTAGCCTTCTCATTAGCAATAATCTTTTTGAGATCACTTTCGGAGCGCACATCAAAGGCCGCCATCCCATCTCTCTCACGTACAAGGATCGTGGCATTCTTAATCCATACATATTTAAAACCACGTTTTCCAGCGACTTCCTTACACATACGAAACAAGGCCTTATTTTTTAAAGTCAGATGTTCGTTAATATAAACCTGTAATGTAGCGCCTGAAATCCCCAATTCGTCGGATTTGAGACTCTTCTTTTTACGGTAGTTAGTAAGTTGTCACGAAGAATCCGTGATTTCAATTTTACTATTACATTTTTAGGCTTGATATCTCCTTGCCGTGCGTGGGGCACCCTATTAATCGATATAATGTCATGCTGAGATACAGGAAAGCCTACAGCCGTTCCTATAGACTGGGCTACAGTAAGCAGATTTTCATTGCGCTTATCAGGCAAGTTACATATTTCTATGTTACACTGGCGCGCTTACTGATCCATTGCGTCGATTTTCGTTTCCAATACTGCGACGGCGCGCTCACTATTACAGTTTTCCAGGTCACATAGACGCCTTTCATAACCTTTACGCTCACGTTCACGTTTTTGATCGTTTTACTTTTTTTTTTTAAAGATTAACAAAACGTAATCAACATTTCTAGCGCAATAACAAAACGTGTTTGACATTGACAGTTTTCGATTGATTAGATTGACTTGTCATCCAATTTTCTTGCTTTGTATTTTCTGTATTAATTCACTATAATAAATTATGTGTATTAAAGAAACTGCAACGCTATAAAATTTACTCTTTACGGCGCTTAATCTCTTCTATTATTCATTCGCTGAATCTCCAAAATGGACGGTACGACGGCATACAAAATTGATCGGTTTTCGTAATTAAGTTTAATTGTTATTAAAATATTATTGCTATTTTAGGCCCTTCTGCTAAGAAATCAACATCCTTCGAGACGTTGGTCATTCAGAATATAACCAATGTGAACGAACTGAAGGCAAAACTCAACGACATAATTAAAACCGGGAAAGATTATGAATATGATGTTTCCTCCTGTATCAAATCTTTGATTAAAAGCAGTGACCAAGATATTGTGCAGTTAAGTATAGAAGCAATCGCAGAACTTGTTGTATGTGATGAAAAGCGAGAGACATACGCTCACGAAGATATAATAGGCCCTATACTGGGTATACTGAACAAAGAAACCACTTCAGACAATGTTGAGCTTGTCAGACAGTGCTGCAGGGCACTTGGCAATTTATGCTGTGACTGTGACACGGCTAGACGCGCAATTTTCACCCATGGGGGCGTTGCAGACCTAATAAAGCTGCTTGAAAGGAGTATATACATGCGGTTTGAGGAAATACAAATGCTATCAAGTAAGACACTGTTGAACTTTGCTATCGGTGGTGCAGAGTTCACAGAGGCAATATTCCAAGGAGGTGTGGTGGATATGGTTCAAAGAATGTTGTGTATAGAACTGAAGAAGCAAGAGTTTGATAATGACACTGTGTCAACCTGTTTGTTGATATTAAGTGTGATAGATGATAACACACCGGAGCTGCTGTACAGTGAAATTGTTAATAAGACGGTACTGCACGTTTTGAGAGAGACGTTTTCTCTGGATATCTCTGAAGTGTGTCTAGATCATTTGCATTCTCAAGCTGAACATGGTAAGTTCACTATTATGAGGAAAAAGTGTAAATTAATAATGTTCATGCAGCATTTAATTTGTGAGATTAAACTGCACTTCAAAGTCAAATAATTTATTTCAAACACACACATAAATGGCACTTTTGAACGTCAAAACAAAGAAATAGAATTGATTCTAGTTGCCCCTTCAAAAGTCAAAAAGTCAAATCATTTATTTCAAGTAGGCACATTAAAGGCACTTTTGAACGTCAAATACATAGAAATAGAACTGATTCTATTTGCCTCTTCCAAAAGGTAAGTTTTCGTATGGAGAAGAATGGGCAAGAAATTCAACCGTTACTCTTTAAAAAAAATGTGTTACAATATTTGGTATACATCAAATATATAATAACATGTGAAGACGATGCACCGAGAATACAATTACAATAGGTAAAAAGAATTAAAAATGGAGCAATGACAAATAAATAAATTAATCAAATCAAATCAAATCATTTATTCGCATAGAATGTAGGTATTGTACAACAAAGTTGTTATAAAAAATATAGTGAGCCGGGTACATTCTGCCTGAGTTTTGGCATGCAAAATTTAACAAATAATGTCAATACAAAATTATGAAATAGATAATAAATTACTTAATAAGTCTTGAGTTTTGGCATGCAAAATTTATCCAATAATGTTATCATCAATACAAAATTATGAAATAGATAATAATTTAATAAGTCATTTTAATAGGTCCAGATCTTGCACAAAATTGTTACGAATAATAATGTCAAACTGTTGAGATGTCACACATGGGGTCATTCAAAAAATCACTTATGGAATAATAACATTTCTGTATCAAAAAAGCCTTGAGTTTATTTTTAAATTGTTGAAGGGTGTCACTTTTTATGCTGTTCGGTAGCTTATTAAATATTATTGGACCCATGCAGAAAACACTTTTTCTAAGTAGTGCTGTTTTATAGCCACCGACAGTGAAGAGGTTTTTGTATTGACTTCTCACGGGACCTTTCTTGGTGTCCGAGACCATAACAAACATTTTTATTTCTTTTTACAAAAATTGCCATTTCCAAAATGTATAACGACGGAAAAGTAAGAATTTTCAAAGACTTGAACAGAGATTCACAACTATCTCTAGGTTTAAGACCGCACATAGCTCTAACACAACGTTTTTGGGCTTTAAATATGTTATCTCGTAGAGTGCAGTTACCCCAAAAAACGATTCCAAACCTCAAGACTGATGCGACCAAACCATGGTATGCCACTAAAGCAGTCTTTATGTCAACTTTTCTTGCCAGGTTAAAGAGAACATAAGCTGCAGTGCTTAATTTTTTGCACACCTCTTCTGAAAACCGCAAGGTTTTCAATTTAATTGATCGTCTATATAAATTCCTAAAAATTTCGCGACCTTTGTTTGATTGATCACCTGTCCATTGTACTGTGCATTAACGTTCGGTGGAATTGTACGTTGGTGAAAATGCATCACATTAGTCTTTGGTAAGTTTATCACCAGGTTGTTTTTATCAAGCCAGTCAATAATATTTCTAAGGGTAATGTTGATATCCTGTTCATTAAGTATGTGATAGATACATGGTGCTCACATATTTACAAACACAATATTCCTACAAACTAGCAAGTAGGTACTTAATACTAATAGGACAGTGTGTGAGTTTAATTATCATAAAATGTAAAAAAAAATCGATGATATACAAATAATAAATTTTACAACTAGATTAGCAATTTTCTAGCTGAGTGATTTTGTCCTTCCAAAAGGTAGTTTTCGTATGGAGAAGAATGGGCAAGAAACTCCACCATTACTCTTTTAAAAATGTTTTACAATATCTTGTATACATGAATTATATGTGAAGACGATGCACCTACAATAAGATAACTGTAAGGTCAGGTGGGGTAAGAGGAACATACTTTATTTTCAGTAAAATATTTTGACTGCTAGGACGAACAGTTGAAGTCTTTTAAGATATTTGGAAAACACAAAACTTGCCTTTATGTATTAGCTTCCCGTGGGCTAAATGTCATTACGCTAATAACACTTCTTACGACGATATTGACGTAAATGTCAAGATTAAATAAACGTTCCTCTTCCCCCTCACATGGGGTAAGAGGGACAGTCATTGTATTTCCTAAGATTGGAGTTTGAATTAAAATATTCGTTGCTAAATGTTCGTTAATTTGTAGGCAAAACTGCTTCGATCAATATTAGATCTTAATTTCGATGAAATAAGGTATCATTTGGAATGAAAAAGAAGAATAAATCAATTCGGGGTAAGAGGGGCATACAGGTTCGATCAGGGGTGGCAAACTAAAAAGAAGTCGATCAGTTATATTTTTATTTAATCATACAAACAGTAGTAATAAACAGTCTCACCCTAATTAGTTTTAAATAACAATGGTACTATGTAACGAGATCAACATTGCGAATCAGTCTTTTAATTCTTCTAAAAAACACCAAAACTATTATAAAAAAAAACTAAAACTTTTACTCGTTAAAAATAACAATGGTACTATGTAACGAGATCAACATTGCGAATCAGTCTTTTAATTCTTCTAAAAAAATATAATTTTCAAAAATTAAAAAAACACGCTTTAATAGCAAATCGAACTAAAAATCAGAAAATAACTTAATAAAGAAAATTAATTTCATTGTAAAAAAGCGTCGGGTGCTCGATATTGATTGTTATAAATATTAGTTATTCGTAAACTTAGAGTTAGTATAGAAATATGATAAAAAGCACCCCACGCTTTTTTACAATGAAATTAATTTTCTTTATTAAGTTATTTTCTGATTTTTAGTTCGATTTGCTATAAAACCGTCTTTATTAAGTTCAGATGTGCTAAGTTTTTCTTATATATTTTCGCGGCATGTTTTATCATTCCTGCAACAGTCAAACAACAACAAAATATTACAATTAAAGAGAGAGGGACACAACGCATGAAACTTTATTTATCTAAACTATTATAATATACTAAAAAGAAAAGATTTGATTTTTTATTTGTTTGTGATTTATATATATATATATATTTAAATCGGTCTTTTAGTTTTTCTTTTGACTTCTCTTTTTTGTTTATATAAATAGATAGATAGAAGATAGATAAATTATTCACAATGTTGGTCACCCCTGACATGGGGGAAGAGAAACATATGTTCCTCTTTCACCGTGAATAGTGAGCCTCTTACCCCAGCTATTGTTTTTGGAAGTTAGGATTTTCAAGCGTAAGAAACTCATATTATTCGTTGTTTTTAAACTAAAATGGTTAATAAAAATAAATACTTACAGTTTTCTCCATGTATCATTACATTTAAAATATTTCCAGCACTCTTTTTTCAGCAAAATATTGGTTAGCAAGAAAACGTGCTTACTTTGTGCTAGTCGAGTTCACAACTGTCAAACGTGTTTTCATTTTTTGTGGCGTCTGAGTTACGTAGCGACATCTAATGAAAACCGTTCAAACTATTTCGCCTTCACTGTTTTATCGACGGAACGTTCATAGTCGTAAACGCTTCGGTTTACTAGTTATGGTCCTTAGTCCCTCTTCCCCCGGTATCTCTCTTACCCCACCTGACCTTACCACAAAAGGTAAAAAGAATTATAAATGTAGCAATAATTAATAAATTAATTACCAGATACATGGTGCTCACATATTTACAAAGATTGTAAAAGTATACGATATTACAATAGTCCTAACATTGTTACAAGTAGTACTAATAAGTCAGTGCGTGAGTTTAAGTAATGACAGAGTGTAAAAGTCTATGACATACAAATAATAAAATAAAACACTAAATTAGCTATCAGTTTGATTTTGTCCAGAGTTGTTCATGTGACTCACATGAAGTGCAGTTTAATCTCACAAATTCAATATGTTTTTGTATGTTATTCAACCCACTCTTCAGCACTTGGCTTAATAATAAAAGCACATTCCAGCAATTTAAGCCTTAATCACTGTTCAGTTGTCAAATGAATAAAGACTGCTGACCAATATTTGTCTCTTACAGAAACAGTGAAGACATTAATAGCCCAAGAAGGAGGCGTGCAGCTAGTGTGTTCCCGACTGGAACAGCTGGTGAACAAACATAACGCTGGGGAGCTGAAAATTGATGACTCAGAAGTGGAGGCTATTATGAAGCAAGCCTGTGAGCTGGTCATCATCGTGTTGACTGGCGGTAAGAAATTCTACACAATAGAAATAGCCACTGAAGTTTGACATAACACATCTACATACTTAATCAAATGCTAAAAGAATGAAATTTTGCACAAGAGTTTTTTATACGAGCTTGTGGCTAAGTAATAACAGCCGCGCGGGTCGATCCATCAGATTAAGCTACGCTTGCCGGGGTTGGTCCGTGGATGGGTGACCATCTTTACATACCGAGACTCCTCCGTGCTTCGGCAAGCACGTTAAGCCGTTAGTCTCGGCTGTCATTCGTGGATCTTTGACAATCGTTACGGGTCGTCAGAAGCCCGAAAGTCTGACAACTAGTCTTACCAAGGGGTTCAGGGGTCAGATATGCAGTTGCTCCATGTAAAATACTGGTATTCAGCTGCAGCTGTCCTTATCAAAAAAGCATTTATAAGATTAAAGACTATGTTAAAGACAAGGAAGTTTGGTTTGATTTGATTTGAAGAGTATTAACTTCTCCCAAATTACCATGTTTATTTTATTTTATTTTTACATTCACCTTGACATAATTATCTTATTCTTTGTGGACATGATAATTGTTTTTTTATGTGTTACAGTTGTAATGGCAATCATGTAATTTGGTTTGAATAGATTTTTATTTTTATTATCTTATTTATCTTTTGTTTGGATTCTTTTCCATTTTGTGAATGTGAGAACGATGTAGGCTTAGTGGACTGTAGTAGATTTTTGAACATTTACTATTTTGTTAAGTACTTACCTGGTACTTGTTGAAAGGCCTACACTGTCCTCCCATACCTAATAAAACTGTAATTCGAAAATATTGTAAAGCCAATTATTTTTAAAAGAGTAACTGTGGAGTTTCTTGCCGGCTCTTCTCCATAGGAAACGACCAATTGGAACCGTGCACGTAGCTTCTGAAGTTTCATAAGTGCCTTTCATAGGTTTATGTGAAATAAAATATTTTGATTTTGCATCCGGTTAGACTGGAAGCCGACCTCACACATAGTTGGGAAAAGGCTAGGCAGATTGAGTTTTTTATACAAGCAAAGTGAGCATTAAGGAAGGTCTTTTGAAGATTCGTTCCCATAAATAGGGGATGAAAGTTTGTATAAATGGTCGTAATTTTTGCCGATGGTAATGCCATTGGGTACACGACTTGTTGTAGCCCATAAAAATGTGGATCCTTACAGAATATTATGTATAGAAAACATATGTATCTCTGTGTCTCTCTATGCTTAGAACTTGAGAAACAGTTATCCAAAATAATATCAGGCTTTAATTTTAATTCTTTGGTAGTTAAGTTCTCTGGTTTGCTTTTTGGAACTGTATTTTGATATTGGCAAGTAGCGAAAAAGAGACATCAACGGCAATGCGAATTAGGTTTATCTAATAGTCATTGTCTTTGATATACATCTGTATACAGATAAATATAGGTGTAAAAAAGGCATTAGGAAAGTTTCCAAATCCTTTTTTTACAACTAAAACTAAATATTCGGTGTTACAATATTATTTATTGCATTTCATAATCAATATTTTAAACATAGTTACGTTAGATAGCCATATTTCCATACATGATACAGTAATATTACCAAATTAATCAAAACAGCGAAATACTTGACATCTACATTGCGACATCGCCCACTTTCAGCATAAACGCTCTTAATATGACTATCTAAATTCGGCTGGTATCTGTTTAATAATCTGCTTATTCTCTCACAGATGAAGCGATGCACATCCTGTACAATAATGGCGTTGGTGAAGTATACCAGACAGTAGTAAAGTGGCTGGACTCACAAAATTATCAACTACTGACCACCGCTGTGTTGGCTATTGGCAACTTCGCGAGGCAAGATGATTACTGCACACAGATGATGCAGGATAAGATATTTGATAAGCTGCTGGGTGAGTTTATTTTTATTTGCATTTACATAAAGTATCACTTTGAGACTTTATTCTGAAGCAAAAAAATAGTATATTGAACATGGTTCAGTACTTGCAAATGTCAACTAACTTTGAACAATAATAAATTCTACCAAAGTAATCTAGTTGCAGTATTATAACATTTACATAAATTAGCTTATTAAATAGTTCAGACAAGATTGAGTGCAAATAAGCTGTATTAGTCTTTTTCAAGAAACTTGGAAACATATTGAATTACTCTGTAATTATCCCACTATTACTTTGAGAATGATAACTTAAAGAATTATTTTCCAGACATATTCGAAATATACAACAGCTTCAGCCTACAGATGCAAAGGGAGCCAGAGAAAATTCACCCTATTGACGCAGTCACAGTGATCAAAGTCCAACACGCAGTCTTATCGTCTCTACGTAACCTTGCTGTACCAGAGTCTAACAAGAGAGTTGCGGCTGCGCAAGGGAGGGCTGCTCCGATTTTGTTGAATGCGTTGCCGACTATTGAAGACCATCATGTGGCTTATAAGCTGATGGCTACAATTAGATTGTTGGTGGATGGACAAGGTGAGTTATTATTTGCTTTTGTTTAGGTAGTCGGTAGTGCGCGCGAATGTACAAACATTTCCCGGGCCCCGACTCATGATAGTGGAAGGGACAGTGGGGTTTAGGTAATAGCAGTCCGACATTACCCTCCGTTCTCCCCAGACAGAGGGTATCCATAAGGATTTTCCCACAGTAAAATCAAACTTCCTGGATGTGCTCGTTGATAGCGAAATGATGATTTTATTGTTGTTTGGGTCTCAGCGATTCCCACACGGAACCAATATTTTGCTATTTGTCTTCCCGATGCCACAGAGTATTAGAGTAAACGGAGTGCTCATTTGTCTAACGAATCTTATGTCAAAGTCAAATCATTAATTTCAAGTAGGCGATTAAAAGGCACTTTTAGTAGTTTCGTATGGAGAAGAATGAGCAAGAAACTCGATATTTACTCTTTGGAAATATTTTTAACCCCCGACGGAAAAAGAGGGGTGTTACAAGTTTAATGTGTGTTTGTTTGCGCCATCGTAGCTGCAAAACGGCTGCACCGATTTTAAATTTTTTGGTTTTGTTTGAGAGGCGCCTTGATCGAGTGTTCATAGCTATAAAAAAAACCATTTAAGTATTAGTTGCTTTGTTTCTGTCGGGGGTTTTTTGAATTTTAAATTTAATTTAATTTGCAATCTAGGTCATAAATTTTTTAAACAGACAACGTTATATGTATATGTTACAGTTAAAACCAGTTTTTAGAAAGAACGCGTTTTCCCTAGTTAGAACTAGTTTTTACTAAATGCCTTTGTTAAAACTAGAATTAACTAATGCTCAAAATTGAATATCAGTTAAAACTAGTTCTTACTAGATAAAACGCTGTTTTCCGAAGCGAGTCAGTTAAAACTGTTCCGACCGAGATTAAAGTTCATCGTACCTTATTATGGTTGATTCAAAGGGATGATCTGGGTTTTCAAAAGATTGGAACCAAGTATGGAATGCTCGACAAATTATATTGCATGCATTGGTTTCTTTAATTATTTTTTATTGCATGTTAACCAATGTTCCGTAACAATGTTCCTTTTTGAAATTTTATGATTAGGTTCTTTTGACTTGTTTCATTATTTTATTTACTACAAATTAATATTGTCACCTTGTCATCTACTTTTTGTCGATGCTCCCTAAAATGTGTTTTAAAACTATATACTACTATACATTAATGGGCGTGTGTATATATTAATTATAATAATTGTTACTTACAACTCACTGAACTGTAACACCAATCTTAAACCTATTCCCCCCCAGAGGGCGTAGCAAAGCTGCTCGCCAGTAACGCGTGCGCGCTCGGCGCAGTCGCCCGCTGGGGACACGCCGCGGAGTTCGCGGGCGCGGCCGGCGAGGCGCCGCGCCTGCTCGCCTGGAGCGTCAAGCAGCTGCGACACCACTACCACTGGCGGCACATCGTGCAGGTAATGCCCGTCTCATACATTATCATCATCTTCATAATATAGGTAAAGACACCCATCTCATAGTTATCTACTCATTCTGTACTAAGTAAAAAGGTCCAGTGAAAAAATAATCAGCATCTGGTCGATCCCTCTGAATATACGCAATGAAAAACTTGCATTCTACTAAATACTTACTGCAAATGGATTGGCTATAGATATCGCAACAGTTTTTTTTTATGGCTAAATGTTTAGAACCTTGTTGTTCAACGATAGCGGCTGATTATTATAGTGGGATGACATTTATTTCCTCGCCCGTAAGAATTAAAATTATAATGAACATGAAAAAATTAGTTGTCCAATTGGTCTTTCAGGTGGACGGCTGCATATCAAGCCTAGTCAACATGCTAGTAGCATCTCACTCACTGATGCAGAACGAAGCAATCCTCGCCCTAACACTCCTCGCAATAGAATCGCTCAAGAAACTTTCGCCCGACAGCCAACAAGAATACGACTACGAAAAGAACTTTATCGCTCAGCTAATAAAGTCGGAAATCGGTAAGCACGTCAAAATACTCGTAGACACAAATTGCGCGAAGATGCCGATCGAAGTAGCTGAGAATTTGCTCGCGTTCTTGGATATAACATCTAAGAAAAATAAAATTGCGTTTGATTATAAAGAGGCGAAAGTTCATGAATGTTTGATGAAATTCGCCGATTCAAGAAATGATATGACCACTGACATGAAGGCCTGTATATATGGTGTTTTCTCATCAATATCCAACAACGGGAAAGCTAATTAAATCGTTCGTTTGACTACACAAATTGAAGGAGATAGGTACACCAAATATTTTAGGTTTGAAAGTCGAAACGGCCAATTTTGTTGACTATGGTTATGTGAATATTGAGTGTTATTAATGTGAAGAACCCAATCAGTTTTGTTCTGGGTGTTTATAATTTGGAACAAAACTAAGATAGCGAGTCTTTGGTCAGATAGGGGTTCTTGCCACAGATTGATAAACAAATGGACTGTGCATGCTTCCTCGAAATACAAATCTCTTAATATTTTATTGAGGTGCGCAATTAATTGCAGTGCATCGATAGCAATCCAATTTGTTAATCTGTGGTCCAAAAGCATCAAGCCCAGTCTGTTCTCTGGCCACAGCCTAGCAAAAAAATGTGTAGTTTATATTAATTTTTGAGCAATTATTTAATCAATTCTTAGACTATTTGCATGTGTGATAATCATGATAAAAATATTACATTTAATTTAAGATCAAGTGGTGTATCGCTAGTTTAATTTTAATTATTATTCTAAAACTTAAATGTGTTTATGCCCGGGTCCCATATGCATAACGAATCGTCAATTTTTATTTTACTAATGAGTGAAGCCAAACTGTTCCTCTTTATCCAAAACGGCTGGTAACTTTTGGGACCGGGCTTCATTGAATCGAGATATTAAAAATCAGTCCTCCTACATTTTTGTAAGCTTTTTAAAACTCTCTCTAGTCATAGTTTTAAACTTTCTCTACTACGGTAAATGCTAGAATTTTGTGCATTAAAACTTTACTGTGTAATGTTTATGCGTATTTTCGTATACTTATAAGACATTTATTTTTGCGATTCTCTCGAATTTTTACATTCCAACCTTTTAAACTTTGCCTTTTTATACTGTCAATGTTATCGATATACTCTATGATAGCTTGCTTGTGGACTGGCTCAGAAATTAATCACAAAATAATATGCAAAAACATAACTTTACTATAAATATTGTGTTGTAATTGTAATCGACGTTGATCAGTATTTATTTATTATCACATAACTAATGTAATTATACCTTGATTATTTGTAATGCATTTATATTTTTTACTGTGGTACTTGAACATAATGAAAACTGTTATTAATTTCTGATCAAGTCAAAAATTTACGGTTGTAATTAAAACTAATCACATACAAATAATAGCAATACTGATGAAATACTCAAAGTACAATGTAGATTCACATAGTGAATTATACTGTAATATTAAATATTTCAATTTTTTAATATTTAGTCCGTAAATGTTGCTTAACATACGTCATAGTTAGTGAGGACACGTCTCTAGTTGAAAACAGATGTAATTAAACAAGAGAAAAATAAAGAGTACTTAATAGTACGAGATTGAGATTCATTCATGGAAATTTTACCCTTGAAAAGCTGGTTTTAATCTTGTTTTGATCACTTCGCAAACTTATGAGACAAGTAAGTTGATTCTTTTATTTTGAGTTAGTATTAGGGTGCCTTCGCCGCGTCAACACGACGTCAAACAAACGGCTTCTGGTGGCCTACCACCACCGCTTACAGCAGTATAATTTTAATATTACTTCAGTGTAGGAAAGAGATGAAGCTGTACAGGAAGTATAGCTCCATCTCTTTCCCCCACGAAGTAAGATACTGATGTGAGCGGTGGTGGTAGGACCCCAGGGCCCTATAACACAAAAACTACGATTACAAATTACAATTTACTTTGTAAATTTTACAAATCTGTATACCACAAAACTCGCCACATAATTGTGACCTTACAAATATGTAAATTGTAGTAAAAAGTCTACAATTCATACATAGCCTTGCTTTGTGTTACGCTTAAAAAAAAAGATTAGACATAAACCTTTTTTACAGTCCGTTCAACCGATTTTGATATCTATACCGTAAGCATAAGGATGGCATTAAAATCAAAATATTTTATTTCACATAAACCTACATGGGCACTTATGAAACGTCAGAAGCTAGGTGCACGGTTCCAATTGGTCGTTTCCTATGGAGAAGAGCCGGCAAGAAACTCCATAATTACTCTTTTAAAAATAATTGGCTTTTACAATACTTTCAAATTACAGTGTTGGTAGGCATGGTAGGACGATGTAGGCCTTTCAACAAGTAAGTACCAGGTACTTAACAAAAATAGAAGATGTTCAATAAATCTACAGTCCAATAAGCCTACAACGTTCTCACATTCACAAAATAGAAAATAATCTATCTAGAAGACTAATAATAGTAAAATTCAAATAAAAATAAAAACCTATTTAAACCAATTGACGTGATTGCTATTACAACTGTAACAAATTGAACTGTTACAAAAAAGTGGTTACAATACCAACTTTTTACTGCAGCGGCCATTTTGCATACTACCAACGCAATAGAAGTCAAAAATGTTTGAACGGACTGTAAAAAAGGTTAATTCAAATTTCTAATCTTATGAATCGAATGAATTAAAAAGTATTTTACTGCTAAATAAATACCCTCGACGATAAAACTATTTATTTGAATAAGAATTAATATTATGTTGATAAAACTCCTTCGCAAATAATGCATTAATTTCGAACAAATTTGATTACCATAAAAAAAGGTTATAGTGAGTCAATCTTAAAAGATAGACATGCTGTCGCGGGCTTTGTGCAACATATTTCATTTATGCTCCGCTCCTATTGGTCGTAGCGTGATGTTAGCCTTCCTCGATAAATGGACTATCCAACACAAAAAGAATTTTTCAATTCCAACCAGTAGTTCCTGAGATTAGCGCGTTCAAACAAACAAACAAACTCTTCAGTTTTATAATATTAGTATAGATGGAATATAGGTCCATATTTGTAATTTGTGTGTTAGGTAGGGACGCATTTTTTACTTTACAAGTCTACAATTTCTACAAAATTGTAGACTTGTAAAGTTTTGTGACGTTGTGTTGACTTGCTAGACACCAGTTTCAAACGGATAGTTTAGATACCATATTATATCCTAAACACAGCATTTCACTATTCCCAATGAAACAGATACTAGAGGTGTGTTCCTTATTCTATTCACTTTAATCGTAAGATTTTTGATAATCCGATAGTGCACTTATTGAATAGTTTGAATTGACGCTTGACTCGTGAAAGTGTACAATTAGATACCCTAGAATGATTAGACTACGCTAAATATGTGTGTTCACTAATGTATTAGTTTTATTTTGTCTTTTAGTCAATTCTACTATACATATTAATTATTATAATTATGTGTGTGTTCCAGTTGGATCAGTTGCTATCTTGGAACTTGTTATCAAGTTCCTGCAACAGGAACAGCTTATAAATCAATCTTTGTTATGCCAGATCAGGATTTATAGGAAAATTTAGTTTCAAGTATTGCAGTGCAATTATTTTTAATACCTACTTACTATAGTTTAATGTTACCAAAACAATATCGCACTTCCTCTAAAAAACTGTCGTACGTAACACTCAAGCTATCTAATTAAAACCGATTAAAACTAATCTGTTTCATTTTGACAGTTCAACAACAGTCATTGCGTTATTTACGTTGTTGAGCAGATTTTTTTTGAACTTATGAAACAACGGATTAGCAATTTGTTTCAAACCGATTCAGATTGGGATTGATTGTGTATTACGCAATTAGGGTGCAGGTTATAGAATGCTTAATTGCCAAGTCATATGGCAAAAGCAAGTAGAATTCTATGGAGGGTTTATTACAAGTTTTTATGAATTCGGAGGTAGGTCTAAACCGCTCAGCCATTACGGCCTAACATTCGTCATCACATTCGTCTGCTGTAACAAATCGGTTGTTGTATAGATGTAATTAAAACCACCAATATAATTATTAATTTTAGAATTAATAGAAGTGCAATTTTCAATTATTTTACACACGCCATATTGTGTGATACCTACTTACTTGAAATAGATTTTTGTAATGTATTGTAGGTCGACCAGAAAAAAGATTCTTGCGCACAGATAAACCAGTTTTCAACGATACTTATAAAGGAAAACAGACTTTAATGCATTTTATTTAAAATCCTAACTTGAATGACCAAGTTATTTGACGTGTTCGAGTGGTGCTGTTACAATGAATGATGTGAATTGGTATACCATGTCTCAACATCTTATTAAATTCCGTTCACTTGTGAATGCGGCAGTAAGAAGAGAAATTGGTGAAATCCACCCGATTTCACCAATTTAACTGATCGCGATCAGCACGTCAAAAACGCGAGCTGTCAGTGTCAATATTCCACAGAAAATAATGACACTGACAGTCCTTAAACGTAGTTTATGTGCTAATCACGTTCAGTTTCATTGGTGAAATTCGCTCTAAGTCGTTTAAGCGCAGTTTAACGATTTCCCCAGTTTTTTTCTGGTCGGTTTTATATAATTATTAGTGTATTGAGCTTCATAGTTTATTAGTGTTAAACATTAATCTTGTTAATGCACTTTTATTGATATAGTTTTATGGACCAATATTTATAAATGAATATTATCAATACATTGTCATCAAGATTGGATCTTATTATTGTTTTGAAATCATGTTACGCGTTTTTTTTAAACTAAATATCTGTCTTAGATTTAAGCAAAAACACTAGGATCCAGTCTCCAGTATAATGTTTTAACTAAAAATAAGTGTTCATGTAATCATTACAAAAATAAGTAAAAATAGGAAGTGTCATCTTTACAAGTAGCATCCACCAAGGTCGCCAAATCGCGGCCTACTTATATTACCATCCGGTAATATAATTAAGAATCTGTCAAAAAACAATATCTCGGGAGCTAATCTTGATGATGAATTTATTGAAAAACAAATGCATTGTTATAGATAATAGATTTTCGCTAAAATACATTATATTCTACATGTATTTGATACTTTATTTACCTATTCCCCCTGAATAAAATAAGAACCATAAATTAATTTTATATTTTAATAGTAGTTATTTACAAAAAATAATCATAATAGGATGTCTACACATTCACAATATTCAGCCTTATTAGCAGTGTACTCATTAGCAGAACAGTCTAAAATTAGGTCTAAACAATGCCATAAAGCATTATGCAATAAGAAATGGCTGATATAATAAAACAAAGTGCAAAAATAAAATAGTTGTACTTAACAGAAAAAAAAACAAATATCATACTGGAATAGAAAGTAATACAAAACCACAGAACAGTACAGAAGATTCACTCCGCAAAATCATTTAAATAAAAAGTGACTCTTGCTACGACACAATAAAGTGCAATTCAGATCGCACAGCGCTAATTACATACAGTTACTATTCACCTAGAAGTTGCCTTTCTTTCTATCGCGTAACTCTTATATCTGCACACTACGTTACGCTCACTGAATTGGCCCGACAAGACGAAGCCCGCCGCGTACTTGTAGCTTCACAGTGCGAAGTGCGCTTTCTGTACTAGTCTGTGGCACAACATACAATTATGATTTACCATTAGCCTTTCATTTGTTTACAAGGATCTTTTGGCGCATGAACGACATTGACAGGGGAGCGTTGCTGGTAAGTATTTATGAAATTGTCACAGACATTGTACTGACAAATGAAGATGGCGGCGTAAGTTCCGATTTTAGTAACGCGCGGAAAGAACCTCAGCGTTGGACTCTTGAATTACATAGTGTCATCTAGATCCATGATAGACCTTTCTTGTATCATGGTGGAGTGCTTGCTGATGGTCATGCGGAACTTTAACTCCTCGTCAGATATGAGCTGGTCTCTTAACATGGGGCCCCGGTTGCCGCAGCCAGCCACTGTAATGAGAATATAATTTGGAGAGATACACAACATAATTATACTCTTTCTTATAAAATTATGAAGGTTTTCTTCAGTCATAATTTTACTATATAGACCTTGGAGAGGTCTTTGCTGAGAGATCAGGGGCCTACCACCAATGCTTACAGCAGTATTATTTTAATCTCACTTCGTGGGGGAAAGAGATGGACCTGCACACCCTGTAGAGCTTCATCTCTTTCCTACACTGAAGTAATATTAAAATAATACTGCTGTAAGCTGTGGTGGTAGGCCCCCTGGACAAGAACAAGAATAATATTTCTATGTGTTACTCATTTGTACTATGATGTTTGATCCTATGAGGCTGGCAGTCACCCAGAGAGCAACAAAGCCTCAAAAAAAAGAATAATACTTATTTGCATGAAAACAGAAATAACTGTGCATGTATGTAATGGTAAATGGGTCATATAATGGTAAAAATAGAATATTTTCATTTACCTGGACATTTAGATCTAGGTTTGGTTGCAATTAAATTCATTATAGTGTCCTTCTCATAGACGTGACCACATACGGAGTTCTTCACTGGATCTGTTACAGGTCTCTTTGTTATTGGGTCCAACTGAAATAAAAATTAACAATCATTATCTGCCTAGCCTTTTCCCAACTATATTGGGGTCAGCTTCCAGTCTAACCGGATGCAGCTGAATACCAATATTTTACATGGAGCGACTGCCTATATGACCTCCACAATCCAGTAACTGGGTAATACAATACCCCTTGGTAAGACTGGTTGTCAGACTTTCGGGCTTCTGACGACCCATAATGAATGTCAAAGATCAACGAAAGACAGCCGGGACCAACGGCTTAACGTGCTTTCCGAGGCGAGTCTCGATATGTAAAGATGGTCACCCATCCACGGACCAACCCCGGCAAGCGTAGCTTAGCCTGACGGATCGATCCGTGCGGCTGTTATTACTTAGCCACGAGCTCCTCCAATAAAAATTAACAATATTAATACATTTATTTTTAATGTTTCATTTTATGTTTTTTTTATAAAAATATATAAAAATGTTAATAATAAGTATTGAAAATGAATTGATAAAGGAAAATAGGTACTAAATAATAAATACTAAGATTATCAACACAGGATTATAACAAAATAAAAAAAAAGTAAAGTGCCATTTTGATACTATTCAATGGTATCTTAGTATAAAAAACCAGGAAGTGGTTATACTCACATACTGGTCCTGTGATTCAGTGATGGCCAAGTCAGATTCATCCAAGTTACCTGTAAAATATTTAGATTAATAATATAACCTTACACCATATTTTAGCATCCAGAATCAAATAACTCTTTGTCATAAGTTAGAAAGACAAGAATATTCTGAAAATCCATAATATTGAAGAGAATAATTAAATTATGTTGAATTCTTGGTGACCAGAGATCACAGGGAGATAAAGGTTTTGTAGTTGTAATGCACATATTGAGCTGGAAGAGAACCCTTGATAGATCTTAATAGAAGGATAAAGTAAAAGTTCTAACGTGTAGCACTTTCCAGTCCTCTTTGAAATCTCTTGTTGAATTCCATCATATAAGGATGATTGTCGACCCTGAGCCGTTTGCCTGCTAAGTTGCTCAGATGGGACTTGAATCTGTCCTCCAGGGTATCAACATTAGAAGTATCAGTCTCTCGCTGCAAATAGAAATCATAATTTGTTTTACAAAGCAACATAAACTAAGCTAAGCTGTAATATGTACTCATAGCCTCTTCTATTGGGTCAGCCTTGTTGCTGAGTTGGAGTATAGTAATCCATAATAATATTTAAAAGATAATATAGAAGAACGCTTTGAAGTATTTGTTATAAAACAGAACAAGGTGATTCATCAATGTAAAGTATCTAAGAATCATAAAATAGTAGGTAACCTTGTAAGCTGGGTGTGCAATGTAAAATGATGTCTTTAAGAATAGGAAGACCAAGAATTAAATGTTTAATTGTTTAAAAATTAACATAACCTAAAAAGTGATGTCTCAGTTCAAATCTCACCTTTGCTCTCTCCATAGCTTCGATGGTAACGTCTTGCTGTGCTTCTAATGTACAATACTGCTGAACACACATCTTTAGTTTATCAAATTCAGCTTCTTTCTCACTATCTAAATATTTTGATACATTGTCCGTACACAAATACAGGCTGGTTATGCACTGTTTTCTTAAATCTGCTAAATCGTTATCTGCCATCGTTACGAATATATACGTAAATTAAAACGTTCTAAGTCTTTAATTTGTATCACACAATGAAACAAGCAAGCGCCAAGTTTATTTACAAAAGAAAACAATTCCCGCCATTTTGTATTTCTATCTTTTGACTTTGATTGACTTGACAATCGTAACTGTAGCAAAAGCATAAAAATGTATACAGCCTAACGTTTTTAGGAATATTCCTTTAGTAGGAATAGCCTAACGTTTATATAAATAGAATTACTCCTTTTTCTAAGTGGTCATTGCGCTGCAGATTTCATAAAGAATGAGTCCGTAGATCTAAAACTCAAGCAAGTGGAAGCCCATAGGTACATAATTCTTGGTGGCGAAAATGATTACCGTTTTAGCGTCGCGTTCACTTTTTCCTTTCGTGTATTCTATCATCATCATCAGCCATCAGCTTTTAGTAGTGCACTGCTGGACAAAGCGCTCTTTAATTATACGCTGTTTTCCACAAACTTCGGCTGCTGTACTATTGGCATCCTCTATTATGGCTACTCTCTACTAAGTAATCTCATCTCATCTAACCGGGATCAACCGTCTCTTGAATATCGTCGCTCTACCTAAACCGAATCAAAAATGAAGAGATCCGTAGGAGAACCAAGTTAACCGACATAGCCCGAAGAATTGCCAAACATAAGTGGCAGTGAACAGGGCACATATTGCATGCAGAACAGATGGAGTTTTAGAGCGGCGGCCGCGTACCGGAAGACGTACCTAGCGCTGAAAGGGCTCCCAAAAGGTGGGCCGATGACCCGGTGAAACCCGCAGGAATCCACTGTATGCGAGAAGCACAGATCCGGTCGAAGAGGCGGTGCTTGGGGGTTGGCTTTATGTCTTTCGGCTGAAATGATGATGACTATTGATGACCTAGACAGAGTGGGGCATCATACCACGAGCACGACACATACACATCACGTGTTTTCTGTTGCTCTCAACCAATGCAGGAATCAAATTGTCGTATGGCCGTATAGATCAGGCCAACTGGCCGCCCGAAGTGACGTCATGGCCGAATCGACTTGAATCCAAACATTGTGTACTTAGTATGAACGTTCACATCTTAATCGGAGCTTCTGCGGCCAGGATTCAGATAATGGTCGTGATCATGAAGCACCATGTAGTTTTTGAATAATAGAAACTCGTCTCGGTTATAATATTTTATTGCAAATAATAAGTAAAATGCACCTAAAACTGGGATATAATGATAAAACATGATAATCTTAGTATCTATTAAAATAATTTTCTGGTGAGTAAACATAATAATTGTCTTTTTTTTTTATATGAAAATAAATATTTTTTAAATAACATTGCTAAGTCACGCAAAGCATAAAACTACATCTTACAAGAATTTTTTATGCCAACATTTTTAAAAGCATATTTTTTCATTCTCTGGGCTATACAGTGACTCCAACATGCCCCAGTGCGGCAGACAGTTGCTTAAGATGCATCTTCATATCAGTCGGCGATATGCCGCGACGAGTTTCGATCACCTTGAACGCGTTCAAATATTCTAGCTCGGTGAACTGCGCGCCTTTCTCACGAACTGATGTTATTATTTCCTGTGGATGGTAAAAGATAAAGAATGTAAGAGGTTCATGTTTGTGAAAACGAGTGGGTGAGAAGTGGTTTTATTGATTGGAAACAAGAGTAGAGGATGCTAGAAGGTTTTAACTTGAATAGTGTGATCACCTGATAACACATTCCAAGAGACATTGCATAAAAATCTTAACCGAATTCTACTGGGTGTCCAAAAAGGGTATCGTGCATTTGTTTTAGCGTTGGAGTCGAAACGGAGGGGCGCGGGGAGGGAATCACGGCGTTCGGTATTTTGTGGAGTTTTTTTTTTAACACAAATGCACGATTCCCTATTTGAATACCCGGTATTTTTGTTTTTGCGTCATATCGGTCACGAAATCACTCACCTCAGGCGAACAAGTAAGCAGATGCAGGTAAGTGTGCGCGCGGTGCAGGCCGCGGTGCGGCAGCGCCAGCGCGGCGAGGCAGTGGCGCAGCGTGGCCAGCCGCGCCTCGCCCAGCGCGCCCGCCGAGCCCTGCCAGCGCCACACCACGGCCGCCGACATCATCTCGCCCACGCCTGACATTATGTACTGGAATATTCCATTTGAAAAGTTAGCAGGTACCGGCCTGCCGGTCGCGTGTGTAGCGGGCACAGTACTCACCGCGAGCCGGTGCGGCGCCAGCACGCTGGCGGCGAGCTCGTGGAAGGCGAGCAGCGCGTGCGCCAGGTGCGCGGCGCCGCCCGCCTGCTGGTCGCGTGTGTAGCGGGCACAGTACTCACCGCGAGCCGGTGCGGCGCCAGCACGCTGGCGGCGAGCTCGTGGAAGGCGAGCAGCGCGTGCGCCAGGTGCGCGGCGCCGCCCGCCTGCTGGTCGCGTGTGTAGCGGGCACAGTACTCACCGCGAGCCGGTGCGGCGCCAGCACGCTGGCGGCGAGCTCGTGGAAGGCGAGCAGCGCGTGCGCCAGGTGCGCGGCGCCGCCCGCCTGCTCGTCGGCCGCGCTGTCCGGGCCGTGCTCCTCCTGGCCCAGGTAGTGGAAGCATTCGATGCGCATCTGTGGCGACACACATGTTCAAATAGCGCCCATATATACAGAACGATGCGGAATCACTGACACAATTTCATATAGTTAATCTTGGGCGCGATTTTAGGCAAAACACAGCTAGTAGTGACACGATGTAGTCGAAATGGACGAACAGTCAGGCTCAAAGAAAAAAAAAATTAAAAATTAAATGAATTCTTGTCTATGTAAAAATGTACATTTTTTTCGAGGCTGAATGTAGGATACGAAAACTAGATACGCTGATCAGAGACCCCAGACCGAGTGACATTCTATCAGCGATAGCCATTAAAAGTACTCTGTGGAAAAGACAAAAATGTGTAGGACCGACATAAGCTATCGAAAAGCTTATGTCAATCCTGTTGAGCGTAGAAATACGAAGCTTTTGAAGCGATTGTCACTTGTCTAGGCCCTCAGTACTACCTCAGTACAGTACTGTTTCAACAGTTGACTGTTTTTTCAATGGCATCCCTGTGTTCTGTGACCCAAACACGGACGTGTAAAATATGAATTATGAATATTGGGGTTAATTTTGGGAGGCAAAAAAATAGTTTTGCAAACTGTACCATGTGACATATGAAAGGGCTTACTGTGAGGGTATCAGCAAGGAACTCTATTGGCGGCTGAATGAAAGTACCAAAGACTTAGCCCTATCTACGCGGAACTGATTTTACAGTTTTCTTCTCCATTGGAGAAACTGCACAGAAATAATTATACAGGCTGTTAGGGTAAACACCGTTATCCTTGCAACCAGTGGTTTGGTTGCATTTATAGAAGGTAAAATCAATGGAAAATTACAACTTTTTTTTTTTTTTTTTTATCTACATTTTACCACGTGAGACGCAAGTTCGTTGTCCTATGCGCTAGGGCAACGAACTTGCGTCTCAACACGGGCGGGGGGTACGGGATGTGACCCGACCGGCCGCGACCCCTCTCTCAGTCAGTCAGCTGTTTCGCTAGAGAGCACGGTGTTGGATAGAAACTTTTTAAAATCTTTTAATGAAAATGACGTTTTTTTTTTGTTGTGTTCGGTCATTTATTTTCATATTTAAGTCAACTACCCATGGTTTGAATGACAAGACTGTTTACCCTTACAGCCTGTATATCTCTCTATGCAGTTTCGCCGATGAGGATTTCAATATCAAATCATTGGCTACTTGACGATACTTGGGGGAAAATAAAACAGGAACGTTGTGTGTGATAATAAGCTTGTACCACTCGAGTCAGCTTAAAAAAATCAAGACCTAAGTAACACTAAAAATATTAAGCTTACTGATTAACTTCAAATTCAATAGTCTGATGGCGATAAATATTATGTCAGGGAAAAATCATACTTTCGTTAAAATAGGAAACATTTCACAAACATAATATTATCACAAATCCTTGAGAAATATAAGTATGTCTATTATTGTCCATTGTAGATTCAAACAAACTCATTCATGCACTAACAAATACAGACGAATATACCGATGTAAACCAACATAGCGATAACGCTATTATAGTATGAGTCTTAAGCTATGGTCCGAACAATCAATCTACCTAGCCTTTTCCCAACTATGTTGGGGTCGGCTTCCAGTCTAACCGGATGCAGCTGAATACCAGTATTTTACATGGAGCGACTGCCTATCTGACCTCCACAACCCAGTAACTGGGTAATACGATACCCCTTGGTTAGACTGGTTGTCAGACTTTCGTGCTTCTGACGACTCGTAACGACTGTCAAAGATCCACAAATGACAGCCGGGACCAACGGCTTAACGTGCTTTCCGAGGCACGGAGGAGTCTCGATATGTGATAATGGTCACCCATCCACGGACGAACCCCGGCAAGCGTAGCTTAACCTGATGGATCGACCCGACTGTTATTACTTAGCCACGAGCTCCTATGGTCCGAACAGATTTTACATTAAAACCAACGGTAAGAGGATAACGTAATTATTACTAACTTAGCCCTTAAGTAACTTAGTCTGAATCAGTTATGTTACGAAGTTTAAAAATTATCTGCAATACATAAATTAATACAGCTTGCGTAATGTCGGAATAAATCAATCAATCAATCACTGTGGAAAAGTCACAAGCTCATATCACTTTTATAAACATTGACATAAGGTGTAAATTGAAATAAATATGAGCCACAAGATACAAGCGACGCTTAGTTTGTGGCTCACCGAATTGTTGTATTTATACTTTTTGATTAATAAACTTTATTGGATTTGATTTGAATTGCAAAAATTAATATACTTTCTCAACTCACCTCCAAATGTAGAAACAGCAGGCACTTGTGCGAAATCTCGTCGAATATCATGGCGGCCGATGCTATATCGTTGAGAAATTTATCAGACAGCTTGGTGAGTCCACCGGGACCACCCAGTATGGAGGGTAGGCTTCGGATGTTGGCGCTTAGCCAGTCCTGGGAAGTCAAAGTCAGATAATTTGTGTCAAGTAGTCCATTAACTGGCACTTTTGAACGTCACATCGTCGACTGCCTTGTTGGTCTACGGGTCTAAAGCGAACTGCTGAGCATAAGGTAGTGTTATTGGGTTTTTCCATCAGGAATTTCTCAGTAGCAGTCCGGGATTTCCGCCCGGTTGATAGCAATAGACTCGCCCCCTATTACATTTTGGGACTTATTTTTTTTTATTTATATGAAAATTTATTAAAAACGGTTTTAATAATTATTTAAATTAATAATTAATTATAAACATAACTGGCAAAATGTAGGTGTACCGTCGGGGATACCAGGTGTTATGTTATGTTTTGAACGTCAAAATGTACGAGAAAATAGAATTATAGTTGCCCCTTCCAAAAGGTCCATACTTCTACAGGGTGTAAGGACACTCTTGTCACTCAAACTATGGGTAGTTGACTTAAATGTAAAAATAAATGACTGAGTAACAACAAAACCCGTGTTGTGAAGCAAGTTCGTTGCCCTAGCGCATAGGTGAAAGGGTGAAATACTCTAGTGGTAAAAATTAATAAAAAAAAGTCGTAATTTTCCATTCTATAAATGACACCAAACCACTGGTTTCAAGGATACGGGTGTTTACCCTAACACCATGTATACTAATTACAGCATGAAGTTTTAATGTTACGTAGGCTATGGAAGACGTGTCGTCTTTGTAAGTCTATCCTAGAGACCGAAAAAAATGTAATCATCTCCATAGAAGTCTTTTATGCATAAAGCCAACCTTTCCCACAGATTATCTTGTATGATATTTGGAACCTATTCGACTAATTATGGTTTTAGTAAGGGGTTACGTTATTTTAGAATATTTTGACAAAATTAGATTTTGATTAAGTTTGTTTTTTATTTGACACGATTTCCATTAGGATGCCTCGATGATATAATATACACAGCTCTCGGTACCGTCAGAGACAATGGCGAAGTCGGAAGTGTGTTTGTGTGTGTTATGTCCTGACGCTATTCGTCTTCATGCACACATTCCCAGCGTGTTTGTACACTTGGTGACCACAAATAAAGCGCGCGCCGCTTCGCCAGATAAAAATACTATACTTACATAAAGTTGGCTTTAGGCTGTAGCTACATTGCAATGTAATGTTCCGAAATTGACTATCCAGTTGATTTGAGTGTATACTTAAGGACTTACATTTTATTTCACATAAACCTACATGGGCACTTAAGAAACGTCAGAAGCTAGGTGCTCGGTTCTAATTGGTCGTTTCCTATGAAGAAGAGCTGGCAAGAAAGTCTACAGTTACTCTTTTTAAAAATAAATCGCTTTTATAATGTTTTCAAATTACAGGGATAATAGGTATGAGAGGACAGTGAAGGTCTGTCAACAAGGTACTTAACAAAATATAAAATAATTTATTTAAATATAAGATAAATAAAATAATAAAAATCTATTTAAACCAAATGACATTATTACCAACTACAACTGTCACGTATCTGAATTTAATCATATTAAAACTTACCATAGTCTCACACAGCACCGCTAGATCAGCTAATGCGTTGATATCTGATATGATTTCCTTGCGAGTGACGGCGCCGTCACCCAGGCTTGAACCAAGAATCTCTGCTTCTCGTTCGTAGGCCTGTTTTAAGTCCTGGTAACAGAATGTTTATAGTTTTAAAGAGAACTACGGCGGTTTCTGAGGTTGATCTTCGAATAGATTGGCAGGCATATCAACTGAATAGATTTGGTATGGTGATGACAAGATGCACAAAAGCACTCACTCAATGTAATGCATAAGTCAGCTTGCATCACAAATAAAGAAATACTTAGTGCTAAAGGACTGAATTTTTGTTATATTTAGTTATATACTCAGACCAAATAAAAACCAAGATAAAGCGCTGTCAACAGTGAAGTAAGGCCGGTTTCGTAAATATGTGTGCACTTAGTGAGGTTTGATTATAAATGGTTGTAAATGTGTGCGTGTGAGCGTGTATGCACGGAGCGGAGGAGTAGTTTTGGCATGCTTCACTGTATTGTTCGCAGTGCTCTGTCTTGGTTTTTTATTTGGTCTGGGGATAGATAGAATACTATATAGGTATTGTGAACCAGTTAAAATTAAGCATAGTCTGTCGTATGTAATTTTGCGTTAAAACGTATTTAGTAATTTTGTGATGCAAGCAGGCCACAGCTCGGCTCAGTTTTACCTACTTCTAGACATTACCAACACTACATCATGCATTTTACATAATATTTATATCTTACAAATCTTACAATTATCTTACAAATCTTACAATCTACCCCCTGCAATAGGAGTATCTACAAGTTAGTAATAAACTAATATTTACGTTGGCAACATTCTTTGCATCATGTTGTTCAGTAGTCCAATGAGATGGCTGCAGGATGTCAAAAATGATTGTTATTATGTATGGATGATTGTATGTAGATTGTTCAGTCAACTGCATGTGTATGTCGCAGATGGATTGTTGAATCCGCTCTTTTACATAACCGCTAGCCGTTTCACAAAACAGCTCCGTTATGTAAAACAGCTGACAATCTATCTGCGCGTAGCGATAATTTGATTGGTCGATATAAACCGCATGCGGGAAAGTCGTTTTCAACTGTTTGTGTTTATAAATCAAAATCAGAATTTTATAAATCATAAGAAAGGAAGCAGACCAAAGAAAAGATGGATTATGTGAAATATGATATGACTAAGAAGAGAGTGAATTCTGAGATGACGACTAATTGAGATTGTATGAAAGAAGAAGCCAGGAGGATGGTGTTTTTTTTTATGAATCACTGCCTATACATTGGATATAAGTATATAACCCTCCTTTTTGCTTCGTCGTAAGCGGGTAATTAATGGAGCTTACGATTTAGAAAAGTCTGGGATACGACGATTATTGCTGCAAAGTTACAAATAACATAATGTATTATGTAAATATTTAAATCCAATTATTGTAAATTTACCTCAGTGCTAAGCTTCGCATCTTGATGAATAGCCGCAGTCCAGTTAGGAAGTGATTGCAAGAATCTCACTATGTCGTCATCAGCCAACCACCGCTGTGCTCGTGGTGGTCCTTCGAACAAAAATTGGTCAGGAGTGAGTCGGACTTCGTAATCTCCTTTTCATTGCCTTCTTGCCATTAAAAACCACCAAGATTTCTTTATTATATGTAAATTAAATATTAATGTACTATATTATATTTGACTGACCGACTCTTGACAAGTCAAAAGTACCTGTAATTGTTTTTTTTGAAATAAATGGTTTGAGAAAAAAACAAAATTGAAAACCTAAAAACGTTTAGAATCTATCGAGCGATGAAACAAGTTTGCCATCTACGGCGTAGATGGCAAACTTGTTTCATCGCTCGATAGATGGCGTTGGGATCGAATTAGATCGCTCTATGGTTTTGTGACAACGGGTCATACTAATTATTAGTCGGGGTGGCTTGTTCAAGTTACACTCTTGCATATATGCCTCTTGCCTGTTTATATGCCTTTAAGTGAAAATAACTTGATTTGAATATGGAATACGTATAGTGAGTCCACCTTGTGCAGTCGTAGGACAAAGTCTCGCGTGCGCGGCGCGGCAGTGCGCGGCCAGCGCGCCCAGCGCCGCCGCAGTCGCGCGCAGCGCCTCCGCGCCGCCGCACGCGCCGCAGCGCCGCGCCGCGCGCGCCGCGTCGCGTGCGGCGCGCCAGCCGCTGCCGCAGCACGTGAAGATCGTGCGGTGACGAGACCTGGAGAAGATACAAAAATAACTTGAATTAAAAAAAACCGCTTGTCTCATTTTTATTAATTTTTAGTTTACATTACACAGCTGTTTCAAATAACGGAGCTGTTTTGTAAAACAGCTAGCGGTTATGTAGAACAGCGGATTCGACAATCTGCGATATATTCGTACCCCGACTTGCCAGCAGAGTGCGCAGGAGGGCCCCTCTCGCGCCAGGCGGCGGGCGCGCGCATGACGTCATCGATGGTCGCGCGCGCGTGCGCGGCCAGGCGCTCGCTCTCGCCGCAGCGCACGTAGTCTGTGATGAACGCGCGCAGAGAGCACTCGCCGCCGCTGGGAGGGACATAATAAATTATGTATGATGTTCACTAGAGGAAGTCTAAAAGTGGCACCGGGAACTGCATAGTTGTATGGCAATCGGTTGTCATGTTATGGGCAAGTGATGCGAAGGAATGAGCAAAATGACGTGAAGGTTTTATGTATGAATGTAGCTATTAGAATAGAGGAAGACTAAAGAAACGATGGATGGCAGTCCATCCATCGTTTCTCCTTCGTGGCCTTATCGTCTGTCCCCCAGTGGTGACAGACGATAAGGCCAAAGAAGAATGGAAGAAAAAGACATGTTGCGCCGACCAAGTTCATAAATTGGGATAGTGATGAAATTCACTATTTTAAAGCATGCATTGCATATGTTAGTTAAATTGTATCGCCAGATTTGCGATTACCTGAACAATATGTTTATGAATTTTCACCCGAGCAGAGCTCGCTCGACCTGGTACTCTGGCCCTGTAAACCAACTAATGCGACTCACCCAGTAACAGGCTCGATGTGCGCGCACAGCGAGTGCAGCGCGGGCAGCACGGCGTGCAGGTGCGCGGGCGCCGGCGCGCACGCCAGCGGGTAGCGCGCGCGCCGGCCCGGCCCGCCCGCGGGGGCGGCCGGGGGACCTGGAGTTTAAACATACTATAACCGCATTCAAGATCCAAGGGTATCACTACTCTGTATACACCTATGTTTTACAAAGAAATTGATTTGATTTGACTAAAGCTCAAAACACCCACACGGCGAGTGCGGAGCGGTTGCGGGTCGGAGCGGTTGCGGGTCGGGTCGTTTTCATCGTGTGAGTCGCGCTGTTCAAGTCCAAAACACACACAGAGCGGGGATTCAAGGAATTATATAGATGTCAACACACAGAACGCTGGCGCGGAGCGGGAGTCGCGCCCGCCGCCCGCCGACAAAACAGCGGGTCGGGTGCGGAAGTACGATGGGTATAATAAATTGTAATTCAAGGAATTATATGGATGTCAACACACAGAACGCGGGCGCGGGTCAGGCGCGGAACGGGTCGGGAGCGGGAGCCGCGACCGCCACCACAGACAGCGCGGAACGGGAGCGGGTCGGGAGCGGTTGTGCTATTCTGTAAAAATATCACCATGAAAACCGTAGCTATCTATCGATGACAAAGACTCACTCCACGCTAGCACAACCGCTCCCGACCCGCGCCCGCATTCTGTGTGTTGACATCCATATTATAATTCCTTGTATTACAAATTATTATACCCGCCGTACTCCCGCGCCCGACCCGCTGTTTTGTCGGCGGGCGGCGGGCGCGACTCCCGCTCCGCGCCAGCGTTCTGTGTGTTGTTTGGCTTGGGGAGTTTGTTGCGCCACTTCTTCTTCCCAGCTAAAGCACTAGGAAGTGGGGAAGGGTGGGCGTTTTGGGGGACTGGCTTATATGTAATTTTGACGTTCGAAAAGTGCTGATTCTCAGCCTAGTTTTAATACGTACGTATAGTACATTACCGTCGCGGCTTGCAACTGGGCTATATCTGGTTGCGGCCTAGGCTTGTATAGTACTTTTCTCAAACAATACGCGGAAATTCAAACTAAGAAAATTGATTATAACTAGCTGCCGCCAGTGGCTTCGCCCCCGTGTAATCTTTATAAATTATAGCCTATGTTACTCAGGGCGAATGTAGCTTTCTAATGGTGAAAGAATTTTTCAAATCGGTTCAGTAGTTTCGGAGCCTATTCAATGCAAACAAACAATCAAATCTTTCCTCTTTATAATATTAGTATAGAAGTATAGATTTCCAGAATCAATGACGAACAACGATAATTTTTCACGCGCCAATAATGTTCATTTGTTTCTCCTTTATTTTAAACAGCTCTATTTGCAAGCCAAATTGAATAAAATCTTTGATGCGCTAGTAAAAAGTTCGTTCCATTTTTAAATAACACAACAGATATGAGTTTTCATATTAATTTATTTGGCCGCTAAACACGCCAGATAAGGATTTTCATACTTACTTTGCCGGCCGCATCGTCATTTGTTTTTGAACAGTACGGCAATTTCGATTTATCTCGAAGAAAGTTGTCAAAATAATGCTCGAATTTCCAAGCATGTTTGAGAAAAACTACTTTTGATTTTGATTTAAACTACTCAGTGTAACGACGTAGCGATACGCCTGTTGAAATTACGTCCCTGCACACCGTCGCTGAAATGTACACAACTGTAAGGATCTTTTAGCGTATCGAATGACGTTGTCGGGCGATGCTGTTCGTAAACATTTGTACAAATGTTTTGAGAAAAGTATTTAAAAATAAAATGGCCGCGTTAGTTCCCATTTTGGCCACGCGCCAAAAGAACCTTATAGCTAAATGAAAACATCGTAAATTCATACGTCCTTACTAAAACGTATCATATAGGTGAATAGTTACACACCGGTTTCTCTCTCTCAGTTGTTAGTAATTTGACTTTCGAAAGAAGAAGACAAAGCGATAAAATAGTTACACAAAACTATACAGACGCTATACAACGTTTATTAGTAAGGTGTATAGATTACTTCGACGTTTTCGGTTGATATAACACATGTCGAAAATTACACATACACTAAGTTCATTATAACTTGACCCGTCATGCGATTGGTAGCACTGAATTTTGCAGTCATGTAATTTTGAACTCTATTAGTATTGAAACTGAGCTTGACAAGCAATAGTGCCAACATGACGGCAAGGGACAAGTTATAGTGAACGGTCTGTAGTTATTCCAATAAATATACAAAGAAGGTTATTGTCTTATTTCCGCCCGCCTTATGATTACGCATACGTCAAAATAATGTTTGCTGGTAATTTTAAAAGCATTGCAGCCTTACAAGCGGCCTCAAGTTTTACTTCCGTTGAGTACTTTCTGTAGATGTGTCGCTAGACTTACCAGAGAGCTTGAACAACTTAGTTCGTCGTCTCTGCGGCCTTTTCTTCGCGAAGTAATCAGCTAGTCGCAGATCGGTCGTGTCCGTTACTGCTGAACCCACTGAGCGTTGAGCTGCTAAGTTCACGCTTTCTATCTCTAGGTATTCTGTTAGAAGGAGTTGTAGCTGAAAGAAAGATATTTTACGATCTAACACAACATACAAAGAGGACGCATCACACTTCTATGTTAGAGTCTGGCCAACGAAAGTTGATCCTGAAAACACGCGCGAAATTAAAAAAAAAACAAGACTGATTATCCCTGTACATAGTGCGATAACGTATTGATAATTGCAATTTTATTTAAATGAAATTAAGTTTCTAGCTTAATAAGTTCTGAAATATTTATCGATAAATTGAATAACCAAGTTTTTATTTAAGCTATGTGACAGGTTTTTAACAAACATACAGTATGTACAGTGCGTTCATTATTACTAGTCCCGTAACGCGATTGGTAGCACTGTTCTGTCAGCCACCATTTTGAGCTCTATTAACATTGAAACTAAGCTTGACAAGCAATGGTGCCAACATGACGGCCAGGGGACAAGTTATAGTGAACGGTTTGTCATAAAATGAGGACAGCCGTATTATGATGTATTAATGCCACCATTTTTCCAGTGTGAGTGAGACACGGAGCTATACAAGGCCGATAGCTCCATCCTTTTTTCGCAGTGGAATAATGATGCCATTATTACTTCATAATACGGCCCCTGAAAATAGAATAATATCGAATTTCAATGAGAACATTCTTTTTGTGTCTCTGTACATTAAATACATCATTTATTTTTAATGGTGGATTTATTTGTACAATTAAAAACATGGATGTCTGCAGTAAGTAATGCTTTTCTATTGGATTTCACTTACAACTTGTTGCACGGCGCTCCAGTAATTATGCTCAGTATGCAAACATGAGTCAGGCAACTTATACTTTTGTAAGGAAGCCCTCCATAATTGTAGTAACCTAAAAATAATAACAATAAAGATATTGAGTAACAAAGTTTTAGTTGCAAATCACAAGAATAGAAACAACGAAGGCTTTTTACATAGAGGTTTACTTTAGATTTTTTTTTATTATTTATTTTTATTTCCCCTGTACTTCAAAGCTTCGAATTATTTTCACTATCTTAAATCTTTGTCTATACATACGCACACTATACAACCATACCTCATAAGTTCCACTATTCACAAAAGCTCCTAGAGTACGAAGGTTCACATTAAGTTGCCCTAACTGTGTCACACATTCAATATCTCATATCTCTTTACTCTTCACACGCCTTTCTTTTGTTTTTCTTTCGACGCTTACCTTTTGTTCCTCGTGGCGCACGCCCGGAACTCTTCGCCGAGACTCGTGACAAGCCTCGCGAGCGGTCGCCCCGTCTCTGTCACTCCTTCACTGTCGGGTATCTCGCCGTCCTCGTCTACATCAGCATCGGCTTCTACTTCTCCCTCTTCAATGATACGACGAGAAACGGAGTCTATCACTTCTAGTAGCTCGTTTTGGATTTGGACTTTGAATTTCTGGAAGAAAATAATGATAGTATATAATACGTAAGCAAGAGAAATTCTATTGCACAAACAATACAGTAAAAATCATAAGTAAAAACTGCGATGTGGTTACAGATGATAAGGTACTATGGCCGACGCGAAAGAGATGGTCCAAGTGGAGTATCGAGAGCCGAGGATGATGATGACATGGTATCTTTGTACCCGACCGTGCGATAGCAAAGACAGGGTTATGTTTTTCACGCGTATCTGGTTTGAGAATACGTTTTTCGATTGAAGAAAAAAACACGTAAAGCTAAGCATAGGAAATTTGCAGACCAATTTATTTATTTCCAGCTGCTTTTTTGTTTAAAAAACTTAGAATACCTCGGTAGCCTCCTTCAGCTGCTCCAACACTCCTAACGCCTCCAGCGATATCATGACAGTAGTCTCGAATGTCTTGTCCTCTTCAGACAGAGACGCTTCAAACTCAGGAGTCACTTCTTGTAAGTACGCGTCTGTTACTTCCTCGCTTTTTGTTAGTTCTGAAAGAGAGGCATTTGTAAATGATGTATAGAAAAGGCATTTCTAGTTCTGTACAAGTTCATGATTATTCATACAAATTCACGGATTTGTCTTAGTAGACAAGTACTCTAAATTCATGGAGTGAATTAAGCAAAAATGATGTTAGCCTGAACTATTTAAAGCTTTTACATACTACATGCACATTATATGCTTGTGTGAAAATTATTGGGACTGATTTACGATAGCAATGAATTTAATAGACATTTAAGACAGGGGAATAAGGCTGAGAGAGATTCATACGCGGACTGAATTCATGTTTTATCTTTTATTGTTTTCGATGAATTCCAATAGTAACATGCAGTACATGTAGATATTATTATGTTATAAAGGAATTAAAGAATGTATTCTCACCAGCCAATAACAGCGCAGTACGTCTCCTTGCCGATACGCGTCTTGTAAGAGGCGCTCTTTCATCCCGGTACACAGCTTCACTCAGACGGCGAACTATCACTTCTACTAGCTCGCATTTCTTTAGCTGTTAAATGAGAAACTTTTAGTTAAATTGCGTATTAAAAAAAAAAAAACATAATGTTACAGTTTTATTTTTACATAACACCTGCAAAACTGCATAGCAATTTGTTGGTATGAACTTTGGAATTTGAAATCCTAACATCAAACTTACCTTAGCACTGCATCTTGCTGATGACAGTTTTATTAGGCTGATAAGACTATCAGCCTAATAAAACTGTCAAAACTACCACTTGGCAGACGCCAAGTGGTAGTTTTTTAAGTTACCTGGCAAACCATCCCAAGGTCAAGTAGTAGCAATAGTAAGCATATTTACCTGTAGATGTTGTCTTGTGCCGTTGAGAGCGTCGACATGCGAGAGAGTGGTGTCAGCGGTGTCGAGAGCTGCCTTCAAAGTTAGCGCGGCCGCTAGCACTCGCCCGGCAGAGAGAGACTCGCGGGTTTCTCGTTCCGATACTACTACGCGTTCACTGTGAACAACAATCATATTTACTTTAGAATTTAAAGTTACATAAAAACTTAATTTTGATTTTAATACTATAGCGCCCATTTACTGAAGTTCTCGAAATTCGAAAAGTGCTTATCTCAACCTTATTTTTTTTTTTTTAGGTTGGGAAATTAAATCATCAAATGGCTTCTTCCGCTCTGGGCGGAGCGGGAGGGCGTGTCAGACTTACTGACTAAAACCCACCCGTGTTCCTTCAGTTGCCTATTGCCAAGGGCCCTGGTATCCCTTTCGGACTTTCCCGCAGACCTGGTAGGGCTTATCTCAACCTATGATTATTAATATTTATTCATTTTTAGACCACAATGGGAAGCTCTTGACCTGCATCTCACCTGATGGTAAGTGATGATCAGGCCGAAGATGGTAGCGAGCTTCACCCAGAATCCTCAAACACAGAGGAACTGGCTATCTTACCTCTAACTGCCGAAACACAACAATGTTGTTAACATTGTTGTTATGGCAGCAGAATTATATAAGATGGTGAGTCTTAGAACAAGCCCTACCACCAACCATAGGCGGCAGTGTGATTTGATCTACTCACATATCGGTCAACATCTGCAGCGCATAGTGATGCGTCCTGGCGTCGGCCCACAGGCGCCGCAGGTCGTCGCGCCGCAGCCGCAGCAGGCCGCGACACGCGCCCAGACGCGCCACGACCGCGTCGCAGTGCTGGCCCCACACGGACAGTGCCGACGTCACGCTGCCGAATTTCTGATAACATAAATGATAAAAATTCTGTAATACAATTTCTGAGATTGTGTGTTGAATTGTTTGTTTTTTATTTTAAGCCATTTGGTACTTAAACATAACTGGCGATATCTGGGCGTACTTTTCGAACATAGGAAGCAATGGATTCCTTTTAAATGATTCAGATTGTAATTGATTGTGTATTATGCAATTAGGGTACTGACTATGGTAGCTGAAAACTGCTTCAGAATGGAGCAATGTTGTTTATGTTGGTAGTTAAGAAGAAAGAAAAGAAAGAAAATACGTTTATTTGCAGGTAAATATGACGCAAAAAAACAATGTAACAAATTAAAAATAAGAAAGGTTGGGGGAAACATGCGTCACATCCACGCAAAACGGCTATCGCTCAGCATTATGCTGCGACCCTATGCAAAACAGAGCGCCAGCGCTGGTTTTCAGCGACAGCCGGCGCTGACGTAAAGACGTCGATCGGTAGTTCCCTACACAGGATGGTAAGAATTGTATTGTTATTTGCTGTGAATATAATTATTGTACAGCCTATTCCATGGTTTTTTTTGAGTTAAATAAACCAAAGTATTTGTGACTACTCATAAGAAAACTTAATTGAAACATCTAATAAACAAATAAAACTGTTCTCCATTTCTACAACATTGTTTTCATTATTATGTTTACCTGCATAACTTCCATGATCTCCTGAGCATGTTGCTCCACCAGCTCATCAAGTCTTGCATCACTCTTCTTGTACTCTTTTTCTAGTTTAGCTCTCTCTTTTTCTCGCTGTTCATTTGTTTCACTCGCTGAGAGAGTGCGAATCACGGACATAAGCAAACCGCTCTGTAGAAATACAATTTGTTTAGCCTTTTGTTGTGAATGTTGTTTGTTGTGGTTGTCGTGCAGTGTTATTTGTATTTTTACTAATTTATGTTACAGTTGACGTGTGCCGAAAATATTGGCATCCTAAAATCCGTCTGGCGTAATACAATGCAAAAGGTTATTGGTATGTAGTCTGCTATTTACTGGCAAAACATAACTATTTTGCTATAAGAGCGTGATTAATGTAAATAGCAATAACAGTGAATGTTTTTCTCTTAAATAAAGCAGAAAAAATAGGCCAATACCGATAGAAATTTAGAAATTCCTTACTTTATCTCGTGAATACCGTGGATACATGATTGACACTGAAATAATTTTATACTCACTGTTTCTTTTCCTTGTTTAACCCCCCGAGGGGGCTTGGTAGGAGGAGGAGAGGACATCGTATTTGTTTTATTATTCAAATACGGTGTTTTCCTTATTTTTGTGATAAAACTCCTCTCCAATCCGCCCCTTGTAACCTGTCAAACTGGTCAACAGTTGTCAACGCAAAACGCAAATTGACGCAACAAACAAACAAGACATTGACATTGACAATAATTTGACAACAGCAAAATTAATGCATTATCAAATGCACACCGTTCAGAAATCTTAGAAATTGATTGTGTTTATTTTTATTTTTGGTGCTCAATCATAAAATGATGATGAAAATAGTCTAAATGCGGAAGTAACTGTCTGTTACCTTCACAGTGAATATACCTATTATATTATAATAATTACACTGGTAACCTTTTCACACTTACAATGGCTGAACGGATTCCGATGTTTGGCATACAGGAGACTATGAACTTCGATTAAAGTATTCATTTTCCTGCCCTTATCCCAATTTATTTGGGGTCATTAGGTCCTTTTTTTCTTCCGTATACCTTCTTTATTAGCCGTTATCTCAGTAATCACCCCTTTCTATCTTTCACACAGTCCATGCATCGTTTCTTTGGTCTTCCCCTGTCCCCTACTCATGTAATGTACATGTACACACGGCTACACATCAAGCTATACATTCCCAGTATAGGCTGATTTCGCATTATAAAGTATTTCCGTACAATGCGAGGTCAGCTTAAATTGGAAATGTATAGCTTGATGTGTAGCCGTGTGTACATGTTAGGTACCTAACCATCGACATTCAAACTCAACAGTTTTCCTCACGACATTTTCCTCATTGCTCCGCATCACAGTAGGAGTGAGGCGTATTTATCGTCACAGATAGAAATCACAGATATTAAAAAATAGCAGATAGCAATTGCTCCTAATGATAAAAAATATCTGTTACTTAAAATCACAGATCATCAAGACTGTTACTGTTAAAACTTCGGATACGATTTTCGACTTTAACGAAAAGAAATAAAGAAGATATTCAATTGAGTTAATACGTATTTATCGTCTGTACAAAAATCACAGGCTGTGATTTTATAACAGATAGATACGATTTTCAATTTTAAATCAAAAGAAATAAAGATGATATTCGATTGAGATATGTATTTATCGTCCGTACAAAAATCACAGGCTGTGATTTAATAACAGATATTTGGATCTGTTATTTTTTTGTCACAGTCACACTGATCACAGATATCGTGTTTCACCTGTTACAACCCATCTCTACATCACAGGCCCATAACTTTTCTACTTTTAGACAGCCTCATTCATTTTAGACGTACTCATTTATTTCTACACCACCCTTCCACCACACCACCCTTCCACCACACCACCCTTCCACCACACCACACATCCCTTTAGGATTCTCATTTTAGCAATTGAGCCGTTTGACGCGCGTACTTAGTTTAGTTTTGGTTTTAGGACGAACAAATTGACGTCTTTGTTTGTTATCATGTCATTTTTTGAATTCGAAAAGTCCGTTTTCCGTGGAAATCTCAGACAAAAATTGTGAGCTTGTGATCTTGCTTGAATAAAAAACAAATACTGGATACTACTAGTAAGTTAAAACAAAGAACAAGGTTAATCGTGCTGTAATCGGTGTTTATGTGCCTTTAAAATGGATTACTCCACCATCAGCAACAAGACCAATTGTACAGAAGCTGAAGAGTTAACAAATGGCGAGCTGAGTGAACGGTATTATTTACTCAAGAAACAATACGACAACCTTTCGAACAGCTATGAAGCGACCCAACAAGAGCTTCACGATGCAAGACGAAGTTATCAGACAGCATTGGATGTTCAAAGACATTTGAACGCAGAGTTAGAAAGTTATCAAGCGGATGAAGCTCGTCGAAAGAATGACTTCACATCCCGTATAACAACGCTTCAAGAAGAAATTTCTGAGCTGCGGGAAGAGCGTACCGAAATTACTGAAAGGCATGCAACAGAATTAAAAAAGTTAGAAATTCAAATTCGAACTTTGAAAGAGGAACATTCATTGAAAGTGCGAGAAAGTCCAGAGCGGGATAATTCTGAATTAGAGGAGGCACATAAAACTGTGAACAGTGCGTTATCCGATGCGGCTGCAGCGAAAGAAGCGCTTGAAGAAGCAAGGATGGAAATTGCTTCATGGCGCATAAAAGCTGAAGAGTTGATTTCAACTATGGGTGAGATGCGTGCAGCGGCTGACTTGCGGAGAGAGGAACTGAGGGCGGCCAATGAGCGCGAAGCTACTGCACTTGCTGAATTAGCAGAAGCCAAAGCTATGCTGCACCAGTGCACAGACACACAACAGGACTTACAACCTCACGGTAATCATTTCTCAACCCTTTTTATTTATCTAAGGTCTGACATATCTATGATTGTCTTTCAGGCAAGACGAATATGGATTTACAGTGAAAAGCAATAATTATAATCTTATAAGTACCAATCAACCTTGAAGAAGGTTGGAAGGCGGAAGACAGGCTGTTGAGGCACAGCCTGGGAGAGACCTATGTCCAGCAGTGGACTGCGATAGGCTGAGTTGAGGAATTACCAATGAATGCTTGCGTGAAGCCCACAACCCATCAAAAACTTTTGTCCTTGTTCTGGGTGACATCTGGGGCCTTACATATTTTTTATTTTTGTTTACATATTTTTGAAATAAATTTTAATAATACAATAAAATTTAATAATACTTAACTTGTGTTTTTCAGCTGCTAAAGGAAATTCGATATTTGCTGAAGTTGAAGACAAGAGGCAGGAAATGGCAAAGAATCTCATTCAAATGAAACAAACAAATTCTAGGGTAATGTATTATTATTTTGATGTCTAATTTAATTTTAATGAATAAGAAAATCATCAAAAGTTTAATAAAAAAAATGGGTTCAGCCGTTTAGGAGCTATGATGCCACAGAGATACGTATACACATACACACGTAAATCTTATTATACCTCTCTGATTGCATTGGGGGTTATAAATAATGAAATAAAACATAGAGAATCATCATCTGCCTAGCCTTTTCCCAACAATGTTGGGGCCGGCTTCCAGTCTCACCGGATGCAGCTGAATAAAACATAGAGAATGAATAATTATATTTATTTTGCCTCTAAAAGTCCCTCATTATTGTGTATAAGCATTAAACTTTTAAATGGATTTTATAACAAAGAAATTGTTCAAATCTCATGGTTGAAGTGATTGCATTTTACAATGTATGAAATTACAGGAATTTAAATACCGGTTGGGATTTTACTGATGAAGTTATTATAATAAATACCATAAGGTGTATCATATCTTTGATATAACACAAAAAAAAACATTCGGGGCAGTGTTTGGGGACTGCCGATAGAAGTGAAAACTAAGCAACAATGCGCAACCTCAACGTAATTCAAACGGTAGACAGTAGATGGTGTTAGAAACATTTCTTCAAGCGTGACGATGATGCGAGATTCCATGATTTTTGTTCACCCAAAAAGTGCTCAACGCGCCTAAAGAAGTTATGTAAAAAATACTACAAAATTACTAGATTTGTGCCAAGGTCTTCTTTGATATTTAATTTTGATTTTAACAATAGTTTTTTGTCATTCTAGTTGCGAAGAGAGCTGGCAAACAAGCAAGCTGAAGTAGATGCCTTACTGCATGAGAAGCAGACAGTTTGGGAGCAGCAAGCAGGGGCCTCAGCACACTATGACAGAGAACTCATTGGTAAGTCAATGAGATGTCTTTTAATAATTAAAATCTTCCATTACTGGGCTCTATAATTACTTTTTGGATGCAGGAGCCAAGTATTTGAGCTTATTAATGATCCAAGTTGGATACTCGTTCCTGGATCTTGGATTTAAAAGTACTAGTTTCCACTGGAATTAGACTACTTATTAATTTAATTGATTGCTACTTTTAAACATTTAAAGGAAGCTCTTTGTGAATTTCATCAGTGTGTAAAGCCTCGTATTCACAAGGAGATTAATAATAACTATGCATTGATGTTAGAATACTGTCTAATAATCTTGTCATTAACATTCCACTGACGTCCTATAACATTACTTTTGTAGAAGGCTATGAGGAGCGCATCACTCAGCTGGAAGGCGCGTGTGAGAAGCAGCGTCGTGAGCTGTCGCGCTGGTTCGGCAAGCTGTGTGAGCCCACCGCTAACGGCTGGCTACCCGGTGTGCTGGATCATTTAAAGTATGTATACCTACTAGGCAGTAGGTATTTAATTAAGTAGTATATTTAGTATATTAACAAACAGTGTATTGCATCACCCATTGATGGATGGTGGCTTTATAAGTTGATTGGTGTACAGAAGTATCCAATTAAAGCCTCCATAAATTAAATATCTCCAAGCTATTGTGATACACACGCATCAGCTAATTAACTGCTAACATGTCTAACCAAATAATCCTAACTTATCCTTATATGTTATAAAACAAAGTCCTCCGCCGCGTCTATCTGTCTGTCTGTTCGCGATAAACTTAAAAACTACTGCACCGATTTTCATGCTGTATTCACCAATTAATAGAGTGGTTCTCGAGGCAGGTTTTAGTATATAAAAACCGACATCCACGCGGGCAAAGCCGCGGGCATCGGGTAGTATTACATAAATGACAAAAATAACTGGCGAAATATGTAATAAAGGGATACCTGTGTCTAACCCTTCGGAGAATATTAGTCGTGATGTTATATTATGTTATATTCTTTCCAGATCCGAATGCGAGCAACTAAGAGCCGAGGTACTATCGCGAGGCGCCGCACAGCTGGCCAGCGCGGCACAACTGAGAGAACTCCGAAGAAAGCTCGCCCTACTCACAGCTAGCGCCACGAAGCAGAACAGCTCTCCTGCAAACAAACCTGACACTAATGGCGAATACAATAAGACCGATATTGGCATGCCCAAAGTTGCGGTGCAAGTTAAAAGTAAATTAACTCCTGATGATGTTAAGAAGAAAGTTTCTTTTAATTGATGTAGGGATGTAAGTGATAATAATTGAGGCTGTGGGTAGATAGGGGGCAGAGGCAGAAGGACAATAGTACGGTTAAACGCACGACAGTAGCGCTTAAGGGTGTTGTCAATATCGTGCGGATTTCATCACGCATGCGGGATTGCCCCGCACACGTAACCCCCCAAATGTCCTTTTTATACACATCCTGGGCAGCAGCCCCGCGCAGGGTTTGTCGTCCATCGTACACAACCACAAAGCATAGCAGTCCGTAGAAAACTAGATCGTAGGCTAGCGTGTTTCTGACAGGGTTGCGGGAATGTCCGAAAGGGACATGGGGGATGTCGTATCTATTACGTATTTTACTGTGTGTGCATAAATAGTAAATAAATAAAGGGATACCGGGACCCTTGGCAACAGGCAATTGAAGGAACACGGGTGGGTTTTAGTCAGTAAAAGTCTGAAACGCCCTCCCGCTCCGCCCAGAGCGGGAGAAGTCAATTGATGATATCCCACCCTCAAAAAAAAAACTGTTTCACGCTGCGTGAAATTTTCTGCGTAATGAAATCCGCACGATATTATAAACACCCTTACTGCTACAAAATAAAGCCACGGTCAAATGACAAAAAATGATAACCATGGAATTGCTTGGTAATAGTTAAAACTGTATTGAATAGCTTAATTTTCTAACTCTGGGTCATATTTAGACACAGCCTATCTATAAAATTAAACATAATCAATAAGCAAAATAGAATATATGAACAGTATTTAATCTTTTATTAAAGACTGCAATCTATATAATATTTACATCCATAACTATCACAATACAAAAATATTTTAATTTTATTATTTGGAGCCATAATTTCTAAATATACTAGTTCTAGAGTTAACTGAGATTGGCCACAGATTCGTAAGAAATGGAATGAAAACGTGCGCGCTACGAGCACTGCGACAAACGCCTAACGTCGATCGTGAAATTTTAATACTGGAAGCTTATCCCTTTGCCCTCTACAGTGAGTAAGATTGATTGGTTAAATATGTGCATGATCATTCCATTTCTTACTTAACGCATGTTCTGGGGTAATATAATAGATGGAAAGGACATTGTTGAGTAGACGAAGGGATCTCTCACAGTACTAAAGCATTGTGTATCTACAGCAGTTCATCGCCCATACATTTGATAGTACAGTCACGGACTTTAATTGATGAGCCACCTGGCACTGTTCCTATAGATTAGCCGTGTAATCCTCATCATCATCATCAGCCTATAGCAGTCCACTGCTGGACATAGGCCTCTCCAATTGCACGCCATACAGCTCGATTCTCGGCAGCTCTCATCCAGCTGCTACCAGCCACCCTGCGAAGATCGTCGCTCCACCTGCCTGAGGGCGTTCTACCTTACGTTTGCCGATTCGCGGTCTCCACTCAAGAACACGTCTACCCCAACGGTCATCGGTTCTACGGCTAATATGGCCGGCCCATTGCCACTTCAGCTTGCTTATTCTGTGAGCTATGTCAATAACTTTGGTTCTCTGCCGGATTACCTCATTCCGGATTTTATCAAACTCAAACTCAAACTCAAAGCATTTATTTCAAATAAACCAATTACAGGCACTTTTGAATTGTCAAAGGGTCGGTCAGTCAGAAAATATGAAGCTAGTTGCCCATTCCAAAGCGTAGTAGGTTCCTATGGAGAAGAACGGGCAAGAAACTCCACGGACACTCTTTTAAATCAGAATATTGTTACAATATGTTGTTTACATCATTCATGTTGGAATCATACATGTGAGTACAATGTAGAAAAACGTGCAGGTTAAAAGAGTCCGTAAATAAAAGATAAAACGATACAAAACAATTCAAAAATTAAAATAAATCAAAATAAGCCAGCTAAGAGATGACCAGTCCCTACTGATGGCGCCCGTTCACGAACATGACGCATGGATCAGCACCATTCAGCTCAACCATTTTGAAGGGAACTTAATGATCCAACACACACTCTCTCACTCCAATGCGTTAGAGAACATTTCGGGGAAATTACGTCCTTACACCCCGACGCAGGGGGATATGTTTAGTTTGCTGGTTCTGAGTTTGGACGGTCATTGTCGCGTTTTCATAAAGACATCTCAGCACTTGGATGTATCGCCAGTCAACTTGGCATCGCTGCAGAGACTCCAAAACAGACCAGGTCTCGATAGAGTCAAAAGCCGTCTCATAGTCCACAAAAGCAAGACATAGGGGCCGATTATACTCTTCGGACTTCTGTATAATTTGCCGCACTGTGTGGATGTGGTCTATGGTGCTGTATCCTCCTCGAAACCCGGCCTGCTCCGGCGGCTGAAACTCGTTGAGTCTTCGCGCTAGACGATTCGTGACGACTCTTGAAAACAGCTTATATACATGGCTTAGGAGCGAAATGGGTCTGTAATTCTTTAAACGGGTCTTATCATCCTTTTTAAAGAAGAGAACGACCACGCTCCTTCGCCACGCTTCTGGAGTTCTCCCAGAGAACAAGACAGAGCACCCGAAGCTCCTTCAGTACAGGACTTCCTCCCGCTTTTAGGAGCTCAGAAGTAATCCCGTCTTCACCAGGGGCTTTTCCATTTTTAAGCTGTTTAAGAGCCGCCTCGATTTCATCTTGGCTGACTTCTAGCAGATCTTCCGTGAAATGGCGGGTTAAGGTGGCTCTGGAATCCTCATTTTCGGGATCAGGTCGAGATGCATGCGATGCGTACAATTGGCCGTAGAAGTTTTCGACCTCCGAAAGGATCTCCGGCTTCGAAACGACGGTATCCCCTCTAGGTGTGGTCAGCTTCGTCAGGTGGCTCCTCCCGAGTGATTGGACGAACACTTTCGACGCCCGATTTTGCTCAATCGCTTTCTCTATAGAGCGTGTATTGCAGCGTCGGTACCAATTTTCTAATATTTTTGTTGAGTGCCCGTTGTTCTGACGAAGTGATAGGTGGGTTTTCACGTCGTTCCGTTATTAGCTTCAGAGTCTCTTCCGAAAGTTTCGACTTCCTGCCCTTACGCCGCATTTTGCAAAATTCTGTACCTTCCTCCCTGAGAATTTCCACCATTTGGTCGAGCGCCTGATCGACGTCATTTGTGGATTCCACGGCAGCGAATCGGTTCTCCAGGTCTGACTGAAACGCTTCAGATCCCAACATAGTTTGGAGCATATTTGGACGGAGCCTAGATTTCATCAAACGAGTTCGCTCGAGCTTGAAGTTGATGTTCAGAGAGCCTCGAACAAGTCTGGGATCACTGCCGGTATTGAACCTGTTGATCACCGAGACATCCTTGAATATATGCTTTTTATCCGTTATGATGAAGTCAATCTCATTTTTCGTCATAGTGTTGGGACTTCGCCAAGTCCACTTCCTTTGAGGCTGTTTCTTAAAGAAGGAATTCATCAAGAAAAGCCCCTCCCTCTCAAGGAAGTTGACAAGCATTTGCCCCCTATGATTCCTACTGCCAAACCCGTAGGATCCTACTACCGATCGCTGCAATTCTGTTCTCCCACTTTAGCGTTAAAATCCCCCATGAGAACGTTGTACTTAGTGGTGGAATGCAAGGCCTTGGAAATGTCCTCAAACATTTCCTCCACTTCGTCATCCGAGTGTGCCGAGGTCGGTGCGTAAGCTTGAACAACCTTGAGGCTATACTTCTCGGTTAACTTCACTACAAGGTACGCTACCCTGTTCGAGACACTGGAGACTTCTACAACGTTGTCACAAAGGGATTTGTTTACCAGGAACCCGACTCCGCCTTGGGATAGCTGGTCTCCCTCTCGAAAATACAAAAGGTGGCCCGATTCAAGGGTTATTGTGTCCTCGCCCTGTTTTCGGACTTCACTCAACCCAAGAATGTGCCACCTTATTTTTCCGAGCTCTTCTTCTAGCTGCACTAGGTGTTCGTCAAGCCGTAACGTGCGTCCGTTATACGTCGCCAAGGTCAGTTGGGTTTGGCGGCCATTCGTAACCCGGGGATTCTTCGCACCTTGCCGTTACCGTGACCGCCGCCAAAATCAGGAATAGCAAGGCGGCCGGGAACTGGGGGCCGTGGTTGATTTTGGCTTGCCATTGGAGGTTTTGCCCATAATCGCCACGCTGGGCATGCGGGTTGGCGATCGCAGATCGCAACTTCTCGCGCTAGTGACGCTGCTGCCCGTCACTAGTCTCCTCCATTTAGTTGCGAAGTTTTATAGAAATGGTTATACCGCCATTTGTCGGTTGTCAGAGCCTCGATTGTTATTCAGCAGGGTGCACCACGAGCAGGTGAGGTTGACTTGGGGCACTGAGATGGTAAGTGCCTTACACCCCAACCCAGCCGTGTAATGCAAATCGGGTTTATTGGGTTCCCGACAATTAAAGTCATATGTCTTCGTATTAGAAGAAGAAAATTATATTTCTTATCTTTGCCTTACCTGCAAACTTGACAGCAGAGTGACTACTCAAAGTCAACTAATTGCAGGTTTAGCAACAGTAACCTAGTAACGATAAACAATTGTTGCTAGGTTACTGTTGCGATAGTAAAATTAGCGTACGGAGAAATTCTCTGACATCGATATTTCAACGGTCACTGTCTTCAGTTAGGTAAGTTTTCAGAGTTATTGAGTTAATGAGCTATGATTCAAAGGAGGTCAGTATCAAATAGATTGGATAAACTTAATGCCACATTGTATTTATTTTTATCATTAAGAACTTATTAGTCAACCTCTATGGATAAGACTATTTCCGATTAAAAGTAATTTATTTGTCATCTTGATATTTCAACTGTCACTGTCTTCAGTTATGTTTTCATAATTATCGAGTTAATGAGCTATGATTCAAAGGAGGTCGGTATCGAATAGATTGGATAAACTTAATGCAACATTGTATTTATTTTTATCATTGAGAACTTTTTAGTCAACCTCTATGGATATTTCCGATGAAAAGTAATTTATTTGTCATCTTGTTTACGAGCTTGCGATTTGGGTTCGTGTTTAATCGTGTAATCTCGTGAATGTATGTAACTGCAAAATTGAAAAGTTTGAAGGTGACTCATCAATTAATACTTTTATTGCAAAGTACAACAATTGGTCAGTCGAGTCCATGGGCGCGCCGCCTATTGTAGTAAAATGACAGGATCAGTATCAGGAAGAGGATTTTATTTCCGTGGAATGAATTTTAGGTGGACCATGGCCAATAGACATTTTTTATTTGCATATTCTTCATCATTTAGGTGGTCCACCGGCAAGAAAAAGTGCCCGTGGTCCACCCACGTGAACTAAGCAGGTGGACCACGACTGAATCCCGGCCTAAAGCTATATGTACGACCCGGAGGCGAGTTGTGGGCACGCGAACGAATTATCGTTGCACTCGTGAGTCGGGTGCTGGAGAAATGTATTTTTTTTTACATTTCTCAATAATAGTACAATTTACACATAATTATGTCCTAAAGAGCAGTAGGAACGGTAGTTTGCGATATTCTGCTCACTTATCCTCCCGAAACTCCGCACGATTGCTCTGCGGAAACGCAGACGTCGTTTCCCAGCAGTTATATTTGCTAGGTAGGTAACTTACTTATGTATGTTAGTTTGATGCCCAGAATGTGTAGATTTGCTTGGCGATGAGAGGAGGCCTGGGTCCCAGCAGTGAGAACCAGCAGTGGGTGATGTGTTGAAGTATTCAGTTTTTAAAAGAAATCTGCTTTTTGAAACGGTTTTATTGAACAAAGTAGGTACCACATTTTGTACTGTTACAGGCTTCGTGTATGGGTAATTCAGGAATTTCAGAATGAGCGGTGCCGTCATAACGGCGGCCCAATATGAGCGTTTTTTGAAATCAGCAACCCGTAGTCTTTCACATGACGTCCGTTGTATGACGGCACCGCTTTTTTAAGGAATCCTAAGCTTATTCCTAGTATATAGTATATACCTAGGTTTTGAGCATCGCCATCCAAGCTAAATATTTTGCAAACAATACAATTTATTATCGTAGACTCGTAGAGGCTAAAATTTGAACTAATTAAAATTTACAGCCAGAATAGCGCTCTATCTTCTAGAATTCCCGTGACATCATAATTATTATGTTAATATTCTAAAGCTTTGTAAACTCTGTAGTAGGAATGTATACGAGAATATTATGTGGAGAAACGCATGTCCATACCGCTTCAATTTTGGTCCCATTCAGCGGGTGGGCACGAAACGAGCGGCGAGGAGCGGTGACCGAGCGCGGCGACACGCGCCATTAGTAAATTGTTACAATTTTGTACTGTCGCCGCCGCCACGCCTCTCGGCCCACGCTTGGCCACCGCCCGGCCACCGCTCGGCCACCGCTCGTCCATCGCTCGGCCACCGCTTGGCCATCGCTCGGCCACCGCTTGGCCACCGCTCGGCCACCGTTCGGCCATCGCTCCGCTTCGTGCCCACGCACTTACTCACACGAACTAGCAGTTGGACGAGTGGATGGTGTTTTGACGCTAACCATGTACTTTTACGCGGGTAGCTACACTTTTTGAGCGTGGTACCGTTTTTGACCTTGAATTACATTTCTTGACAATGAGGTGTATTTGTAAACGTTGCTTAAAGTTAAGTGACGTTAAAACGTCAAAAATGTATGGTTAAATAGTCGCTAATCATTACTTAACTTTAAACAACGTTTTAAAATAAAGTTTTGTAGTAAACTAATCCTGATGTGATCAATTAGACGAGAGATCCCTTAGCGCATGTTCTCGTGCATGCGCGACGTGTCTGGTGCGCCGCGCTCGGTCGCGCGCGTCGCGCTGTGTGCGCGCACGAAGCCGCGTCGTCGCCGCGTCCTGCACGCACTTCGTGAACGCCCCTGGAGATATCGCGAGAAGGATTATTGATATGATATTCAACCGGGCACAAATCCAGGCTTCGGGTTGCGACCATTTTACTGGCGAAACATGGGTGAATCTAGGTACTACACATCTGCCAACCGCGTACCTACCGGCAGGAACAGCAATGGTAGGCTTTTGTAAGTTTCTTTCATAGTTTTCTGCTTTATAAAACAGCACCTGTCGTGAAATAGTGATCATCTTGTAATTTTTGGGCAAATAGGGGGCGTCGCATTGTCAATTAAGTATATTAAATAGGGCCCAGGTGAAACTCACGGCAAGACGCTAGATTTGGGGGCCATAGCACCGTCCCTTTGTTAAATCATGACTTCATGAGGATTCCAAACCAAACCTACCCACAGTATCCCAACACTTGATGATATCGGCGCCCACCCTAGCGTCGTCGTAGCACTGAATAACCTTCTGCTTGCAGTCTGCACATATCGGGTCCACGCTCACCATGTTCGACGTACGCATGTCGATACGGGCTGCAATCGCGCTCAGATCGTTTAATGTTATTCTGAAACAATGAGGTAACGAAAGGCACGTGAAGTATGCTCCTCAAGCTTCTCTCTAACAGGCACGTTATTATCGCGCGATAATAGCACTAGCGTTATTGCGACATCTGTTTTCAGTTCATTTTGTATTAGGACGGCCACGAAGTTACACACTGCTGCGATAATAACGCTGCGCGTTTCTCCTGCGATATTCTGATAAGTGTTCTTAGAACATTTTGTATTAGGACACATGCGATCTTACACACACCTGCGTAATTATCGCGCGATAAAAACGCGCCTATGGTGCAGAACACGTTAGAAATATCGCATGATAAAAACGCAGCTGTGTGCAAGGAATCGGGACGCATTATCGCAATAACGCTTGCGTTATTATCGCGCGATAAAAACGCGCCGGTGAGGGAGATGCTTTATCAGCTGTGATGGAAAGTAACAACTATAGGTATTTGTGAGGGCTTAGTGCGAGTTTTTATGCCTATGTAGGTACTCGATCGCGTATATCATTTTCTAGACAGTTGATCAACACGATTATTGGTTTAAAATCAAAGATGAGAATTAGAAAATTGCTAAGGTTTTTTTCTACAAGAAAATTCATTTCAGAATAGCTCTAAGCGATTTTCCTATTTTCCTTAGGTATCTAAGTTTATTTAAATATTTATTTATTACACCTACCTAATTGTAAGTATTATGCCTTCTATTTCAGCTGGCTTGTTTCATTAAAACTCCACGATTTTCTGATGGTACCAACAGGTGAGGGGCGGCGGGCGGCGCGACAAAGGTAACTGCTGCCGTCAGCTGCCAGCGACAGACGGCGACAGCGAGCGATACTGTTGATTATTGTTTAGTATGTGTGTGTGTTTAGTATCATTATTATCACTGTGGAGTATCATTATCAGCTTCTTCAATAAATGCTGAACATAGACCCCCCATAGGGAGCAAGGAAAATATTTGCGAAATGTTAAAAGGAGGGTGGGAAAACTATCTGAATCATGGACTATAAAAAAGATTTTAATGCGTTAGCCACACTACGTAAACAGCTGACTCTGACGGCATGCAGTTACCAAAAGTGAATAATATAATTATGAAAACTAACCTAATAAATAAGATGATAAAGGAACGGTATAGCTTCGTAGGAGAATTATGCCAACTGACATAGTGCGAAGAATTGCCAAAAGTGTGTGGGCGGGGCAGCTTGCTCGCAGTCTCGCAGAACGGATAGCTAATGCGGCTGAATCTGGGTTCTGATGTGGCGACCATGCATCGCGGTTTATCCCTCTATCGATATGGTTTTTTAATAAGGGTGTACAAGGCACTTTTGGCGTCTGGCTTAAATAAGAACTAACGCCACGATCTTATTTTTCAATAAATTTCACAGAACATGTTTACTAACAGCGGCCTCTTGTCAGTGTCAATCAAGTGCCAAAAGATTCTTCTAGCAGTTTAGTTACGTACCCGGTGATCTCAGAATGGCTCTCATCCATACACTTCAGCTTCTCTATGTAGATCTTGTCCTTGTAGTCACCGCGTGGTGTGGGCAGTGTAGCTCTCGATGTCGCCGCAGCCGCCGCCCCGCCGGCCAGTGTTGCATCTTCCACCAATCTCTCCACCTGGGGTCATATCATCTACTTAATTAAAAAACGTGTGCGGCCAGTGCGGTCGGAGGTAAAATTTTCGCAGCCGCCGTCTTCTATACAGGGTGTTAGTGTAAACACCGTTATCCTTGAAATGGTTTCATTTATAGAACGTAAAATCAAATGGAAAAAAAAAACTTTTTTTTTTAAAGAAAATCTACGTTTTTCCTCAAGAATATTTCACCCTATACGCAAGGGCAACGAACTTGCCTCTCAACACGGCAGGCGGCGGTTGGCGGGGGCGGGCGGGGCGCGCGGGCCGTTACATGACCCTTCAGTCAGCTGTTTCGCAGCTCTCTCGAGCGCGTATCCATGAGTATCAGGACAGTGTAAATGTTAACGGGGCGACGTCCTCGGGGTCTCTAGTTAAAATGGGCGTGCCTCAAGGTTCAATTCTCGGCCCATTCTTATTTCTAGTTTATATAAATGACCTTCCTTACATGACGGCTAACTTATCGGATATAATACTATTCGCAGACGACACTTCGCTTATCTTTAAAATAGATAGAAAAGATACAGATTTTTCACATGTCAACGATAGCCTGGCTATTCTTTCGGAATGGTTCGCAGCCAATAATCTTTTACTTAATGCGAACAAAACTAAATGTATTAGGTTCTCATTACCAAATGTACCTCAAGTGGGTCTAAATCTAAAACTTGATGGCAAGAAACTAGATGCAATCATGGAAACTTTATTTTTAGGAATTACCATAGATTCAAAATTACAATGGGGCGCCCACATCAGAACTCTTTCAGGTAGACTAAGTTCAGCTGCATATGCAGTAAGAAAAATAAGGCAGTTGACTGATATAGCCACAGCTAGGTTAGTGTACTTTGCTTATTTCCACAGTATTATGTCTTACGGCGTTCTGCTGTGGGGATCGGCAGCTGACGTAGATTCAATTTTCATTTTACAGAAGAGGGCAATCCGCGCGATCTATAAAATGGGTCCTCGCGAGTCCCTTAGAAACAAATTCAAAGAAATTGATATACTGACTCTGTCTTCTCTCTATATCTTTGAAAGTATTTTGTATGTTCGAAAAACTTAGGACTTTTCAAAATAAGAAGCGATTTCTATAATATAAATACACGTAGTAGACATGAAATTGTCATACCCAAATTTAGATTAACTAAAACAAGCAAGTCATTTCTAATAAACAGTATCCGCTTCTATAACAAGTTGCCAAAGTCGGTTACAGAACTTAGCGATGGAAAGTTCAAAACCCACATCAAACGTGTCCTTATCAAAAAAGCATATTATAAGATTAAAGACTACGTTGAAGACAAGGAAGTTTGGCAATAATTCCTTCTGCACATGTGGCTTCCCTGGTACCTCATTAACGGCATATTTATGTAAGTCTATTAACTGCTCCCAAATTACCATGTTTATTTTCTTTACATTCATCCTTGACATATAATCATTGTATTTGACATTATATACCTCCAATTAATTTCCAACTCTTAGTGGCTTTTGTGGACAGGATTATAATTATTCAATTTGTTACAGTTGTAATAGCAATCACGTCAATTAGTTTAAATAGGTTTTTATTTTTATATGAATTCTAATTTCATTATCATTAGTCTTTTAGATAGATTATTTTCTATTTTGTGAATGTGAGAACGTTGTAAGCTTATTGGACTGTAGATTTATTGAACATCTTCTATTTTTGTAAGTACCTGGTACTTACTTGTTAAAAGGCCTACATTGTCCCCCCATGCCTACCAACACTGTAATTTGAAAGTATTGTAAAATCCAATTATTTTTAAAAGAGTAACCATGGAGTTTCTTGCCGGCTCTTCTCCATAGGAAACGACCAATTGGAACCGTGCACCTAGCTTCTGACGTTTCATAAGTGCCCATGTAGGTCTATGTGAAATAAAATATTTTGATTGATTGATTGAGTGACGGATATTTACTTTTTAAATCTTTTAATAAAAATAAGGTTTTTTTTTGTTACTCGGTCATTTTTTTTTACATAACCATGAAAACGGCACCTATGACGAATAAAAAAAACAAATCTAATATCTAAAAAGCATTAAGTATTTTTTTAAGTCTTAGGGCAACTTTTACAATTTTTCTGTCCGTAAAAATTACCATTTTGGACTATTACGAACATTGATTCGCAGGGTCGAATTATTGTCAACTGTAGGTCAAAGTACCTAAATGCCAAAAAAAGTAGGTAAAAATTCGTACAAACCATTTTGTTCGAGATATTGATGTGATGATCATCAGGATCTTCTTCAATGAAAGACTGCGTGGAGGTCGCTTTAGGTCGCTGGAAGGCGGTTGCACGAACTGACTGACCGGCACCCATGCTGGTGAGAATTTTACCTGGTGGAAAGATATGGAAAATGTAACGATATTAAGTAATTCATTTTTAAATATGAGATTTTTAGCTTGCTGCGATAATAGCGCTTTAGCGGTTGGCTCTATCATCGCATCTAATACCGACCTACGAAGAATAGCTGTTCCAACCTAAGGCCGGGCCACGACATAGGGCGGTGCGTCTTGCGGCGCAGGGCGGCACTCGGAATGTTCCCGCGCCGCTTTTCTTCAAGAGTCGGGGACTCTTGGCACGTCATTAGGTACGTCTAACGTCTTCTTACAATAGGTAAGTAGGTAATCCTGCCTACCAACATGAGATACCTAAGGCATGAATTTATGTAGGTATGATTGTATACAGCAACATATACAATACATATAATGTATTGTATATGTTGGCCTGACAGTCAACAGAAAGCCGGCTTGGCTTTCTGTTGACTCAATAGTAATTGACAAACCCTTGGCCACGACCACGACATCACTCCTCGCGCGACCTGCGTCTTGCGTCTGCGACCGCGGCGAGAACAAATGTTAGAAGTTATTTAGCGCGTGTCATGAGTCCAAGACGCATTATACCTACCTGCTATGCTACCTATTAGTCACGATTATATTTTTAACATTTAAATCACGTGGACCATTATGATTGGTTTTAGTTGTAAATACAAGTAAAATCTTGTTTACTAATAATTTAACCAATAAAAAGAAAGGAATACTTATAAAAATCTTTACGTAGCCTTCAAAATTGCCTCATTCTGCATTTACGGGAAAATAGATGAAGTCACATTTTTTTTTAATACATGCTATCCTCTCCTATATTGTCAACTTATTATTTATAATGACCATAAGATTTATAATAGCGGCAATACCTACAGCTTTTATAATTTGCATCGAACAGTTCCGGGTTCATTAGTGAATGGGTCGGACAATTATAAAGGAGTTTGACGTTTTTAAGTAAACAAACTGATCAGACGAACGAGTAAGGTATGAACAAAACATTTGATAAGTATATTTGTGCCAAGTCATTAACTTATGTCAGTAACAAACGTACCAGGTACCTGCCAATAAACAGGGTTTTATTCAAGTAAGGCTTTCGAACCTGACATTTTTCGGCCAATACCTATGCCATCAAATAGATTGACGACCCACCTAACGGAAAATACCTAGCGAGAAACGTCTACGGTGTACCTTCACGCACCAGCAGGAATGTCCAGACATTGCCTAATGTCATTAACCGGGTACAAACCCAAACTTCGGACTGTTACTGAAAAATTCCAGATGGAAGAACCAATAACACTTTCGTCTGACCCGTGAATCGAACCCAGGACTTCATGCTCAACAGCTGTAGCGCTTGCGACCACTGCACCAGAGAGGCAGCTTTTTATAAAAACGTTTTTAGGTATTTTAATATATTGTGTATTAATATACTAAAATCCCTTGTGCAACTTCCTTCCTGTGAAGTCGTAAGACTGTCTTACGACTTCCACCGGAAGGAAGTCGCGGGCTGATGCTAGTTAGGGATAAAGTCGTAAGGAATCTTTTACTCCTAAAGACAGCACGTATACTCAACACTGGAGCAGAGAAATCTGCAGATTGGCGCGATTGCGGTAGATCTAAAATTGGTGGAAGTAGGTACCTACCTACTTGCCCGTTCTCGAAGACTGAAGTTCTCCCTGTGACGTATAAGACACTAAAATGTTTCTTGAGAACTTTAATCATCTGAACTGCTCAAGTAGAGATAAGTAAACGAGAGTTCCAAAAAAAAAAATGTTTTTAGTTCCTATTCGATTTATTAACACGAACAACCGAGTCGGAAGTTATAATTACACTACCAAATGCTTATCGATATCATCAACAAACAATAATCATTATTCATCGCTAAAAGCTACAATCATTGAGTCAATGATGTAATTATAGGGACCATAGATTCCAGACTCCAATGTTGGCCCCGGGGAAGTATTTCCAAAGAGGTTGGCTACGGGACTGGAATTCTATAGAAATATTTTTAGCTGCACGCGTCCTAGGTGATTTGGTGAAAGATTTTATTGTACCTACCCTTTAGGTACCTACCTACTGCTTTGTATGCCTTTTTTTTTTACAAGAACGTAAAATAGAAGCTAAATACGTTGGTGTTCGATTTTTACAAATATTCTCTTATTACTTAGTATTAACACAGAGGTATTAAGTAGGTATTTCAGCAATATTGGCTATTTTCGACTTTACGTAGCATAAATAATTTATTATTATCTTAATTTGTATTAAGTCAAAGAAATTAAGTTTTAAATTAAAAGTTTAAATTTAACGCTAGGCCGACCACTATAATGTCACTGGTTCCTGAAATACAGGTACTCTAACCTAGCTCTGGAGCCAGGGTCTCAAATTTTTTGTAACCTGTTTTCATGGCAATAAAGAATTATTTATTTATTTAATATCTTTGATTGAATCATGGCTTAAATTGTTGTTTTTTCATTAATTGTTACAGCACTATGTATAAAATAAAATCACAGGTGTGCGTCAAGATTATACTTAACTAATAACTAATCATAATTATAATTTTTCACAATATTCCCTTTAATTCAGCTTGACCTCACATAAATGTCACAGAATGATTTGTGCAAATAACCGCAAAATTCGTACTAAAATTTACCTACCAGTGTTAAAAAAAATGCATCGTAAATGTGGTGAAATACGTATCTATGTACATAATATAATGTTAGTCATTCACACAGTCTACTTCAAAAAAATAGTCGGTTTACATAAGTAATGAATAAAGTATGTAGAATTTTCTGTGGTATTCCAAACAGATTTTTAAGTAGCTACAAGTATCTGTCATGGTCTAATTTTAGTTTAGTCTGTTTTCGGAGAATAGGTACTGTGAGAAATAGTGTTTTTTTAATAATTACCTTTTTGTTAGGTGTATTTTTGGGCGATGATGTCTTGAAGTATTTGGAAGATATTTCGTCACGATTGATGAAGGCCCTTTTAAACTTTCCTTGTTTCACTTTTTACATCGTTTGGTAAACGAGCCACCAGCCGTTGATCTACCTAATGGCGGAATGGTACGGCCACTAACCTATCCCTTAACGTCATGTACAGTCACGGACTTTAATTGATGAGCCACCTTCATACTTTTCAATTTTGCAGTTTCATACATTCACGAGATTACACAATTAAACACGAACTCAAATCGCACGCTCGTAAACAAGATGACAAATAAATTACTTTTAATCGGAAATAGTCTTATCCATAGAGGTAGACTAATAAGTTCTCAATGATAAACATAAATACAATGTTACATTAAGTTTATCCAATCTATTTGGTACCGACCTCCTTTGCTCATTAGCTCGATAATTCTGAAAACCATAGCTCATTAGCTCGATAATTCTGAAAACTTAACTGAAGATAGTGACAGTTGAAATCGATGTCAGAGACGTTACTTTCGAACTGGTCGAAATGTCTATTAATATTTCTGCGTACGCTAACGTTACTATCGCCACAGTAACCTAGCAACGATTGTTTATCGTTGCTAGGTTACTGTTGCTAGACCTGCAATTGATTGACTTTGGGTAGTCACTCTGCTGTCAAGTTTGTAGTTCTGGCTGTCAGGTTAGCCAACCGGTAAAGATATGAAATATAATTTTCTTCTTCTAATACGAAGACATAATATGCCTCAGTTGCAAAACAAAGGAATAAATACTTTTTTAAACATATAAGTACTCTACAGATGGCTAGTAACATTGTAGATATTTTCAACAACTTTGTGTGTGTCAACGTGTCGGGAACCGAATAAACCCGATTTGCATTACACGGCTAAAATACCAACAGTGCCAGGTGGCTCATCAATTAAAGTCCGTGACTGTACCTACCTAATGCCCGTTTTCACTAGCGCTAAGCGATACCACAGTTAATGCCAAAATAAACTCGCGCTGTTAGATTTTGAACGCTTGGTTTAGCGCCAAAAGTATAAAATAGCAGCGCGCTTATATTTCGGCATTCACTTAAGTGTCGCCTACTGTTAGTGGAAACGGGCCTTTCCAATAGTCCTACTTCATAGTATTCCTACTTCATTCGTCCATAATTATTATTACTAATTTATTCTAAAGTTGTAAATTTTCTGCCTCTGGCGTGGATTCGCTGCGCGCTGCGCGGACGCACCACGATCTTTCATCTCTAGGCCTTGAACTTTGTTGACGGCGCCCATGTAATTGGCGTACGAAAGAAGATATAAGAATGTCGGGTCAATTTGAATAATAAATATAAATCTACTACTACCGAATCCAAAGTTTAGCATACCGAAGACATTTTAAATTCAGGATACCTATTATAAATCTTAATAGGTTAGGTACAACAACACTATTGGCGATGGTTGCGCTTTGAAATGGTAACGGAACCTTTTAGCATAATTATAGCATAATCAGCCAATAATGTTCCCACTGCTGGGACACAGGCCTCCTCTATACGAGAGTGCAGTGGGCTGTAATCTACCACGCCGGCCCAGTGCGGGTTGGTAGATGTCATGTCTTCGAATTTTTGGTTCTAGGACATGCCGGTTTCCTCAGGTTTTCTTCACTGTCTTAAAAGCAGATGAAAATTATTTACACAAAGTAAAGCGCCTGGCGGGTTCGAAATCACGACCTACATCTCGGTATGTCTAGGCCACCACTGCTCTGGTATACACATTAGAAATATTTCGGATCCAAGTTGAATCCTGGACTGTTATTGGTTGATTGACAATGGGCGTTATTTCAGTGTATGGTGTCTCTAGGTCTCAGGCCCACACAATATGTTATGACGCACTAATGTACCAGTCCCTTTGATACGTTTAGAATTTTAGATCTAGCAATAGTGAAGGTTCAGCTGTTCTTAGAAATAACGGGGTTTTTCCCCTATAACCTTTAAACTGATTACAATACTTTTTTATTGATTTAAAATACTTGGCTCTTAATCATTGGTAGTTATGTCGCTGCGGTCTTTCACGTAGTAACCTTGAACTTTAGCGGTAGCATCACTACGCTAGTCAGTCGGTGTAATCGGTTGTCGGCGACACAGGTTAGGGGTGCCACGTCAGACATAAAGTATTTTCTACCGGAAAACGTCGCAACGTCGTCAACTTTATAGTGGTTTGAAGGTCCACCAAGATGCAAGTTGCAATGTATTTTTTTGGAACTGAGACATTACGCTACGTTACCTACCTTTATCTACTATGACTGTTTTTTAAACTGAATTGACACATTACGCCAGTTAATCTATGACTATGACGTAAGTATTTTCAAAGAACTTGTGAATGAAGCACGATTTTTGGTACAATTTACAACAACATGCTTATTAGGTACCTGTAGGTATAGGTCATCAAATGACGAATACTAATAATGCACCTAAAGAGGAAAAAGTTGTCCAAATTCATGACGTATTTTCAAAGTGGAACCGTCGGGTCAGATCCAAGGTAAATCTATTGATAAGGCAGGTTGGTTCTTTGTATATTTCTTTGCTAAAAGCCTTTTCTATCATACACCCCATAACATCCGCCTCACTGACTGAAGAATATATAACTTATATTCGAGTTAGATACACGGAAACAGAGCTTCTCATAGATAGGCATCACACAATTATTATGCCAAATACTTTTTTACATGCACCAGCCATAAGTTTTTAAAGCCATTGTACACGACATTATTAGATATTCCTGATTGCCTTTTTTGTCACACTTACTGAATAACAACATAAGATTTAAAGAAGATGATATAATTTAAATAAGATGTATTGGTGCCACAGGAGGTCCGCCATTAGTTTTAGCAACAAAAGACCGAGGGCAATGGTCCTAAGTTTAGTTTAACATAGAATTGTCATTTGTGTAAGTCATGTAACTTATATAAATTCATGGTTTGTAAATAACTATTGGATATTGAATGTAAGTAGGTACTTAAATATATATAAGGTATTTTTAAAGCGTAGTTTCATTTATCTAGTTACTGCAAGGTCTGGCCCGCATTGTCGGAAAACAAAATTGTGTTGACAAGGGAGAGGGACGCTTTTTTCCTGTAATAGGATAGTGGTTAGTAAGATTGGACCAAGAATTTGAAGATTGGAAGTTTAGGTCTTATAGCTAAAGCACCAAAGGACCAAGAAACTCCTGCGCTTAAAGTAAAAAGCACAATTTCAAAATATACAGTAGAAGAAAAATACAATGCCTATAAAATATTAAATTAACGTTTTATGCACATGTTAAATTTATTTTATAAAAAAAATAAAAGTGAACTATGTATTAAATTGCCATTTTGCATTATTAACACCAGCACAATGTCCAGTAGGTAGCAGGTACCTACGGCTCTATAAAAAAAAGATGGCGGCGACAGTTTTACATAAAAATGGACTAAAAGTACCTACCCGGATGTATTGCTTCTCAAACTTTTTGAGGAATGATTTTTGGTAATAAATAATAATAGGTGGAAAATATCTTAAATAATCACATGTTGAAAACTACAATAATCTATCAAGAACACGCGGAAAATTGGAAAGTTGGTAAATGTAGAACGGAAAATGGCATCTGTCATCATAGCTCATAATAAAGTCATTTATTTCACAACAAAATACATTGAGTCAGTAGTCAATAACAATAAATTAATTATTCACCAACATTATGCTGTTTCAGGGAGCTGAAAGGATCAAAGAAATTATCCGTAGATTCGTACAAATACGGAACGATTTCAATCATTTATCACAATTTATTTTAATAGTAAGTATGTTAAAAAAGTTGCCAGTTGATCATTTAATTCGACAAAAAATTCAACTATAAATTCGTTGATGTCTTTTCTTCTACGACAGCCGGTAATATTTTTAAGTTAGTTTATACGTCTATTTAAATTACCAAAATCAATATACCTAATAAAGATTTATTGAGTAATAAATTAAACTCATAATTGAAATGTAATACCGCCGTTTGTATTATGAATGCCTTAAGTCCTCATAAAGGATGACATTATAACATATTCAAAGTTATTGTTGGGACATTGGCATTTGACCCTGTATAAATATGATAGAAGACAGGTTTGGCGCGAGGAAGAACAGAATCAAGAGAAGTGGAAGAAACAGGACGAGGCCTGTTCAAGCTTCTAAAAAGGTCAAAATGAAGATTTATACGTTTTTCTAGATTGACCAATAATAACCGTTAATGCATCTAATATTAATTCGCTTCCACTAAAAAGCCACCAGTTACAAAATAGAGAATACAATACAACAGGATGAATAGATGAGTAGGGCAGAGGAGGAGGATGAGAGATACAAGAGGTTCAAGCTTTGCTTTTTGAATGGAATTTGATGTTTCCGTCCTCAGTTCCGAAATTAGGACTTTATCAAATACTAGCTGACCCGACAGACGTTGTCCTGTCAATTTTCTAATTTCTCGCGCAATTTTCTTAATTTTTTCTTTCGTAAGAACCTTCTCCTGACAATAACAAACACAACAGAAAAAGAATTAGCGAAATCGGTCTAGCCGTTCACGCGTGATGGCGTGACCAAGAGAAATAGGGATTAATTTTTATAAATAAAAACATGTTATTATGTGACAACATAATTATATTATGTTACCTGAGCATAAATATATTATTTCTACTTTTAGTAAGTAAATAAAATTCCTTGATTTGAAATATTGAACATCAACTTTTTATAATTATGTTCGGCTTTGTAGAGCGGTGTCACCCGTATCACTGTCCCATAAACCTGTATGATAGTCTCTCTCTCTGAAGCTCAACGGGTAGTTCAAGTAATTAATATGCCAAAGGGCTCACACACTTAAGAACCACTGCCTCTCGGTATCATCACAGGAGAATCATTTCTTCCTTAAGAGGTGACTCACATCGATGCTGATTTATAATACGAAAACATGAGAATGTTAATTATAAATTATGACATCAGGTTTTTATTTTCAAGTAACGCGGAAGAGGTTGTGGGGTTTTTATAGTAAAATTAATTGCTACCCTAAACTTGGAGTGAAAATAAATAAAAATCTAGAAAAGTATTGTTGTTAATATTGCAAAAGTGTGTGTTTTTGTCTGTTTTGTATGCTTTTACGGCTGAACCAGCGAACAGTGTTTGATGAAATTTTTCACAGAGGCAGCTTCTGAGGCTGGGATGTAATGCTGATGGTCTGCAGGCGCATTTTGCAATGTAATCAAAAAGTGACCTAAAATACAAAAAGTCTAACTAGTATTGTAGATTGATAGAGACACTGAAACATTATTTTTATGATATAGTTCAACCAAAGAAGTGAATTTTGTTAAGCTATTGGTAAAGTTTTTTTAATACATTTTTTTTTTTCTATATTATGACGTTTATCTCACTTGAATATTTTTGCCTTGTCTACCTAATAAGGTGTTTTGACGGCAAACTCTGAAAATAAATAGTTCAATACTAATAAAAGTAAATTGACAATCGTTACGTAGATAGAGGTACATTGAGAATTTTTTAAACAAACGGTCCATTCATAGAGCTGCTTCGAGTTATAAATAGCATTTCAATTTGTATGAGTCTGTATTTAGAATAAATAAATATGAAATACGGTTTTTCAGGAAGCCTTGTGAGTTTTTTACTGTTTTTTACAGTTTTGTGGCTGAATTTAAATTGTCCTATACTTCCTACCAAGTGGAAATGGAAGTGGACATTGAGAATCAGCACTTTTTGGACGTCAAAATTACATGAGACAATCCGCTAGTCCCCCAAAACTTCCTAGTGCTTTAGACAAACTCCCCAGAAACAGCGGCTGATAGTGATATTTGGAAGAAATAGACGTACATACTGTGTCTACCTTGAAGAGGTAGTCATCCTGCGCGATGCGCCGACCCCAAATAAAATGGGATAAGGTTGTCCTTATCATAATGATGATGATGGTTATAATGCTGATGATGTTGATGTTGATGATGATGATGATGATGGTAATGTTTATGATGAGGATGGTGGTGATGGTGATGATGGTGACGATAGTGATATTGATGATGATGGTGATAATGATGACGATGATGATGATGATGATGACTGCGTCTACCTCGCACTATTTGGAACAGTTAAGGATAGACGCTGACTGATGACTATTGGTAAAGTAAAGCATGGTTAGGAGGAAAACTGCATGAGTCTTATGCTGCCAAACTGCAGTGTGTAAGCGATACTAAGAAACACCTTCTTTATTACAAAAAGCCATAATGTTACATGATACAGTCATATCGAAGCCATAACTTGAGTTAAAATAATCAGCAAGATTTATTATTTTTCGTGCAATGTTTTTGAGGATATCTCCATGAAATAAATCCGGCGGCATCTTTGAGCCATGCCGATGAACCTGAACATTAGCTTTTAGGCATTATTTATTAAGCTAAGTACGAAACCAAATCTAATTGAAAAAAATAATAATTTGTTATACGATCTAAAAAAAATATAACAGACAAAGTCATAGCCAACAGCTAGTTTTAACAGCGCGTCATACATTGATGCGTTCAAAACAAACAAATACACGTTTCGTATAAAAACGTCGATGTAAGTGAAACGAAGGTCAAATGTCGAGAAGATGTCTCAGAACAAGTTCGGCGGGGAGTAGGGGGAGGGGGGCGTGACGTCAGAGGAGGCTGTGACAATATATAGGAGATGCGCGAGCGCATCACACGGTTGTATATTAGTATATTTGAATAGTGTGAGAAGCAAGTTTATTGTGAACGCTGAAGGAATAAATATGCTACGTTTTACGATATTAGCCGCAGTGGTGAGTAACATTTTTGAATAACCTAGTATAATTTTTGGGATTTGAAAATCCCAATTTATATTGAATGGGAAAGGCTTAAAATCTGGTGTAAAATTTAAAACTTATTTTTCGTTTTTCCTCAAGTTGCAGTTATGAAGGTTGATGAAATATTAAACATAGTATGTCCATAATTAATTGGATTATTTGGAGAGGTAATAATTTAACTTTTAATATCACGTTAATTTTCATATTTCTGTAGTTTTTAACTGAAAAATATTCTCTCCCATTTTCGCGACGGTTTAAACATTTATATTGTAACTAGTAAGGGCTGATTTAACCAAAGCTTTTATTCGGGGAATAAATTGACGTCTGACAGTTTTTGTATAGAAAATCTGTCAAAAATTTAATATTTATTCCCTGGATTAGATTTATACTAGGGACAAAAGTTTGGTCGAATTCACCCTAAATAAAAAGTGTACCTCTGTTACGGAATTAATAGTTCCGAAAGGGTTGACAATAATGATGAAACTTTGATACCCCAAAGTGACTATAAGTGTCTTAATTATTAATTTCCTATTAAACTCTGATAGGCTTGCAGAAAAAATATCGATATATCGAAATATCGATATTTTTTGTTCGATATATCGATATTTTCAGGCGATATTTATTATTTCGATATATCGATGTATCGATATAAAATATCAAATATCGAAAATGTATCAAAAACGATATATTTTCAATAACAACACCGTTGTCGCTGCTGACTAAAACCGCTGGAATTCAGAGCCGTAAAAATTATTAGTACTTTTTTTCCTAGTTTGATATTTAAATGATTATAAAACTTGAACTACATAAAGTAAAATTTTTTTTTGAAAATTCCACCGATGTGTCGATATTTTTTTTTCGATATACCGAAATCGATATTTATATTTTTTTTAAATATCGATACGATATATATCGATACTTTTTTACACTTCTTGCATCCCTAAACTCTGATGCTTTTCAATACTATACCTAAAATACTATAAACTCCTACGAACGTGGGCGATAATGTCGCCATGCCGTCTACAATATCCAATTAACTTCAATTCAAAGATTATGAATTACAAAATAATCTTACACAGTATTCTGACGTACTTATAACGAAATGATGAGTTATTGACAATGCTAGTTACGATACATAATAGATTTGTGTACTATACATAATACTCACATGTTATGTAGTGTGTATGTGTGACATGTGAGCATAAACGTGATCTATCTATGCGATTATGTGTAAATTGATTTTGAACATAATTATTTACCTATTGAAGATGATTTTTTGTTGATGACTATTATGCTGTTTACACATTGTATGCTTTAATGAAATAATGCATGATTTATGAGAATATAATGTCACTATTATGTTGTCATTAATCATGCCATTTTATATTTAACCTGGTTCAAACCTTATCATCACAAAACCGTGTTTGTCAGTTGTGTAGCCTAAACACTTCTGCATGGAGTTTGACATAAAACTGACATTAGACAAGCGTTTAACAAGTGTCTACGATTTTGTGGTAATGCCCTAAGATTTTTACATGACGGTAACTTGCCTCTACCTTTTTATTTTAACTTAAACAAAAGTAAACAATAAAAATACATATAATGGTTGAAAAAATAAAAAAAAGAACATGTCAATTGCTAAAAATGTATGTTCTGCTCAGATAATATCATGCTCTCTTTTTTTTAAAGTAAAGTAGATGCTTAATAGAATTGCGAGGTATTTATGCTTTTTATTAATTTACTATTAGGTGATAATAAAACTGGCATTTAAAATTAAATCCAATGTCAGGGTTGAAGTTATTAGGAATGCGACTTTTTCTTATAATTATGACACACATGTGTGAATTTCTAGAACCATCTCATTAGTTCTACAAGACCTTGGAGTCTTTGATTTGAATCATAAGTAGAATTCTTGTTGTTATATTTAGTTTTCACTTGATATTGCTCATGATTTATCAGTCATCTGGCCATTACTATAGCAATATATAGCTGTATATACTTAATTCTTTTACCTTGCGATGGTTTTACAGTTTTTGACGGCTGCTAATCAAAATTGAATGTTTTATTGCCCATGGTAAGGTGGCATCTTAACATAAAATTATTCTTAAATCCATCATCATCATCTGCTTAGCCTTTTACCAACAGACAGACTATGTTGTGGTCGGCTTCCAGTCTAACTGGATGCAGTTGAATACCAGTATTTTACATGGAGTGACGGCCTATCTGACCTCCACAACCCAGTTTCTAGATAAAATGATTTTCTTAAACACATATTCCTTATTATTGTAAAAGTTAAACATTTTAACAAATTTATCCATCGCAACACACGCACGCCCGGCGCTCCAGGGCAAATCATTTCTCTTGCTAGTATTTTATTATGGATTATTACTGAAATAATCTATTGGGAGACCGAAGATACACTATTCTTATAAAGAGAAAAGATTTGTATTTTTGTTTGAAAAGTATCAACTCGAATAATGAATGGATGGATAAAAATTCTTTCATCCAGTAGAATGCTATACATCACTGAGTAACATAGGCTATATCTGTAAAGATATCACGCAACCGAAGCCGTTGGCGGAAGCTAGTTTTATACATAAAGAAGTTTCCTATAGTTTTTAATTAAACAGCCAATAATCCTGATGGCAACTAAGGGTCTAATGTGAAGAGATGTGTAACATATAATGACGGTATAAATATACACACAGTTTGAATAATGGAAGCTTGTCTCAATTTATTGAGCACAGCACAATAATGGCAACATGATGATAATTATTATTTAAAACCTATTAGGTATCGGACCTAAGGACCCATGGTTTGGATACATCTTAAAGACTCCCACAGAAGGGCAAAGGTTCCCACAGAAAGGCGCGACGCAACGGTGCAACGCGATTCTGGTACACCCATTTCCATGATTTTTTCATAGAAATTGTTCGACTAGAGTCACGTCGCGCCTGTCTGCGGGAGCCTTAAGGAGTAGCTTAATAAACTACTCCTATAAATAAATTGTATACCTACCATACAAAAGGAGGCTTAGGTATATCAGATAGCATCCTATTTGTTAATAATTACTATTCATCTTAATTAACATTTATTACAGCGATCACTAACCCGCTTGTCAAGGCAATAGAATTAATTAACGTAATAATTAATAATATTTATCGTCCTAGATTGTTCATTGTAATCTTTGACATGCAGCGTACTACCCATCCAAGGTGAAAAAAAAAACCCCTTTGTGAAATGGAACTGCAATAGCCGGTTCCCGTTGCTCAAAAGCATGTTCTTAAACCAAAAGTTCGAAGACCTTTTACATTACCCACACCGGGCCATCACGCATAATGGTCCACCTTAAGGAGAAGTGCGGAAACCAAACCCCATAACATAGAACCCACACCCGTTCTGTCCCACACAGAAGAGGCCTGCACCTATACCACGACGTATTAATGCCACCATTTTTCTAGTGTTAGTGAGAGACGGAGCTATACAAGGCCGCTAGCACCATCCTTTTTTCGAAGTGGAATAATGATGGCATTAATACTTCATAGTCAGCTGCCTGATTATGCCATCCAGTTTTCGGCCTCTCGCATCCAGTCTCCTTCGAGTCATCAAGCCAAGTACCCGCTAATCCAGCAGGGGCAAGTGTGTGGCAGTGGACTGCGATAGTTTTGAATAAGGAATTTTTTACGTACTTACTTATTAATTAATCTTCAAAAAGAAACCACTAACGATAGATTTGTTTCACAATAATTTTGGACTGAATTCTGACATTTTTCCTTCTGATCAAGTGACAACATTGACATGACTGGAGGAATAGACACTCTGGAGAAACCAAAAAGAATTTAAAACATTATGATGAAACTGAATTGAAAGGTTTTACTATAAAATATTTATTAAAAACTTTTAAACAAAAGTCATGATAATAATTATGTAAATGATCAACTAGGTTTCATTTCAGCTCATGATAATAATTATGTAAATGATCAACTAGGTTTCAATTCAGCTCATGATAATAATTATGTAAATGATCAACTAGGTTTCAATTTACCTACATGAATTAAGATTTAGAAAGAACATAATGCTCTACAAGCAATACTATTTGAAATATAACAGTCAGGTTAGTTGTCTGCAACGAAGTTAGAAATCAGAGAATTAACGCAAAAATGCTACAACTAACAAAATTTAGATTTGTCACCACGACCTTGTTATGATCAAATCCAATATGTCACAAATTCATTAGCACGGAATCGCATTTAAAACAGCTCAGCCGTTTCTGAGAAATACGCATACAGAGCAAATAAACCCGCTAATATTACTTCCGCTCCTTGAAATAAATAGATAAACCAAATATTGGATATCGTTTTACTAATAATAAAGTTAAGCTTCGCTGTTATTCTTAGAACATTTTCCTCAGTAAACATGTTTTTATTTTATTTAAAACGAGTCCTTCTGTTTACTTCGACTTGTTGTAAAACAAATGTCTTCGAAGGTAAAGTGATAATGAGCTAATAACTCGAGAGCTTGCATGTTCTTCTTTGTGTTAATGAGGAGTTCCGGAGATAATACTTGCACTTTTTGTTGAATGGAATTTGTAAGTACCTAGTACAAGTTATAAGCGAAATTTGTAGTTCAAAAAATTTGAATTTAAAATACCATTGTAGCAGTATAACCTCTTCTTAATTTGTACAATCAAGCTATACATTTCCAATATAAGTTGACCTCGCATTGTACAAAAACCTTTACAATGCGAGATCAGCATTAACTGGAACTGTATAGCTTGATGTGTAGCCGTGTGTACTATAATTCTAAAGTATATTTACCGTCTTCCAGACTAAAAATATCTGCAGGCCTACGTATTGGTTTCTTCTCCTATTTTTCTAGTGTAATTCAATTTTCTTCAGGTTCATTCTTTGTGAAAAAATAATAATTGATGTGAGGTTTTTGAGAAGAATTAGAACGGTGAATTCTTGTTGTTGTGTATCATCTACATCTGCCTTGCCAGCGTACCTATTATAATTTTGTCATCAGTTAAAACCGCTGTGTAGCTTTGAAGATGAAGTTAATTTACGTCATCAACATTAATAACAATTTATAATTATTGTGTTATCAAAACAACACGGTTTTAACCTTACAACGAAAAACTAAATAATAGACATTACAATAATAAGAACATCAATCAATATTTTGGGGATATCCGTGTAACTAATCACCTTCGAAACAAAAAATATTATCGAATATAGCAATAGAGCTCATCATGGTTTTTAGAGTTCCGTACACAAAATATATAATACAAAATGTATAATGTCTGTCTGTCTGTCTATCTTCCGACAGCTACAGTCTTTTTATGATATCTCCATGTCAGACTGTCAGTCAAGAATTCTCATAGCAATACTAGTTTTGGAAATTATTTAAAACAGAGCAATTTAAAGCAGTTAAATGAACCAAGGTAAGAACACGAGAGAGAACAAACGTTAATTTATATAGAAGCATGATTGTCTAAAAATATTTTTCTGCGAAAAGTAAGTACCTAAAGATTTGATATATGAAAACCGGAAAATTGAGCTTTATATCTATGCAGTGGATGATTATATCGATTTATACGGAAAATCTTATCACAGACGGTTCACACCAGTTTTTGCCGCAAATTCTATAATTGAATTAGGTTTTTCAAGTGCTTTATTCAGTATTGGCTCTCATTCGATTGTCTGGACATTGATCTATGTATTAATGAAGATTATAATTATTATTTAGTGACAAAAATAGTATAATTTAGCTTCACTTGACCTCAGACCATTTGGTCTGAGCACTTGACGTTATGAATTGTAATTATATCGCTTCTAAGTTCTTTATTGCTATTTATGTTATTTTGAGGTAACAGTGACAGGTAACTAAGTGTTACTATGTAAGAGAAAGGCAGCAGCATCTATTTGCTAGGGATATTGTCGTGAGATATCACCGAGGTCATTAGTTATGGCAGGTTATACGGGCCTCATGCTCTTCAAGAGTATGTGCACATAAGTCTGGGTTGGAGAGCGTGCGGTTCGCCCCCTATCACATCGGACTTTAACATAACTGGCGAAGTCTGAGTGTCCAGGTACACCTAACCTAACCCTTCGGGATTACAGGGGGCTGACTATGAAGTATTAATGCCATCATTATTCCACTGCGAAAAAAGGATGGTGCTAGCAGCCTTGTATAGCTCCGTCTCTCACTAACACTGGAAAAATGATGGCATTAATACGTCGTAGTTTAAGTGCTGGCCTGATGTTGTATTATAAGTCTGAGTAAGAGTCATAGAACCATTTCTGTAATTGAAAGCCTCATCCAACTTCATGGTTAGAGACTTGTTGCTAAGGAGTAAGTTGCACCAATTTTTCTTCTCAGATTAAATATGAGGAGGTGTAAAAACTGCTTATTCTCACCCCCTGTTCTAAGCGATCATCGCGTGAATACGTGATTTTTGCGTTCATTTTGTTCGACGAGCAAACAGCCTCAGTCTACTTTGATGATTATCTATTTTAAATAACATCTTTGCGTGTCTTAACCACATTATATCCATTTCTATAACGGAAACAGGAAAATAATATCACTGATTGATTATCCACAATATCATAGTAAGTGTTGAAATGATAAACGCGATGAAGAAGACAGCTCGCTTTATTTCTTGATGCTCATTCATATTCATGAGTGCCATCGTTCTGTTCCTGAAGACCTTCGGCCGAACCTTGGGGCTAATGGGTGGTTCCATCCTGTGCTATTATACGTTCGTGTTGGTTGAAAAGTCCGATCGATGAGTTTGAATGTTTTTTTTGTATTATATTGGGATGTGAACATCGTGAATTAGTAAGAACCGGCTTTAAATATGATAAAATGATGAGTTTGTTTTCATCCCTTCAGTTATAAATGGAAATAAGGAAGATAATGAGTGTAAAAGTGTAACAAGATATGTAACATTAACTTCTTCTGACATTGTGGTTTTCATTATTGATCGAATAATGTTAATAAAGGTCACGTTTTCTACTCTTCATTCATCACCTTATTCAACCACCACCTTATATGCTTATTTTACATAGAGACACAAATAAACCCATTTCGTTATCCTGCCCTTACCCCAATGTATTTGTAGTCGGCACAACATGTCCCTTTCTTCCATACTTCTCTATTAGCCGTCATCTCGGTAGTCACCCCCTTTCTAGCCATATCATCTTTCACTCAGTTCATCCATTGTTTCTTTGGTCTTCCCCTAGAAGCCATCAACATTCATACCCAAAACTTTCCTCAAGACATTTTCCTCATTTATTATACCCATTTGCCATTTAATATAGTTATCCTTGTTTTTAGCCACGTTCACAATCTCATTCGTAGGAGATACAAATTCTCTAAGGCCTATATCGAGGTATCATCGTAAAATGTTATCACCCTTAGCACACAGTCTCCAATCGTTAAACTATTTACATTTTGGTGTTGTTCCGTATTGAAAATTCACGTCCAGAACAAACCGTTCGAAGCGCTTTGGTCTAGAATTTATTAGCATTATATGTAAGTAAACGTATACTTACATAGAATGCTAATTGATTATACAAGGACGTATTTTGGCGGTCTCGAGCCACTACGTCAGACTTTTTCATTTGAGTCACATTTTCTTAATCTCTGTTGTAATGAAATCATTCTTTTTTTTATATTCAACGGCTTTAGTCAGCTTTAGGTAGCATCGGACCTACAGCTGCTGTCTTGTTAACACATTTAAGTGATTTTTCTCCCTGGATTGGCTGGGATATCCGTGATTTTATCCCATACCTAGTGCAATCATAGGAGGCTTGTGTTCCATATAAATATTTACCGGCAAAAAAAACAATAGCGAATTTTGTAGGATTCCTGCTTACAGACGATACTTATTGTTTCTTACCGTTGTTTCTAGTTTTGTATAAGTTTGTGCCTGACAAAATAATTCCACAAGAAACCGCTCCATGCACACCGCTGTTCTCATAGCCGCACACGCAACTTGCTTGCATTATTACCCGTTCAAGTTCACGGCTCCAAACCAGTTTGAAGCTCTTGAGCTACGCAGTGATTTGTGCTTTTTGTGGCACCAGTCACCTTTCTCAAGAACTTACGTCACAGCTTCTAAATCAAACTTGATACGTATATTTGTGTAAGTATTTTTTACTGGAGGCTGTTTTTTAATCTATGGGATGCACTTTTTTGGTTGAGAAAGAGTGTAATATCAAGACTGTTAATAGCTTCAACAAATTACGTAGTTTGATATTGGCCAAGTTTCCATGAAAAAGTCGACCATTTCACACATTCTTTGTATAGAAAAAAGGATACAAAGGTCCCAAGTGTAGCAATTAAAATTAACCTTTATCAGAATGTCACAAAATTATGAAAAAGCAGCCTGATAGTAGTAGGTAATATTGGAACTAAAAAACATATTTTTGGGATCACCAGTTGTATTAATGATGCAAAAATCAATTCACGTAAAACAGCAATTTTTTACAATAACCAACTAATTTATATAGGCAGATAAACAATATATTTCAAAAATACAAAGGTCAGGCGTGTCGACAATTATGTAAATCAATTTATATAAAAGAAAAAAAGAGTTAGACGAAGCTGCATTGGTTTATTAGGTATAATATTAATGATGCAGGACTTGGCAAGGTTAAAGATCAGAATTTTGTAAAACTGGGGACAGAAATACACTAAACGAACATTGATATATTTAACAACATTACTTCACGCCTGTATTCCCAAAGGGTTACGCAGAGGTGTACCTATCTATAGTACTACCACATTTTGCCAGTTTATCGTGAAGAAGACGCGGTAAATGTAGTCACAAGATATAAGAGTTATGCAATAGAAAAAGAGGCGTAGGTAATTAGCGCTGTGCGACCTGAATTGCACTTTATTGTGTTGTAGCAAGAGTCGCTTTTTATTTAAACGATTTTGCGGAGTGAACCATCTGTACATCTGTGGTATAGTTCCTTAAAACGTTAATATGAGTTTCAGAATGAAATAAAACGAAGACGTTAATTACTGCTGCTACGTTAATTTGATTTCAAGTTAATATGAAGAATACTTAAGCGTAGATATGTTTACACAAAAAATAGATTATGTAGATATTTTAATTAAAATTCTTGAACGGTTTTTCTTGGTTTATCATCCACGTGTTAATACACATGGTCGTGATTTTTCCCATCTGTAACTATTCTAATATTAGGTTTGGCTTTGTAAAATACTTAATTAATTAATTATGTTAAAATCATCCTTTTTGGCACAGCGAATTAATTAATTGTTTCTAAAAATTAAATCACATTATCGCGCGATCTATTAAAAGGATTAGAAAGGCATGAAGACGTAAAATAAAATATAAATAAACCTATTAAAATTAAATTGCTTTGACCGTTAGCTTAGGTCATCGCTAAGTGAAATATAGGTATACCTACAAGGATAATCTTTAGTTTTTTATTTATCTTCGTGCTAATAGATTTCCTCATTTATAGTTACAGAAGTTAGTAGTGAAGGAAATAATAAAACTTGAATTAAGTAAGCATAGTATTAGCTTAAAAATGCGATAAAAGATCACAGTTTTGACAGTAGATATAGTAAAGAAAAGACGAATTAGGATATGCCTGCCAGAAAACCCTGGAAACTGGGTTAACTATTGTATACAAACTTAATAAGACTAAAAGGCTTCTAAATGGATATAAAACTGAAGACCATAGCTAGATAGTAATCGAGCATAGAAATTGATATAAATATCTCTAACAAGTTCAGTGAACCGTTTATGTTCAAGTATTTATGTTTATCAGTAGCAGTACTACTTCTAATATACTACTACTAACATACCTGTTAATTTGTTTATGTTCAAGGATATGTTAATCAGTAGCAGTATCTAGTATTTCTACAACTAATATTTTAGCATACCTGTTAGTTTCTTCGTACTCATATAGTATCTTAGTAGTGATTTTAACCCGTTTTGGCATTAATAGTATTCATAATGACGGAACTGACTTCCTCGGCCTTTGTGGTGGTCTCGAGTTCTATTAACGTCACATACCTTGACCGCTTGCGTTTGTTTATTACGTGTGGTTTATGACTGGCGTTACATCATGATGTATCCTTGGTGATAGCAGTTTTGAGGCTTTTTCTTTTATTGATAAACGATAGATGATTTTATTTCTGTAAGTAGGTTTGTACAAACCCTTTTACACGTCAATCATATTTAAAAACTAGATGAGGTCGGCGTTTCCTATCTGACTACTCCGAGAAGAAAGGTCGAAAGAAAGTCAGAGGTCATTTGTCCAGAAATAATCTTGGTCAGAGAAGAACCAATTAGTGGACCTGTCCAGTCAGTGCACGCCTTTGTCAGTAATCGTGCAGCTTAACTGGGAACATTATGGAGCGCAATGATTCGACGAAAAATACCTATATTACTATTGCTAATGCTAAAAGTAATAAATTTTGGAAAGGACTTTGCTAATACGTTATGTCTAAGTAATGCACTAAGCATTACTTAGACATAAAGTATTAGCCAAGTCAATAAAAATTTGAGGAAACATTGGGGAAAAGACAATAGGCAAAATAATGGCAACAATAAGAAAAATAAGCAGAAATAAGAAAACCAGACATAATAATTGTCTACCAAACTGAACTTCGACAAACCGTACTACGGCGAGATTTTATTTCGACATTACGGAACTTCGAAACGTCTTTATTTCGACAATATTTTAGTTCGAAATACCTTAAGTGTATCCGATGCTACTGTATTCCGACAAAACGTTTCTTAGACATGATTTAACTACGAAATGATGTGACTTCGATGACATACTACTTCGACGACATACTACTTCGACAATAATGCAAGTTCGACATGATGCAATTTAGACTTACTCTACTCCGACATGTTGTACTTCGACAATTTATCTAAAATCGACGTGATGCATCTTAGATACTATGCTAATTCAAAATTATTCTGCGAAGTTGGGAATCAGTCATAATTATTATCAATGAAAGAGATCTCATACGGAGAGCCGATATCTAAATGTTGCAAATTAAAATCGACCATAAGTGAGCTTACCTAACCTACTGAGTAAGAAAATCTGGTTTTCTGTACTATGCACATAATTATTCGCTATGCCAATATTATCGCAGGTCTAGTTTTAGGCAAAGCTAATCAAGACGTGTGTGTCTAGCCAGTGTTGATGGCCCAAAAGAATATAATAAATGAAAAATAAAAAATTATGTTTATTATGTAACCAAAAACCACTTATTACGTCGTCAGTACAGCTAATTGATTCATAATCTTAACTCCCGGATAAGAAAACAAATATAAGTCATATCTATGTTTAAACTTTTTACATCATTTATGTAAATGTTTGTAAAAAATACACACGAGTGTTTTATCATTATAATAGCGTACAATATAACCGTTAACAGCTATACCTTTGCAAAAACTTGAAAATTATACCTCATCTTTTTTTTTTTCATTTAAGTATTGTATTGTTAAACGATTTTAGGGTAATTTACAACCAGCTATTATTTTTTATTTTTTTAATCTGCGACGCGTATCGGAATGTATACCTACGTATTGAGTGACAGTCAATGTTTGTAGGATTGTGATTACTCTCCTAAATTGCTTAACTGATTTTGGTTCTCCTTAGTAGAGCTTTTGGTTGGTAATCGTGGATGTTTTTTTGGATAATGTTTAAAGGCAGTATAGAGTTGTACAAATAAACAAATATTTTTTGTGTTTGTTTATACAAATTAAGATAGGTAGGTACCGATAAACTTTATGGCAGTATAATTATCTTGTTTTTATAATTCGCTAACGATCTCTTGCTTGTGATATAAATACATAATAATAGTTACAAGAATATAATTGAATAAAAACAAATGATTGTAATTTGATACGCATTATATTTTTTATGCTAAAATGTTATTTACGAGTAAGAATCCTTAGGAATATTAAAATAAAGACTAAATAAAATTGATTGTTTAGATAGTGACCAGTTTAGATAAAATACCTACCTAAGGACTTAGACTAGAAAATTAGAGTTTTGAGAACCACATAATGTGTTAAACTTATAGGTACTATGTCACGTTTTCTTTATTGTAATTCTTAAAACATACAAATCTAAATTACACTAAAATGTTTTGCTACTAACATAATTCAACTGCTAGAAATAATCCTGTATACAATAGTGTTTGAATCTCCAAGTCACGATGTGTAGCGAATCTCCTATGCCTCAAGTGTTCAAAGCGAAGTCGGTCAGTTTTGTTACAGATACTATTGTGCTAAATACAACGTGCATTTAGTGTATGTTTTAGTACAACAGAACATGGCATGTTGCAATCATATTGCAGTTGTTATTTAAAGGAAGCACACACTTGTGAACCGGCGCTTTTTGAATTGAACTCAAATAAATACATATTTTCCAAATCAAGCAAAAGAAAATAATCAATCGTCAAATGAGGTTTAAGCTAGACAATTTGAATAATGACGCGGAATCCATGATGAAATCATTATTTTTATTTATTTGTCTAAGGAAACTTGACACACATCCTATTTTAATAGAAAATCTACTGCATTATAAATTCATAATCAAATAAATGCTAAATTATACAAATGTACGTTCCATACTAAGTCTTATTAAAAAAAAAACATGTCACCGATCATCGATTTATATTTTTAATTCATGACATGGTCGCTCGCGTGTTTTCCAGAATGTGATAAATTATTATTCACTTACTTAAATTCATTAACATTGGATTTAGTTTTTGCTAACAATCTGCAATGACGTGCATTCATGATTAAAATATTTCTTTTATTTTCAAGGATTATTCAAACCGATATAACTTACGATGATTCTGCAATATCGTATTTGAGGGTATTAAAAACGTATTATTTTTCTCGATTATGAACAAAATTTCTAATAATTTTTAATAATTTTTATCGTTATTGCCCGTAGTTAGGGCAGAACATATCGATCTATGTTCAAAACCATTAGCATTCCCTAAAAACTCAGACTGACAAGTCATGCAGGGAAGTCATTCAGAAAATGAGTCTACTAAGCCTGGAAATCATAAAAAAACAGTTATCTAAAATCAGAAATTGACCGTGATGGGCTAATCCTCAGGTGACAATCATATACGAAAGATAACGTACTTAGAGACCAATCAATACAACATACATAATATAGAAGAAGGGAAAATGTAGGCTAAGAAAGTACAAATGAATGCCATAACAACTATATCTTGCATTATATATATTATATATAAACATATATCGAACATGATGCACATAATTGTAATGAACGGTATAATTATGGTGTCACTATGTACACAAAGAACATAGTAATGATATAATTAAAAGATTTATAAGGATAAGATTTATGCACTCAATCAGTTAATTTAATAAGGACTGCATAGCTTTCGTGATTTGTAATATAGTAATGAAAGAAAGTCAGAGAGTTGTTCTTAATAATATATTTTATCACTTGACACTTGACACTTGAATAACCTTCTGGACCTTACGCCAAAGGTTGTAAGTTAATTTATTATAATGCATAATGTAAATATTATCAGTAGCATTGAGAACAATGTGACGGTGTTAACATGCCCATAAAAATCACTTGTAAATTGTGTTCTGTTACATTGCCAAATAGTCTAGCAGATTGCGGAAACTGAACTAACATGGCTTAAAAACCTAAGTAAACACACCATACAAACAAACAAACAAATTAAGTAAATCTGTCAAAACAACTTGCTTTGAAATTAGGAGGTAAGGAACCACAAAAAATATTTCCGAAGACAGGAATACCGATGATATTGAAAGTTTACAAGTAATACAACCATATATAGCACAAGATACAGTACTTTATAATATAACAGGTCATAAAATTGATGAACTAACACTGACTAAATGACTTAATGTTTTCTGTAGAAATCTTCCATCAAAGAGAAATAGCAATAAACTCCATAGTAGATGAGGACCAGACATGAAATGAATGATGACAATGATGAAAGTATGATTAATGAAGATACCTCATTTTACGATAAAAATATAGACATGAGGTCACATAATGGCATGAAACATAAACTTCAAGGTGTAATATAAGAAGATATTCAATTTCTATTCCATCGATTATTTTTATACCAAGCGACAAGACAACCATGTCTCTTTTGTAGAACATATTAGAAGATTTTCTTGTAGAATTATTAATTGACACAAAGAAAAAAGTTGAAACTTGAATAACATGTTTTTCAGGTCAGGCTTAATACACGAGGCAAAAAACATGTCTAGAGGATAAGAATAGAAAATAAAGTAAAATCATGAGATTTGGATGGATTTATAAAGACTATTTCATCATCAACATAAATATGTAGAAAATAGAAATATGAATTATCTTAACTCAGGTAAACAGCAATGTAGGTAATAAACAAATGTGACAGATGGTTGGACAGATGAATAAACAACGAATAGGGCGCTGATCTCACCGCATATTTATTAAAATATAACTTTGTATCAAAACATCCTGCCTTTTTAATTAACATATGAAACACGTGTTTAAAATCAGACGTACTAGTACATTCACAATACATCATCATTCATCTTATTAGTGAAACTGTTAACCAGTACTACTTGAATGATGGTGGTAAATGTAAACAGAATTGTACTGCATTTGACGTCTTCTTCACAATTATTATCATTACAAGCAAAGCCTTTATGTACCTAACTATCTCGTTGGTCGGAAGAGCAACCTCTGCGCGTGAGGTCAATTCCCAAGTCGAGGGTATTTCCCTAAGGAATGTATCCCGAAGTAACATATGAAATGGGTTAGACATTGTTGCAAAATAAGAGAGCGCTATACATATATACACCTGCCTTTGGGATAAAACAGGGTATGATGTTAGTTGTAGAACTATCATAAATCTCCAAATAAACTGGATATTTTCTACGTACGCATGTCAGTGTAAAATTGTTAGTGTCAATATGAATATTATGACGTCATCTTTGTGCATGTTGATGTGAATTAAGCATGAATTATGTTAAGGCCACGGTATGGTCATTGATATTAGCAGTAGTGTGTAGTGTTATCTCTAAAGGTTGTTACACAATACATTTGCGAGTACCTTTACTTGCAAAACTTGCAAGTAAGAAACGGTTGCTGATAGAATGAATGCATTTTCGTCATATAAAACTTTTACACCAACTCATGAGAAAATAACTGCCCAAAAATGATGATTTTCAGCTATTAGGAGAACTACAATCTATTTCGCTAGTTAACAAAATTACTAGGCCTATAATTAGCAATAGGTAATTCAAATCCTAAGATGAAACCTTATAAAAAACATTAGCACTTATTCGCTTCTTATTTATCGCTTTCGCGGTGAGACATTAGTCGTTCATGTTAATGATTTGAAGTGTTATGTTATACTTTTTCATAGAAAACAAATAAGATCATCATCCTAAAGTCTAATCATCTAATATCCATTTCAAAGTCCGGTTGTGAATGAACCGTCCACTAAGCCCGTTGATGAGTCAGCTCTGTAGTAACTTATTATTTTGGTATCATCTCTTATTATACCTCGTTATAATGTGGTAACCTTGAAACACATTAGGATCCTGCTTAGCATTGTAATTTATTTTGTTATTAACAAGTTAAGATGTTGAAACTTTGTGTTTATTTAAGGAATTGGTCAGCTGTTGCATTATCATGTAAATTGAAAGAAATGTATTGTGCACTGTTACTGGTTGTAATTTTGGAAATCGTTTTTGTATTGTTTGGGAAGGTTGCAGCCTCGACAGCATTTTGTAGTAAGCTATCGTTACAATTATAACGTGGAATTAGTATTCGTACACTTGCAGATATAAGAAAATCTTGTATACGAGTATCGTTAAGAAAAAGCTTCGAATACTTCAGTCTAATTCTTGAGCGATTAGATATTATGCTCTCATTGCTTAGAGATGTTTTACTCGTACTGTATATTGTTATCAACATCCATCTTATATCCTGCTGCAGCTGCACCTATACTTATATCTCCATTCTTTCTATTCCAGGTGGTTTTCGCCTCAGGCGCGCCCCAATCTAACTTCGTCTTCAAGAACGACATCTCCCCTGAAGAGGCACAACAGTACCTCAAGCAACTGCCATTCAGTGAGCCTCAGCTCTCTGGACGTACCGCTGTCTTGCCCCTGGTAAGTTTCCTTATTAATTATTTATAACAACTTGTGTACTTAAACTATAGTTAACAATAGCCTCGGACTTGCACAGTGGCCAATTACACATTAACCAGAATTTTCAGAAATACATAAAAATAATAAAACTTTTAGTGGTTCTAGAATTTAGTGAGCACAAATACTTCTTAAACTTAAGATTAAGGCCTGAATTTTTCTTACGCTGATGAAAACCCAATAACAATTTGCTCGACCCGGGAATCAAACCCAGGACCTCATGCTCAGCTGTAGCGCTTGCGACCACTAGACCAACAAGGCAGTTAATAATAACCTATTAAATATTTTCGGCACTTATTTGATATCTGTTTATTCTAGGTCCGTTACGATGACCCTAGGTTTCGTTCCGCTGACGCTGGCCCAACCCTTGGCCACTACTGGAGGAACGGAGAGGAGATCCAGAACACAGACGACTATGTTGAAGAGGTAACTAAAAATAATAATATAAATATTCTTGTTAATTTTGACTAACTTTTATAACTCATCTCTGAAATGCAAGTGGCTACAGAACTGGATCATTTGACCATGATTTTATGAATTTACCAAAAGCCTGCCATTTTATAAACCAGTTCTGCCTTAAGATAGTAAAGATAGAAAATGTTTCCTCATGTGGCCAGCTGTTAGAAACTTCCAGCTCCATATTAAAACTTAGCTCATAATTTCTAGGTCTACAACGCAGCCCAGTACCATGGCCAGGACGGTCTAGGTCAGTACGCCTACGGTTACGAGACCCCTCAGTCTTCCAAGGTTGAGAACCGTGAAGGTTCCGGAACTGTGTCTGGGTCCTATGTGTACCAGGTTCCCGGCCAAAAGGACCTCATCAAGGTAAATTAAATTGATGCAATACTAACTATACTCGAAGATTATAATTATAATCTAATATACTTATAATTAATTCTAATTATAAGTATATTCTAATTATAAGTTCATTCTGTTCAATCCTACAACCCCCTCTTATCTTAAAGAACGGTTCAAGTTCCTTCATGACACACATAATAGATATCTGAGGTCATCGGAAAACTTGAGACTAGAAATGCCGATGCATTCGACCAGTTTTTATGACAAGTCTTTTACAGTTCAAGCAGTACGGTTATGGAATGCCTTGCCCGTGTCGATAAAGCGTGCTCAAAGTTTGTCCACTTTTAAAATTCTGGTAAAAAAACACTTCCTCTCTCCTTAAACATCGTCATTAAATATAGCTCTTTCCTCCTGTTTCATGTTTATTATTGTATTGTTTATTTATATATATTTATATAGATAAGTATATGCTTTATATACGTATGTATTTATTGTATATGTAAACGGTACACCACTGACTACCTGCAGTATTATCTCTCCTTCGCGCTCTAATCCATCCAAAGGTTGTCTGTAAAAGATCGCTCTTAGCGATAAGACCGCCCATTGTGTCACCCTATGTTAAATTTCTACGTTTGTATCTGTATTTTTTATGGTGTACATAATAAAGAGTATTCTATTCTATTCTAATATACTTAAATTATAATCAATGATTACGTTTGTCTGATTGAATTAAAAGGGAAATATTGGAAATGAAGGAAAAATATCAAAATACAAAAATCAGGATAAAAAATATAAAAAGTAGCTTATATGTATTCTTTGTTGTTTCAAGCCTCAGGTAAAAATAATAATAGGTATATTTTTATAAATCTCAATCCTAATGTTGAATATATTAGGGTATATACTTAAAGAATTTATCCATTTAAATAAACAAAAACATTTCAACTTTCAGGTCCGTTACTATGCTGATAGCCAAGGATTCCACCAAGAGGACAACATCCCCAAGGTCGTGCTAGAGCCCGCAACAGAGACCCCTGTGCTGAAGGAAGCTCGTCTTGCCTTCGAGAAGGCATGGAAAGAGGCAGCTGAAGCCAACTCCAAGGCACCTACTGTCCAGCCCCCAGTCAACAACCTCCAGTGAGTACATTGAAGATATTTTTTAAGTCTCGTGAAAAGGTTGATATAAATCCCAAGTAACAAAGAAATCCCAAGTAACAAAAAACAAATACAAACATGATGAGATTTTATGCAATTATCGACGTGCATTATCGACGGTATCATTGCTTGCAATCAGGTGATATCTGTGGTCAAACGCGAGTCTAAAAAAGCTACTATTTTTTCACGTGGAGACATTAATTCCTGGCAAAAATAGAAGCTGGCGTTACCCAAACAAATAAGACTTTCCTACACGTTTTTACTATAATCGAATACCAAATTCAAAAATCTAGAATAACAATGTCACGTTGTGACTTTTACCTTTATTAATTTCTTTTTCTCTCTCCTCAGATACGGCAACTACCAAGCCCAGGCTTCAGAGCCCGAAGGTATCGTGGTGTCCGCCCCAGCCCCCGAAGAATACCAGGCTCGTGATGGTAAAGCCCTAGCCTACGCTCAGGCCCAAAGCTTCCAAGGAAACCAGCAGCAATATGGACAACAACAACAATTTGGACAACAGCAGCAATATGCGCAACAGAAATATGGTGGTCAGCCACAACAACAACAGATTGACTCGGATGGCAAATACGAAGAGCCGGAACCTACTGTGAGTATTGATGTTGTCTAAATACGTATAATTTTAGTGATTGATAGGTACCAATTTCTGACAACCACATAAGAAAAAAACTTTTTACAAAAAAAACAACCGACTTAAAAAAAACACAAAAAAAGTGAAAAATAACTTTAATTTCGGAAGTCGGTGTCTTTGCTTTTTAATTTTCGTTTTTTGCCACCGACTTCCGAAATTAAAGTTATTTTTCACTTTTTTAGTGTTTTTTTTTAAGTCGGTTGTTTTTTTTGTAAAAAGTTTTTATTTTTCACTTTTTAGTGGTGGTACCTACCCCACACAAGTTACTGCTATGTAAATAACAGTGAAGGAGTCTAATAATTATATCGTCTACATAGACTGTGGGAAAAATACGTAATATTGAAGCTAGCTCAAAAACTACGCAAGCAAACTTAATAAAATTTATATGGGACCATCTCGAGAGTATACCCTTTCGAACAAAAAATAATTTTTAAAATCGGTTCACAAGCGGCGGAGTAATCGGTGAACATACATAAAAATAAAAATAAAAAAACAACGATCCGAACGTAGTACCTCCTCCTTTTTTGAAGTCGGTAAAAATGGAGAATATCGATAGCAGCTAGCAATATAAACTGTTGAAGCGCTAAAAGAATTCGATAAATGAGTATTGAATTCTGCGCTATGGTTTGCAAGTTCAATTCCTGCATGAAACATTTTGTTATGAGTTCTGCATCTGGGTGTTTGTGCACATAAATTTTGAGTCATTATATATGCAAGGTTGCCTTGCTTAAAAGTTCCAGAGGGCAGGGGATCTAAAAAGCCACATTGAGTCAAAGGTGAATCGTTTCCCGAATTCCCAGCAGATCATTAGCATTTCCTTTAATATTAGTAAAACGGTAACACTTAATGGATCATACTCAATTCATTTCAATTTAATTTGACACCAAAGCAATTCATAGGTTGTGAACCATTTTACAAATCTCCATATAAAACTGTTTAACAGATGAATCGCCATTTTCAATTTGTGACCATTTTTGTGATTTGTATTATACATATATGATTCATATTATTAATTATCCTAATAGGATTCTACCAAAGCGGTTCTATAAGACTTTACTAATTTCTCTTTTGTTTCCAGGGTCCTCCTCACGGTTTCTTCTACAGCTTCAATTACCCAGTCTCCATCATCGTCCCCAAGAAGGAGCAGAATGCTGCTGGAGATTACGACACCGTTGGCGTCAGCAGCCAATAACCCACTCACGCTTGACATTTTTGGATAAAACCTCATTTGTGTATGTTTAGGTCTTCTATTAGTTGTGATTTTGTCCAAAAATGTTTTTTAAGTTAAGTTAGATAGGGTCTGAAAGTTTTGACTATAGAAAATATTTTGCCTTCATTTTGATAAATCACTTGAAGTTTTACTATTATTTTTATTTGTGCTGTCTATTCGAATTTATAACTAGTACAAAACTTTCTAGGCCTTCGACGGTTCTTTGATTTCGCCCACAGATAGTTCAGTAGGTTGAAACCGAAAATGGTCATGAAGATATTAGTTTTATGAGTCCCTTAAATAGCCGATAGTCTAATGAGGTAGTTTGTATGACGCTAGTAACCTAATTACGAGCATACTAAATGTTTTGTCGTTAGATTATCGGTTTGTACTATATATTATGTTGCCATTTTAGGAGCGATTTTATCGCTTTACCTTTTTTGATCTGAAGTAGTATGATTGAAAGAGGAATTTTGATTTGTGATTATGTACTTTTTTTTGTTTCTTATTTTTTTGAATACTCTTCGGTTTATGTTTATTCTACTTTAGATTGATTCTAATTTCTAACAGCAAGGTTGGAGTTTGACAGTGTAACTTGTTTAGCACTACAAAATTTTACAATAGCGCTTAGTCAGTTTTTATTTTGTTTTGAATACTTTGGTTAGACTCTTGAACTCAGCCTTGCTAAAAGTTAAGTTTTGTTACCATAACGACTTAGTTATAATGTAAAATATATGTATGTTATTTAAGGCTTCAGTTAATGACAGCAATTTGTAATAATTATTATTTTATAATAATAAAGCATTTTGCATAAATTATGTCTTATTTGACTTCCACACTGCAACAATTATTGAAGTTTATTCTGATTTTATATACAGACCTATTTAATCTTGGCAGTACGAGCTGTACAATATATGTGATCGTAAAAATATTAAATTTTAATTTGGCAAGGGTGCAAATCGAGACTTTGTAACTTGTAAGCAATGTCGCACACATTGCTTAGACGCCTTGCCCGGAGGCAAGGTATTCCATAGAAAAAGGGTAACTTATCTCCACAGAAATTAAATTCCTATATTTCAAATGCATGGTGCGAAAAATAAATATTCATCTTTCGAAATACTAAATATATTATGGACACAACCATTCTTTACCACCATTTGCTATTTCTACAACAGCAGCTATTCTGAATAACTTCTGTCACTAAGTTAACAATCAGTCTTCTTCACTCCTCGACAACACTATCCACTCATTGATTCAAACCAGGCATGGGCCCAGGGTAAGGCATCACTATAACTGGCATCTGACCTCTGTTTGAAAGCGTCTTCATACTTCCAAGTGGCACCTGTCCTTGAGGCCTGAACCATCCCCCAGTGAGCAGGTTCGTTATCCAAGAGATGGTATCAGGTACATTCACTTCTATTGGCAGGAACGGAATGTACGAGATAATCTGTCCAATGGAGAATCTCCCTTCATCAGGGAGGTATACTACTGCATTTTTAGTTTGTGTTTCTGGGCTTTTAGGATTAGCATCTACAACGATGGCATCTTTTTTCTCATCTATGTGTCCTGTGTTACTTTTGAGGCTGGCATTTGCTAGTTGTTCGTTGAGGTTCGCGTACCTGTCGTCAGCTTCTTGATTGGGTGCTGCGTTTGGTAGGACGATCACCAATGGCTGCTGTTGTTGCGGGTACCTGGAATTGATATACAGTCCTTGTGAGTTTCAAGCTTCGTTAGGCATGTTATATATGATTAAACTAAGGAAGGTCTGCTAAGTAGTCATGTGTACCATATTTTATTCCAAATGTTCCACAAAATCTACAATCTGGATTATCTTTCGTGTTAGAAGCATATCAGAGGCCAAGCCGAAGTCATCGTCTAGGAGAGATTATATTCTTAGATTGTACTTGTAAGCGTAGCAATGTGTGCTCGATTCGCGAAAAAAAGTACACAAATCGTAAAACTGGCAACTTTATTTTTACAAGCTTGTTTCGTATAATATTTTCCCTCTCTTTGTATCGTGTTTAACTTAACTGTGACTTCTGTAAACATCAGAAGCAAGTAAAGTACACCCAAATTCTTTCTCGCAAACAAACAACAATGATGTTATAACGGCACTAGAAACAAAACGAAAAACCTAATACTTATATCAAATTGACTCAGCGATTGAAGACCGTAAGTGTCAGGGTACCAACCCACACTGAGCACACGTGGTAGATTACACCCCACTCCCTCTCGAACAGAGGAGGCCTGTGTCCTAGCAGTGGGAACATTATACGCTGAATATGCAAGGGTCGGGGTATAACTGGCGGGGTATAACATCGCGGTTAGACGTAACTTTATCAGGAGTGAATAAGCAGCTCCTTTCAAAATCATCGCCTGTATAATGGTTACACACATTGAATAAAATGTCTCAGTTGAGAATTGAGCCTAGAAACCGGGTAAATAAAAATTAAGACACAAGGAATACTCACATTGGAGGTGACTGCATATTTGGAGCCATATTCCGCAAGAATGGAAGCTGCGGCTGCATCCCGTACTGTATCGGCAGGTACGGCAGTTGCATAGGCGCACTGCATACTGAAGCTATGCAGAGGTACAACACTACCACCAATTTATGATTCATTTTGGCACTGAACATTGTGTATGAAGGAAGTACTTTGCGATTAGTGTCCTTTTGTTAAAAGTCGTAGGTTTTGCTCTGTAGTCCTCTACTTTAGAGAACTAAGAGTATCTTGCTGTTTCCAAGTCACAGGCCCTTTAAGTTTCTATGTCACACATGTGCGTTGCGAATCCAACGTTGATAACAAAAACACAGGATGGAAACACAAATATCCGTTGCCAAATAAAAAAAAATGAAACGTCAAACACTGTTTCGGCGGGAAGACGTTGACAGTATGATCGCGAAGTTTTTTTTTTCTTTTTTTTTCGTGTGACAAAGTGCGGGTGCGTCCGTTTGTCTGCCGGTAAGGAAGTGTATGTCTGTATGTGCGTTCGGTGCTGTGTTATTATTCAAGTTGTGACAGCGACCTACTCTTCCAGCCCTGACCTTACGGCGGGCATTGCTTTCTTTTTTGGGGTTCATTGTTTCCAAAAATTATATATGGTGTGTTCAAAAATATTTTAATAATTTTATTTGTTTGACTCTTTTCAGAGTTTGACACCCAGTGTACCTGACACTGAAAAATATTAGTCGGTCAACAAACAACAAGAAGAATAGAAAATAAAAGGGACAATAACTCAATAGTTAACTGGACAGGTCGTGAGTTCGATCTCCGCACCGCTGCACTATGGACGTGAAAGGTAGAAAGGGTTAGCACAAATATTAGCAATG